>JAMPIV010015978.1:0-474698 GCA_024509875.1 Oreohelix idahoensis | reverse complement strand
GTGCTTGTTGCGTATTTAGATGTAAGACTAACATTTTACCTTTGTAAGACTAACCATGGTGCTTATTTCTGTTCACGTCACAAGTTCAAAACACAAGCGCTCAATAGTAGAAATTTATAAAAGAAACATTCCTTCGTTTGTGTGTTCGAACCCCCGAGACTCAAGGTTTCACTTTTTTCACATTAAATAAATGTAACTAAGTATTTGTTCCAGTTATCAAACGGGTATCTACGTTTTGTCCTGCAATTTTCAAACTTTAGTGAAAGCTTTTCTTCCAAGCAGCAAAGATGGTCCCAAAATTTTCTCCCAGGCCTGCGCAAAGGGTCCAACCTGTAGGTAAATAGATCAACTGTCAAAATATTTCTTCCACTTGTCAAATATTTTCTTCTTCCACTTGTCAAATATTTCTTCAAACGCTTTGTCAGTTGTCAAATATTTCTTAAAATATTTCTGCAAAGGCGACCATCTTTGATGCGGCTAATATGACCAAGCCAGCGTAGGCTTTCCTGGCTCAGCCGGGTATACAGACTTTGAAGGCCAGCACGTGAAAACACCTCGACATTTGGCACTTTATCTTTCAACGAAAGCCCGAGGAGGTGGCGCAGACACGGTAGATGAAAGGTATTGAGCCTTCTTTCTTGCTTATCATATATTGTTCAGGTCTCACTGCCACATAGAAGTAAGCTGATGATACAGGCGTTATATATTGCAGCTTTGGTCATCGTTGCGAGTTTGGAGTTCCCCAAAAGCATGATGTGAGGCAGACAAAGGTAGCTGCAGCTTTGTTAATGAGACTAGCGATTTCTGTGACCAGAGAGAGTTTGTCATTGATGATATATACAAGGTATGTGTGATGCACGTGGTGTTAAGTCAGTCGGCGCGATGCTGTGGTCAGCATCGCGCCGGCTTCCTTAACCGTCCTCTGGTACCCAGTTAAAACTGGATCTTCCCTGCCGGGTTGTGTACCTACCCACCATTATCGATTTTTTATTTTTTATTTTTATTTTTTTATTTTACGTCATTATCGATTTTTATATTTTATATATATATTGTATGTATATATGTATAAACAAACACACCAACACACAATACAACAACACATAACACCAAGCAAGCCAAAAGCAATACCACCCACACC
Source organism: Oreohelix idahoensis (assembly GCA_024509875.1). Taxonomy (NCBI): domain Eukaryota; kingdom Metazoa; phylum Mollusca; class Gastropoda; order Stylommatophora; family Oreohelicidae; genus Oreohelix; species Oreohelix idahoensis. The sequence continues at coordinate 473,560 of JAMPIV010015978.1, read as the reverse complement.
ACACCGCTTATACATTGTAGCGGTATGACCGGCACGGCCGTAGTAGTGAGGTTAGACGTCACCCTACAGTACCCATAGACCAGTTAATTTTGTCAATAAATAAATAAAATGTATCTAGTGTTTTCTTTTATATTTCTCTTTCTCTCTCTCTCTCTCTCTCTCTCTATATATATATATATATATATATATATATATATATATATATATATATATATATATATATATATATATATATCTATATATATATATATAGTCTAACTGTTGTAATATATGTAAATATATGTATAACTAAATATAGGTATAACTGTTGTCTACCTATTTTTGTAAAATAAATATTGTAATATGTATAAATACACAACACAATACCCCACCAGTCAACTACAGCACACTACCAACACGCTCGCCATTATCGAACTAATATATTACTATATAAAAGTCAGTCTAAATATATATAACTAACTAAATATATGTCTAAATATATATATATATATATGTATAACTAAATGTTGTAATATATGTATAAGTGTTGTAATATATGTAAATATATATCGTATAACTAAATATATGTATAATATAAATAAACAACAACACCATTATCGAACTAATATATTACTATATAAAAAGGCATGCGGCGCCTCCTGACGCTCCACCTGCGCAATGAGTATTTTCTTATATAAAAGTCACGCACCTCCTGCAGATGCTACAATATCCATATATACTACAAAACAGTATTGAAAAATAAAATATATTTATTAACTAAATTCTTTGTTATCTATGTCTATATATCTGTTGTTATATATGTCTATATAGTTTAACTGTTGTAATATAACTATCGTCTATATGTATAAATATTGTCTAAATATATCGTCTTCCTGTTGTAAATATATGTCTAAATATATCGTATAACTGTTGTCTAAATATTATCTGTAAAACACACAACAACACCATTATCGAACTAATATATTACTATATAAAAAAGTCACACCCCCACATTTTCCCTATATAAAAGTCATATCGCGCCTCCTGCGTGCCACTGAATTTCCTTATATAAAAAGTCACGCGCCTCCTGAATAATACCCGTTTTGCGCATTATATACTACTTCTAACTTTCAACAATAATTATTCTAATCATTCGAAAAAAGCAACGCAAAAAAGTTTGCAAGGTCTAAATTTTTCTCTGCAAAAACTTAGCATCATCGTTTACAAACATGTAAGTCAAATTTATGTACAATTTGTAAACAATTCATTCTGCAATGCTTTTTAACGCAATGTTTAGTTCTTTATCTGATATGCATGTCAAACACTTAAAACAGACACAATGAATGCTCCCTGAAGGGAGGTAACTAAAACAAAAAATATGATTCTGTAATTTCAGACGCTATAGTTAAAAATTAGCTTACAGAAATTACAAAGAAAGCAAAAGTGCCATAAGCTGCATTTCTCTGAACATTTTTTAAAAACAATCTAGCAAAGGACATTAGAAGCAACTAATGAAATACCATATTCTAAATCAGCAGTAGGCAACCAAGAAGCTGTGTAGATCTACTTTAGAAACGCTGAGCTCCTTAAAGATCTACCCTGAGAAAATCATGTTTGTGTTCAGGATTCAGACCATCTGGAATTAGGAATAGGGTGCAGCCTATACGTAACTGTTATCCCTGCCAGATGATCTCCTTCCTCCAAGTCCATCGGCGGAGCTGTAGAAAATTCAAACTAAATTATATTTTACCTAATGTAACCTTCACTTAAAAGAAAAGATCCATTCCTATCGTATGCAGTTCATGAACAGAGTGAATTTTAGTAAACTGGCTGGTGGGTTTTCACTAGGAGCTGGGAGAAAGTAGGCTCTACCTTTAGTGCTGGGAATTAAATACTTTTACATGCTGATGGGAAAGAGCTAGCTTAAAAACTATTAAGTTGGTTCAAATTATTACACTACCAGCAGGTCATCATTAGCCTTGGCAGAGGGAGCAGAGCTTGGGTCGATGGAAAAGCAGAGCTGGAGATTAATCAGCTGATAAGTGATCATGTTGGGGATACATGACAACAACCTCCAGCATAAAAATGGAGGTAGAGGCAGTTACTGCAGCACTGAGGTGGCTGTCTGCAACTCCATCAACCAGGGCAGTTATATTGTCAGATTCTCAAGCCATACTTCGGAAAGTTCAGAACGGATGGCTGCGGCAGGAATGGAAAACATCAATAGAATCCTGAAGTCTTCAAGAAGTGGTGTGGATCTACTATCCTGGTCATGCAAGGGTACGTTGGCAATGAGAGAGCTGACAGGTTGGCCTCGAGAGCACCCATAGTGGGGACAGTGGACATGGATAAGGGAGAGATACTAAGGGCAATTAATGATCACCTGCTAGATAATGACACTGCAATGGTTGAATCAACAAGGCTGAGACTGTTGGAGTTTGGCATCAAACATGGGACTAGCAGAGATGGACGTGAGAGAAGATGCATCCGTCATATGTACAACCAGCATGCTACAGGTACAATTAGCATTCATACTCTTCAACATTTGCTGAGGGAGACTGAGCACCTATGAGTTTGCCCGTAGTGCAGTGAGGTCGATTCTGATCAACAATAACAAATTATTTCTTATTTTCTCCCTCCGACACCCAAAGATTTACCATATCATACGCAGTAATCTACCGCTAGATCGAGATTTACCCGTAGCCGACCCCTGTTATAAAGCAGGACTTCAATCTTTACATAGTTCTCTTATGCGTAGACTAGCAGACTCAAGAGGACTTGTGGAACCAAACATTTAGACTGTAACATGAGCCGATTTATGTCATTCATCTTTAATCGACGCACAGTAGCACTGACTGTAGAGTGCTAGGCTAGAGTTCAGTCATTTTTTTCCCACTGGTATTCAGCTGTGCTTTTGATAACCGTCAAATAAGTGCTTCCCGTACGTACAACTTTCGCAGGAGATCATTCCACTTACCACAGTGCGTTAGCCAGAAGCACCTCTTGGGGTTTAACCCACATTTTCTTTTCAGATATAAGCACTGGTCATAACGTATGCAATCTGCAGTGAATAACTGCGTTGGTCTGTAGGCTTGCTCTACACTTTTGCAATTCGAGTTATCGACTGCCTGACATCACTGCTTATGTACTTCCGTCAACATCGCCAGCTGTTTCCGGAAAAAGATTTATAATAACCCGCCCCTTCCCAGTCCCTTAAAGCCACATACGTTGCTGCAGATGTAATGATACTTCAGCCATAACATATTCATTGTCCTCACCATCACCATTTCCATTTGCGCTCCTTATGGTGCAAGGAGCCATCAATGATGGTGTGAGGATAAGGTGTAGTTTTATGGGGTGCTTTTTTTTTTAATTAATGAAGAAAAATATCCCGTTCAACCTCTGATGAGTTATAATTAGGATATATATTGTTTTCAATTCCAAATAATATGAACAACTGCCGATATGAGAAAGTGGCATCACATTTGTCAAATCATTGTAAATAGGGACAGTCACAATTATGTTTATACGTTAAATACAAAAAATAAATAAACGAACAAAATCAAGAAGAAACTCTGAACAAGAATAATATTAAAATGGAGGGGTGTAAAGGCCTGGTGGTTCCAGTTATATAACTGACTTTAACAGATATTTAATTCTTCTTCCTCTTCTTCCTCGTTCGTCCTGAAAAGGACGTTGGTTGCGTTGTGTCTATTTACGCCGGAGCTGCGATATCTGCACCTTTCGGCCGACACATCCGTCTTCAGCACGGCATTTTTTGGGACCGGGTTTGCCTTCCCTCTTTGATCCTTACTCTCTCAGTCAGACTGCAGTGATGCAGCCTGTTTCCAGGACCACCACGTGGAGGTGGAGTAGGGTCTTGGTCAGCTCTGGTTCGCTGGAGCAAGCAGTCAGCTATGGGTAGCTGACTGCATTCCACTTTTGACGCGTCTTAGGTCCCAGATATTTAATTGACTTTCATCTGTTAAAAGTCATATGCATTGTAAGAACAGCATCAGACCATCACATTCCCAGCCACTATAAATTAACATTTGTTCGTGTTAAATATTGTTTATGGCAGAGCTTTTCAAACTGTGCGTCGCGGCTCCCAGGGGCGTCGCGGCCCTCGGCTAAGGGCGTCGCGGTGGCTTGGGAAAAGTGTTGGGCTCGATATAATGAGCCAAGATCCATCAATAATTATAGTATAGAGAGGAGCCGCGGTGATTTATGCACAGGTCAAGGGAGCCGTGGACCAAAAAAGTTTGACAACCTCTGGTTTATGGTGTGCTCGTGTGGTCGATGTAACCTTGGACACCCCCGGGCTTTCTCACCCCTTTTCACCTTGTTAACAACAGGGCAGTTATGAAAGACCTTACTTTGTTGTTCTGTTTTGTTTTATCTTTCTTTCTCTTTTTTGTTTGTTTGTTTGTTTGTTTGTTAGTTGTTTTTTTAATTGTTTGTTTGTTTATTGGAAAGGTGAGGTCACACAATTTTGGTTTTGATTTACTCTACTTGGACTGAGTGGGACATGGGGGTGTGAAGAAGATACTATACTTAGATATCGGAAATCTGATTTTATTGTCTTGAATTCATTACACTATATGTCCTAATTATAGCCTAACCCATCTAGGGTTGAACGGGATATTTAAAAAAAAAACAACTACAACTGTTGCTGGTCCTCCATGCAGGAAACTTGCACCAAGCATTCAAATGCCCTTGCTGCGGTGGGGTAGGTGGCTATTTACAGTGCTGGATTAAGACCAACTGATGCCCTAAGCACAACCCAACCAGTGTCCCCCTCGGCCCTTTCATCGCTTAACTGGCAATACATTAAGACTCACTAAGTGCTGAAGGTGAAATAACAGATTAAAAATTCAGTATTCTTCCACAACTATATATATATATTTTTTTTTTTTCTTCAAAAAACTTTTTTTTTAAATTATAATTATTTTATTTAACACTAAATGGCAGTAAACAATGTAACAGGTGGTGGTAGTGATTAACTTTCAACAAAGTACTTTCTTTTAACTAGGTGGCAGGTGGCATTCTTAGTTAAGTAACTCACACCAGTCTCTTTTCTTGTTTGTATATCTTCCAAGTTAAGGTAATAGTGAATGAGTACTGGCCCTCTCCGCCAGAGTTGGTAATTCTTGGATGAACTACTTTTCTTCCTTCATTCAACCCTTGACTCGTTCGTTCCCTTCTCCGTTGTTATATACAGTGACAGATCGTATAGTGGATTTATATATAGGCTAATATTCTGGCATACACCAACCTCTCACAAGGATCGACTCAAGCATTTGTTTTTCCTCTTGCAAAAACATTTATTTACATGTAATATATTTCAATGATGTAGATACCTCTTCATAGAGCATACCTACAGTTGTAGCATAGTTGCTTCATGTATACTTTCTTTATCTCATATATGTGTAGACACTCAATCTCCCTTTGTTCCACTATCAACTCCATGTACTTATTTAACCTCTTTAAATTCTGTTTCAGTACACCTCAATACACCTGATCAGCATTATGCAATTCATTATTTTGTACCTTTATTCTTCTTGTACAAAACTTGGGCAGACCTGCCTGTATCCGCTTCTGGGAAAAAAAACATCCTATAGTTCTATGCATGAAGTAAACCTTATATATTCCTTACTTACATGTGAGAGCATTCAAGTAGTTCTTAAAGAAGTCGACCATCACTGTCACTTAATTGTCGTAACTAATTCCGTGTACAACTCATTGTTTCACTCACTGTGAACTCTTTCTCCCTCTCTCTCTGATGAAAAATATGTAGCTCACTTCTTGGGATTCATTCATATCATCCATTTAATAGATGATGGTACCAAGCTTGACCTTCAATATTTAATTCAACTCCTTCTCTGGTTTGCTTGGTCATTAAAGTTCTCAATGCTCATATGGCTTGTCGACCTGGGAGTTCAGTTTTATTTCTCCTGTAAAAACTTTCGCCAATGTACATTGTTATGGCTGGTTTTGCTCTGGCAGTTGGTTAACCTTTTTACTGTCCTTACACAAATCTGTTCTTAATAAAACAGTGTTCATTCTTTCTGGCCATGTCTTGAGTTTGTTCTTATATTATTATGACTTGGTTTCTGTCGAGCAATCGTGCTTAACTAAAGGTTGCGAATGCGGAGTTAAGACTGTCCAAACTTCAATAATGGTAGATATTCGACAAGTCCATAGGTGGTTCGAGTCCACATAAAATACGTTTTATTTGACAGTATTCCATCCACGAGACATGATATGAATTAAGCATACATTAAGTTCAAGCATATACAAAAACAGCGTCTCCTGTCCTTATTCATTAATCGTCACAACGTCTGGATATTTACTCGCAATTCCGTATGTCGGTAATCCGGTAATGAATAACCAAAGTTGATCGATCTTTATCTGGATACTACTATTTATAATAATATACTCCCTGCGCACAAAAGCCAGATCCAAACCTCAGAAATGAGGTATCTGAGGAAGGTGGTTGAAGTAACAAGAAGAGACATGGTCCGCAACCAGACGATACGTCAAGGCCTAAAATCCCACCCGCTGCAGACCCAGATAGAACAGTCCCAACTAAGATGGTTTGGCCATGTCTGCAGAATGGGAGAAGATCGGCTACCACGACAAGCATGGGAAACAAAGAGCCAGGGATCCAGACCTCCAGGACGACCCAGAGTACGCTGGGAGGACAACATTAGACAATCTTTGAAGGACCGAGGACTAGAATGGAACCAGGCCAGGAAGAAGACAGCTGATAGAATAGTCTGGCGCTATCTCTTCCAAACCTCTACACCTCACGGTAGAAGGGGAACGACTAAGTAAGTAAGTACTCCCTGCGACTATTCTTGTACTGAAGAATGAGTCATCCATAAAAATGAGACGTTATATGTATCCATATCAATTCGGCAGACCCTAGTGCCATATAGTCTTGAAAACCTCTACACCATTACAATTATACACGGGAGCGTTGAAATTCGCATCTCGCTAGGATGGGATATAAATTACAAAGGGTACACTTATAGTGTCGTCACGTGTTAGCATAACAACGCAACACGTCATCATAAAACTAAGCAATTCTATCCGTTCGCGTTCAATTACCGTGAAGCGCGAACCCTAATATTTATGAATAGCATTTCAAACCCTTCAATGCCTAAACTTAAAAAGAGCTCACTATAAAAGTGGCTAACATCATAACACCTACCGTAACATTCCCCTGACCGACGGGGGTAAAAACATCTATTCTATAGATTTTTTTTTTTCCATTCAAAATTATTTTAAAAAATTATCGACATAGGACTCACGATGCTTCTGTTAAATATTGTCGGAGGTCGTAGTCAAATATAGTACCTGTCATAAAATACAATACAATATAATAATTCAACTAAAGAAATGTCAATTGTCAGCTAACCTACTAAATAATTATATATGTAACTAAACTTATGTTATAACTAATAAATGTGTGTTGTGTTAATCAACATTATGATCTAAAACTAATTAACTATTAACTAAATGTAATGTAAGAAGAACGTTATAGAATAAAATCTAATTAAATAAATGAAAGTATAGTGTCATTGTTACTAACATTCAAGAAAAGAAAAATGACGAATGTATGAAGAGATAGTGATAAGAAATTAATATAATAGAATAGAATGTGTGTGTGTAAGAGAAATCATATAACTAAATCTAACTAACTTAATCTATAAATTCATAAAGAAGAAATGCATATTATTATATATCATCATTAATGTAAGTAATTAATCAATAGTCACTTTACAACAGTAGCTACATTAATTAATTGTGTGATACTGTATGTGTTGAAATTCTTTTCTCTTTCTTTAATCCCAATAAATTATTAAAATAGTTAGTGTCAATTTCGATCAATAAGCCGTGCGAAGTCCATCGACATATGTAATGTTCGTTTACCAATACTTCATGCAGCTATAGATGATCTTGAGTTCAAATGACAGTACTTGAAAGTATGTATAAGTATGTTCGATCCTATTTTCAATCGAAATTTTGATAGAAGAATGTTTGAATTTCACTCGTATCTTGATAGAAGAATGTTTGAATTTCAATTGTATCTTGATAAAAGAATGTTTGAATTTCACTCGTATCTTGATAGAAGAATGTTTGAATTTCACTCGAGCCATCTATGCGAACGAATTTGAAGTCGTCATGCGACTATTTGAAAAGTACCATTGTTTTCTGAAAGTTTCAATAGTGATTTGCTTTCATTCATTTGATTCATGATCAATCACGTAAATCCAGTAAATCCGAAATTCAATAATGAAATGTTCCACTGTCTGTGAACGACTCAATGTCTTTGCATAGTGTACGTTGTAAGTTTTACATAACTTGTATAATGCTGAATAACTTCTAGTATCAACAGAGTTTCAGTTCTTTGAGTTCTTAATTTTCTTCATTTAACGATGACGGATGTCGAGATAGAGAATCTGCCACAACATTCTCGTGTCCTGGAATGGCTTCTATTGTAAATTGAAACGGTTGGAGTAGTATTGAGAATCTAGCCAACTTGGCATTCTTGTGATTTGCTCTTCTAAGTGAAGCGACCGCCCGCTGATCGGTTTGTATAATAAACGGGGCGCCAAGTAGAAATTTCTCCAACTTTTGGATTGCCCAGATAACGGCGAGGAGTTCCTTTTCTATCACCGAATATTTCATTTCAGCATCGGTGAGCTTTCTCGATATGAAAAGAGTTGAGTGAAGTACGCCGTTATGTTCTTGTAATAGGCTACCTCCCAATCCGTAATTACTTGCATCTGTTCGAAGAATGAAATTTTTTTTAACATCTGGCAACCTTAAAATAGGTGGCCTGGAGAAGATTGTCAAAATGTTATTAAATGTTCTGTCACAGTCTGTTGTCCATGTAATTTTATTTGGTTTGTCTTTTCGCAATAGTGAAGACAAGACAGCAGTGATGGACGACAAATTGGGTATAAATCTGCTATAATACTGGACAAGACCCAGTATACTTCTAATTTTAATGACACATAAGGAAGGGAAACCCGAGGCCTGTAAACAGTAAATTAATATTAGACAAACATAAAGGTATGTTTTCAGGCACTCGTAAGAAATAAAGAAGTAGAACACTAGACAACAGAAAAACAAAAGACGTGAGTGGCTTACCCAGGGTTCGAACCCCGTACCTTCCGTACGACAACACCGCCTAGCTATACAAGCGAATCACACTATCCTCCCGGCCAGCCAGGCATCCCCCAAAAAAAGATGCTTTACTGACCGGTCATTAGTGCGAAACACAAGACAACACCGGAAGTTTACAATGGGCACCTAAGCCTATTAATGACGCAATCACTTTTCCACCTGCCAGTGCAAAAGGGCTTTGGGAACAGCTGGACGAAGCCTTGGCAAAAGAGTTGGATAACAGCCTGAAGCAGATAACTTTGGAGAAGAAGCTGGAAATCTTCGGCGACATAATATATCTGCACTGTCGGAAAGTGTTCGGAGTGAGGGAGGCAAGGGAAAGTAACCCACCACGAAAAGGAAGAAGACAAATTAAAATAGAAGAAGCATGCCCGAAAACTTTTCAAGAACGCAGTTGCCACAGAGAAGGAAGGGTTATGACAGGTTTGGGAGCACCTGAAAGGCCAACATAAGGCCCTATGTAGAGCAGAAAGGTTGTGCAGGAAGAGAAGGAAGACTCGAAGGGATAGGGAAAGATTCTTCAAGGAGCCCTTCAAGTTTGCCAAAGAACTGTTTGAGCAGCCACGGTCGGGTACGCTAAACATCAAGAAAGAAGACCTGGAAGAACACCTTAGAATGACATATTCAGATGGTCGCAGAGATGAGCCGCTCAGCAGCATGGCAGGCCTTAAATGGCCGAGTAAGCCAGGAGCTGAATTTAACACCAAGCCCCCAACGGTGCAAGAGGTAGAAAGCATTGTCCAGAAAGCTCGATGCAAGTCAGCTCCAGGTCCTAATGGTGTTCCATATGTGGTGTATAAGAGATGCCATGAAGTGCTCAAACGACTGCTCCGTTTACTGAAGAATGCGTGGAAAACCCAGCTTGTAAGCAAGGAATGGAGAAAGGCGAACGGAGTCTACATCCCGAAGGAGCAAAATTCCACAGACATCAGTCAGTTCAGGCCAATCTCACTACTCAATGTGGAAGGGAAGATATTCTTCTCAGTGATGGCGAAAAGACTCACTACATACCTCCTGGCAAATGGGTACATTGACACTACCATTCAGAAAGGAGGTATCCCAGGTACACCAGGATGTCTAGAGCATGCCACAATGATCTGGGAAGCAACCCAAAAGGCAAAGTCTGACAGAACAAACCTCGATGTAATCTGGTTGGATCTAGCGAATGCTTATGGATCCGTTCCACACCAGATGTTGTGGCAGGCCCTAGAAATATATCATGTTCCACAAGAGATTGCAGCAATGCTGAAGCTGTATTTAGCAGGGTTTGCTGTCAGATTTTCAACCAGAGAGTACACAACGAAGTGAATTGGCCTTGAAGTTGGGATTGCGATGGGGTGTACCATCTATCCGATACTATTCGTGATGGCTATGCAGGTAATCCTCAATGCGGCTGAAGGAATGGCTATAGGTCCAAAGCTCGGTGGAATGTGTCACATGCCACCGCTCAAAGCATTCATGGATGACACAACAATTCTGACATCAGATGAACATCAGGCCCGGAGGATGTTAGAACGCCTGGATGAACTAGTCAGCTGGTGCAGAATGAGCTTCAAACCCAAGAAGTCGAGAAGCCTATCAGTCAAGAAAGGGAAGATAGCAGAGGACATATTCATGGTTTCCAACCAAAGAATCCCTACTGTCATTGAGGAACCTGTTAACAGTCTTGGCATGGTGTACGATGCCTCATTAAAAGACTCGAAGGCAGTGCAACAAACAATAGAAATGGCAGACAGAGGGCTACAGATCATAGACCAAGGCAGACTCCTGGGAAAGTTCAAACTGTGGTGCCTCCAGTTTATGATGATAACGAAGTTGCTGTGGCCACTGCTTATATATGAAATAAGCACAAGTACAGTGGAAGCTATAGAGCAGAAGGTCAACAAGTTCATGAGAAAGTAGCTAGGGGTACCACCAGGTCTGTCAGATGTAGCACTGTACAGCAAAAAGTCAAAACTTCTGCTTCCTTTCAAGTCAGTTGTTGAAGAGTACAAAGTTGGAAAGGCAAGGCTTGCAATGATGCTACGGGAGTCAGCTGATGACGTGGTTAAGTCCACTCAGCCAACACTGAAAACGGGAAGGAAGTGGAGAGTGAAAGAAGCTGTTGATGCTGCCCAAGAGTCACTCAAACTGAGGGAGGTAATCGGATACATACAAAAGAATAGACGGGGATTTGGTCATGGAGACATCCGCTGGTGGTCCAAGGCATCAAGCAGGGAGCGCAGAGACATGGTAGTTCAGGAGATACGAGGAGCTGAGAATGATAAGAGGTTGCAAAAAGCAGTGCAGCAGGTCCAACAAGGCCAATGGACTACATGGGAAGGAGCCCTGCAGAGGTCCTTGACATGGAATGATATATGGCATATGGCACCTCTTAGGCTCAGCTTCGTTGTTAGATCAATGTATGACCTGCTGCCGTCGGCCACCAACCTTGTGAAATGGGGAAAGTCGGATGATGAGCAGTGCCCCCTGTGCCAGGGGAGGCAGACACTCGATCACGTGCTCTCAGCGTGTAAGGCGTCATTAGGGCAAGGGCGATACACTTGGCGCCATAACAAAGTGCTAAATGAGCTTGCTGCGACAATAGATCTGGCAAGGATGAAGGCGAATAGCAAACCCGGGCCGAGCACCGCAAATACATACTTTCTGAGGGCAGGAAAGTCAGCACACCCCAAACCGAGTAAACCTGGTAGCAGTTTACCATCTCTTCTTGACTGTGCAAACGACTGGGAGATGGCGGTAGACCTACCTGGACGAGGGGCATATCCAGAGAGTATCAGAAAATCGCGGAGACGGCCGGATATAGTGCTTCATTCTTCAGCAACGCTTCAGGTCATACTGATTGAACTGACCGTGCCATTTGAATCCAGATTAGACGAGCAACATTCGTTCAAAGCGGCCAAGTATAGTGATCTGGCCGCGGATCTGAGACACGATGGGTTCACTGCAAGGGTCATGGCTGTTGAAGTGGGCGCAAGAGGGCTTGTGGCTGCATCAGTGTATGATCTATTGAAACTGTTGGGGCTGAAGGGACAGTCGAGAACAAGGGCACTGAAGAAGCTTAGTGAAACTGCCGAAAAGGCATCAGGCTGGCTGTGGAACAACCGCAATGGGCAATGGAAATCGTGACAATAAACGCTGCGGTACAGAAAACAGCAGGAATTTATTTTTTTTCTAAGTCCACAACACGCTGAGTTTTTAGGCATACTAGTGAAAGGGCTGTGGCTGAGAGGCGACAGGCGATGTATACTATAAGGGGTGTCAGGAAGAATTTCAGTGGCGAGCGCGCAGTGTCAAGTCTCGTCGGCTTCACGCAGGTGACTCAGTGTGTGTCCGTAATTGTGATGTGATGTGCTACGGAGCGAACGGAATAATTTGTCTTCTCGTTGTTACTTTCACAATTGCCTCCACGGCTGGCGGAGTTGTGGATTAAAGTTGCTACCATAAGTGAAATGGGTTCATTTTCGATACAAGACAACAGGAGGCTGAGACGCTTGGGAGTCATGACCCAAGTGAGCCCGCCCTCCTTAGAGTGTAAAGGAGTATGTAGGGCCGAAACACTTGTCGGACGGGGGGATTTATTCTGATGATCAGATTGCTTCCTGTTGTATCGCTCTGTAAAGAGTTTCCTATCATTGGACGAATGTGTTGATGGCGCGAGGACGCATGTGTGAGGCTTCTGATGTTTCGTAGTGTATCCCTGGTTATATTCCATCACTATTACACCACTACGCTTCTGTGAGGTGTACATAGTATTTCTGCTTTACAGGGAGTATGATTTATAAGTTTCGTGTGTGAATCATATAAAAATAGGCTAATGAGAATAATGGGACAGCGTCTGAGACATGAACGGACTGCCTAATCTATATTGAATACGGCAGCTTAATGCTAAAGCACAAGTGCATGAACAATGTATTGAACCATGGAGCCAATATTGAAGTGTATAAATAAATATTTTGTCCTCGTCATCCAGTGTGGCTCAGTAATTATTGTGATGTCTGTTCGTTTGCTGTTACTGCTACCCCTACGATTTTAACTTGGCCCAGCACAACTATACTATCCATAACAGCACGTAACAACAAGCTAAATTTCCAAAGCATAAAGTAGACCTAGTGTTAACATGTGTGTTAACTAGGCAGATTTTTGTTTCCACCTACCTAAAGGTCTTTTAAATGTGAACATACGTCCTAATATAACCGAACAGGACGTGCCTTGCCAATACAAGGCAAAATATTTTATTTGTTTTAAATTTTATTTTTCCACAAAGCAGTCTGTAGAATTCAATACTTATTTGGAAACAATTAAAGACAAATCAGGCTTCATTAATATAGGCATTTGATGTCCATCTTTGTAGATGTTGCCTCCAGATTAGTTAAAGCTGTGCATGTTTTCAAATATCTGATCATTGAAATTTACAGGATTTTTTTCTGGTTTGTTGTCACTTTGTGTTTATTTTTATTCACCCATTGTGTAGCCTTGATTTTGTTCCTTCCACTATTTGTTTTTGTCTTTTGACTTGGTGCTTATGTGATTAAAAAGCATAAGATAAGTTGTTTGCAACATTAAGGTGCTCCAGTTCTTTGACAATGTTTTATTGCCTGCTGTTATTTGTTGTGACACCCGTCAATAATCAAGATGAAGATTAGTGAGAGATTGTTAGTGAGAGATTGTTATCTGACAATGCATTGTAAAAAGTTATGAAATTTTGGTTATGTAAACAATTCTGCAGGTCATATCTTTTTACAAATACTGTATGATGGTAATACATTACTCTGGAAGTCCATAATGTCTCAGTACTTTCTGCATTACCATATAGGTTTAAAATTGAAATTCATCTCATCTCATAATCGGAACCTCTTCTACCCCGTGAAACGAGGTGTAGAGGGGACCCAAGTGCACAAGGCCCATGGGAGGACATGTAATCAAAATGACTTGGCAAACAGGTGATTAGCCCATTGTTCCCGGACTTGCCCTCATGTGTACTCATATTCGCTATAAAACCACCGAACATTCGAGACGTCATTCCAGCCAAAATGGACAGAGCCTCATTTACCCGAAGGTTTCGAGGGATGTCCTTCCTCGTCTGCACAAAGGCATTTATAGAGGAACACTCAGGACCCGTAGGTCTGAGGAAAAGAGCAAAATCTGTGACGGACACAGCAGTCTTTGTTACTGGGAGGTCTCCACTCAGAGTGGTGCACCACACACAGTCAGTAAAGACAAAGGCCGCCAGCAACGCAAAATTGAAATTACCAGTCTTAAACTTAGCCTAGGTCTGAGAATATTTTAACACCATCTGTGTCTAATAATGCTCAAACATAATACTGGCTTGAGATGAATGCTTAAATTTCATATAAGTTTGAGAATAATCAAACAGTAATGAAGATACAATTTACTTATATATCATATAGATCTTAAAATACTCAGAACTTTTTATGCAATATGTAAAAAAATATCCTTTTTCCCCTTATGTGGAAACATACAGGTCAAAGAATGCTCAAACAAGATACAAACTAATAATGCTCAAAAGTCGTATTGGTCTATGAATGCTCAAACATAATTCGAGAACATATTGCTCAAACATTATGGAGGTTTAAGAATGCTCAAACATCATACTGGTCTGTGAATGCTCAAACATAATTCAAGCACATATTGCTCAAACCTTATTGAGGTCTAAGAATGCTCAAACATCTTACAGGTTTAGCAATTCTCCATATAAATCATGTCCTGTATTGTTCTTAGGAGTCCCTGTGGATGCAAAGAAAGCATAGGGCTACTGTCCTCTTAAGCATGTGATAAGAGGTGACTATAAATAATGGGGTTCTGAACGGTTATGGCAACATCATCATGTAAAACTAATTACCAAATAAACAACCACTGCTAAAGCACATGAATGTTTTCATGCAGGTTTCCTGCAAGGGAGTCAGTTTCATGGGTGACTGCATTCTCCTTCAAGAGCAAAAGAAAAAGGAAATGGTGATACAATTTATGCTCAAAGATCATAGCATAGTAATACCCTGCACAAGGCTTCCCTGACTAGCAGTGTTTCACTACAAAACTCTTTTCTTGGGGCCCTTTTAATATTTGAAAACAAAGTCAATAAAAGTGAACAAAATTATCGAAACTATTTACAGAGAGTTTTTTTTTTTTTTAAATACATTACTATTTCCCCGCTGCTGCTGTGATGTATTGATGTTTTGCTGATAATTTGAAGGATAGGGCTATTTGTGCACGACTATGTTCTTTTAAGTCCTCATCATGTAAAACAGATTGCTACAGAAACCACTGCTACAAGAGCATGTGAATTCTTGGTACAGGCTTCCTAAAAGGGAACCAGCTGCAATGGTGGCTCCATGCTCCATGAGGAGCGAAAAGGAAAATTATAATGATGATGATGATGCTCCTTTTAACACAATGTGTTTGAATAACTCAAGGTCTTATTGTACAGCATAATATCATGTGTGGTTAACTTTAGTTGGCAAGTGCGTGGCAGATGTGATAGCGAGTCAGCTGGTACAGATCGCTGCCTTTCACAAGAGTTGAAGGGAACATTGCCACGTTGTTCCACCTTCCACCCTACCAATTCAAAGCATCTCTTTTTCTGCTTTATTTTCTTTCTTTCATTTTGTTGTTTTTTTGTGTGTTTTTGTTTTGAAAATCAATGTTTAAACATTATTTATCTTAATTACAGTAACAGAGAAATGGATTAGTAGAGTAGAACTGAGCAGTCATCAAACGTAAGACCAGCAGGGATGGACGTATGAGAGAACGCATCCGGCGTGTATACAACCAGTGCGCAACAGGAACAATTAGCATTCATACTCTTCGACATTTGCTGAGGGAGACTGAGCACCCATAGGTTTGCCCGGAGTGCAATGATGTCGATTCTGATTAACATTAACTGAGCAGTACAACACTATAAACATTTACACTGCCCCTTGTTAAACATATATTAGGATCACGTCTCCATTTATCATCATCAACACCCTTCACCTCCCCAGGAGCATGGGCCTTCAACAAACATATGCCAAGTACTCCTGTCCTGTGCCATCAGTTAAAGGTCTTTTCATGTCTTCCTTATCTTTGTTCATGTTTGTCTCCAGTTAACGTGATAATGGGCCCAAAATGGGAGCAAAGAATAGTTGTCGCAAAAGTTGGTTCCAATACATTGCAAAGCCGCTTCGCGTAGTTTTTACGGACCAATCGTCTATCGCGCAACACGGGGCAAGCAGAGCCTATGGTAAGCATTAAACAAAATGGAGATGTAGACTTATTGTTTTGTTGAAGACAAGTCATTGCTCGGAAATGATAAAAGGGATCAGAATGGAATTATTGTGAAAAGGATTTCACCTTTGATTCCAGGAGAGGTTTATGAATAAATTGATATAAGGAACAACTGTAGTAGTTTATCATTTACCTAGATAAATGCTGATTACTGCTGTCTACAGTTGAGTTGGAAGCATGTAAACCCACATCTGTTGTAAATAGAAAATTCAAGAAGTGACAGCTTGTGGAATTGCATGGATATGAAGATAGAGATAAATCGGCTGTATAAAACAAGATAGGATGGAACAGGATTGATAGTATACAAGCCGAGAATGAGAAAGGGAAAGTTTCAAGTAACGCACATATCTTATGGAATCGCTGCTTCGGGAAGAAAATTTCAGGTCTAGTTTTAGACTGTGACGTCAGTACCCCTCAGTCGTTCGCTGGAGCTAATAAAAAGCGGAGCGCTAAATTGAAAGGACACACTGAAAGAAAGTTTGAGACAAACTGGATGCAGAGTTTGCCACTACGTCTTTGCCATCTGAAGTGTGAGCGACCTACAAATCCATTTCAAGTCCAGTGTCTGATTTCTGAAGGCTGAGGGTAAGCTAAAATTATGATAACTATCATGTATACAATTTATTTATTGCAGGGTAATATATGTATAGAGAGCAGTGGAGGACCCTGTCTGCTGATGCTTCCACCATGGCACCCCTACGACCCATGACGGGTTACGGGTTGAGATGATGAATATATGATGTGTATTAATTTTGTGTAGAGGCTAAGAATCGCCTCAGTATTTCAATTTGTACCTGATGTGAAGGATCAACCATATTCAGGAATATTATAAGATCTGTGTTTAATATTTGAAAGGATCAAACTATAAAAAATTAAAGGATGTACAGGAGAGGAACAAACCAGATGATGGTTAATACTTATAATGTAAATATTAATCCTGTATCATTGAAATGATGTCCTTACTTACTATGACTTTATAACTTTGACCTCTGATGACTGACTAGTCTGACATCTGTGCTAGTCAGTTACAATTAATTGAAATGTAAATGCTTCTACTGTATCACTGAAATGATGTCCTTACTTACTATGATTGTATAACTTTGACATCTGATGACTGACTGGTCTGATATCTGTGCTAGTCAGTTACAAGTCTAGCCAGATACTAGCCAAGGCTGATATGATATTTCAGGTTCCATGTCATAACTCAAACCAGACTGTCAAGTATCAGAAGCCTGTGTTGTTCATCAGAGCAATCCCACATAAGTGCAGGACCCCAAAGAGTGAACTACAGCTTGTCATTGGTACCCCTATTGCTGGGTCTGCCAATGCTGATAAATACAGTGACCATTCAGTGTCAGAACTATCAAGATTCACAGATAAGTGTCAATTAAGGCACTGACAGAATCCATATATGAACCAACAGCCACTGTTTGTGATATGAAACAAATTTCTACAACAGTATTCCAAGTTTTGTAGAATTCAGTCAAATGATGACAGTAATTTGTAAATTCACAGGACTAAGAGAACAGTGATATAGTAATGTTGATTCCAGTATTCATTAACTTTACTATACAAGAGGTTAGTGTAAAGGACAATAATACTTATTAAAATTTCTAAAGGACTTTGTTTAAAGCAAATAAATTTTCCAGAAGGAAAGACATTCATACAAACACATTAGTTAATAAATAACATTAATAGTGTGAATATTTTGTGTATATTTTAATGCTAATTTCCAAATAGCAGAAAAAGAAGATTAATGTAAATATTAAAAGATTATAATTGTACCTGAGGGCTTATTCACTTTTTACAATTGTGTTTAAAGTAAATGTTCGTTTTAGTTATCCCCTAGAAATTAATTAATCATAAGATAGTCACAGGAAGGAGACACCTTAAATCCTGGTACTAATTCTTACCATCTGGGCCAGGATTTTCACAGTCTGACTATTTCTATGATAACCATACACCAGTGCTTATTTCTAAGACTGGGGTATTACTTTTAAGACCAGAACTCTTTACTGGCATACTATCCTGGTATCATCTGATACACCTGAATATCCATCTACCATCACTATAAAATACTTACACTTAAACTTTAAAAAAAACCTCTCGTTAAACTGGGGTCTCGTTCGTGGAATATCTTTGATATTCCAGAGCCAACATTCTATTTCTGCTGTCTAGAAAATTTTTTTGTAGAAATTTTTTGGAAAGAGTTAACAAAATAGGAAATAAAATTTTGTTTGGAGTACTATTGAGTAAAAGATATAGAAAGCTGTTTCATATATGGTGATGTCAGTTTAATTAACTTTAATTTTAATTAAGTTAATTATTTTGTATTAATTTAGTTTGAGTAAGACAGCTTACCCTACTAGGCTACAGATACATCATGGCTGACTTGGTCAAGTTTAGGTCTGTTACACTGCAGATGGGAAAGGATCTAGGCATGAGTGGTGATGCTCTGATCCAGTATGTCACGACTGAGTGTGACAAGTATATGGACAGAGAAGAGAAGAAATGTGAAGCAGAGAGAGAAGCCAAGAAATTTGAAGCAGAGAGGGAAGAAAAGAGATTAATGTTTGAAGCTGAAGTTCCATCAAAAAAGGCAGAAGATGAGAGAGAAGAAAGGAGGTTACAAGCAGAGAGAGACCATGAGCTGAAGATGAGACAGCTTGAACTTGAACTTCAGGCTGCTAGTACTAGCACCCATGGTAGTAGCTCACCTCACTCTGAGAGTCGCTCCAACCAGAGCATGGCAAATGGAGCTATGAGTTTCTACCTGCATCCATTTATTGAAAAGGAGGATGCCGTTGAGTCGTACCTGAATAGGTATGAAAGGCTTGCCTCTACATATGGATTGGAAAATGAAAAATGGAGTTTGAAGTTATCTCAAGGATTGAGAGGTATTTCATATGATGTGTTTCTGAAAATCCCCAAAGAAGATCCGGAAAATTATGAAATCTTAAAACAAGCTTTATTGGTCAGGTACGAAAAGAATTCTAAATCTTGTAGAAAGAAATTCAGAACTGCTAAGCTTCTACCTGGAGAAACCTATAACCAGTTCTCTGCTAGACTAGAAATGTATTTGGTAAAATGGAGTAGTTTAGGTAAATATCAGAAAACCTATGAGGATCTGAAAGAAATGGTTATGTTGGAGCAAGTGAAAGATTCCATGCCTCAAGAAATGAGGAAATTTCTTATGGAACAAGGAGCAGAGAGGCTGGAAGACATTTTAAAATGTGCAGAGAGATACCAAGCAGCTCAAGCTGAACTGGTAGAAACAAAAAGAAAGCAAGTAGAAGGATATAAGCCACCACAAAATAATACCAAGTTTGACCAAAAGGACAAACCATACAAAAATAAGCAAAGATTTGATAATAAGGACAAGAACCCTCAGACTCAGGAAAAGAAACCCTATAAACAGGGAGATAAGTGGTGCAAAATTTGTAAGATGAGCAACCACAATACTTAAAAATTGAATAATCGATTAAAATTTGTTTTATAAATTGATCTATTATAAAAAAAATGTTCACTGATTAATCGTTTCCTTCATCGTTAAAAATCCCAGCCCTTATATATATATATATATATATAGGTGCCGCGGTAGCATAGTGGTTAGTGCACTGGCTGTCTAGCGCTGTGGTCTATGGTTCGATCCCCAGATGAGGTGGGATTTTTTTAGGCCACAAAATGGCTCCTGGGTCGACCCAGCCCCAAATGGGTACCAGAGCAACTTCTGGGAAGGTTAAGGCGGCCGGCGTGATGCTGACCACATCAGCCCTAGTGTGCCGATGGTCAAGAAAATATGGGCCTAACACCATACTCCCAATATGCCTCAATGGGCGTGTAATGGGATCCTTTACCTGTTTATATATATATAAATTCTTTAAGCACCAAACACGGCGCATAAGGCAGAAACCAGTGCTCTCCAGGTTGTTCGTTGTGCCGCCACTCCTCTTAACTCTTGCACATTATTTAGGCCCAACGTTCTTCCTTCTCTTATTATTGTTCTTCTGAGTGTTTCTTTTGGTCTTCCTTTTTTCCTCTTATCCTCAGGAACTCAAGTGAGCGCCTATAGTAGTATTCTGTTGTTTTGCATTCGTAGGACATGACCGATATATGACCATCGTCTTTTCCTTATATAGCCGGAGACATATTTCTGCTTAGAGTCTTCTCTTATTTGTCGATTAGTCTTGAATTCTTTCCAACTGATGTTCATGAGTTTTCTAAGACATTTGTTCTCGAATGTATTCAGCTTGTTCTCCCATGATTTTGTTATTTTCCAACTTTCACAGCCGTATGTTAACACTGAGATAACATTTGAATTAAACAGACGAAGCTTGGTATGTATATTCAGTGATAGTAATTTCCAAATGTTAGATAATCTATTGAAGGCGCTAGCTGCCAAAGCAATTCTAGTATGAGTAATTTTATTGCCTAAATAATTGAAACTTTCAACTTTCTGTAGTTTTTCCTCGTTCAGGATGATATCGAAGGTCTCGTTAGAAAAGTTCATAACTTTAGTTTTAGAGGCATTTATTTGGAGACCTATTTTAACCGAGAGATGACGCAGATTATTTACTGCTTCTTGGGCCTGTCTGGGTGTTGGACTTAAGAATGCTAAATCATCTGCAAAATCAAGGTCTTCCAGGGACTTTCCATCTGTCCATTTTATACCTAATTGTTCGTTGTAGGTACACCGATATATATATATATATATATATATATATATATATATATATACCGGTGTGTGTGTGTATATATATATACCGGTGTGTGTGTGTATATATATATATATGGGTGGGTTCTCTGATGAGGCAAAGAAAGTGTGACGGTATTGCCTCCCCAGCTTTGCAGTAGTGGTCCAACAGTGGCCAAACCTCAAGAGTATCTAATATGGGCTTCAAATGTGTCTACCTTCGCACAAGACTGCTCTTGGCAGAGATGTAGATAGAAGGGCAATGACACTTCTATCACAATGGGAGTCTTCACGGGATATTCAGATAAGCGAAAACAATGCTGCTTTGGCTTAGCACGTTAATTCTAGAATCTGCCGACCACTTTTGTGAAGAATTAAGCAATGATTTATGTTAGCTCGTTTAAGCCCCCACCTCTGATTTACTCAGTGGAATTCTTATTATTCTGGTAGACCTATGTTTAGAGTGTGTGTAGTAATTGACTGAGACAAACATGCAGTAACTTTAAAATGATTAAATCGAAGTTAAATTAGTAAAATTACAAATAAATTTTAATAATCACTTAAGTTTTAACAGTTTGAAAATAAGTTGAATAGTTTAGAATAAAAGTTTCATCATTGATGGATAATAGAGACGATGGAAGAAAAAGTTCACTTTGGCAGCTTATATCTTCAACTTAACTGCCAATGCCGGTTCTGCTCTTTCTGGTGGGTTGGTTCTTTTTACACTGCTCCTGCTCGTCGCTGGTCAAGGTTGTTGGGTGTAGCTCGTTTCCCAGAAATGTCAAGGAGAGTCTACAAAGTTGGTTCTTCATCTTAAAGCATAGGTCACTTGTCCCTTCTTGTTCCAGAGATAGTACTTTCTGCTTGTACCACCAATAACTATGATAAAGAATAGAAACGAAACGCTCTTCTGAGTATTGCGTTTCCCGGCACATACTTATGTGTCCCGTTTCTCCTATTCTACCATCCCATTTATCCCAGAATTTACCCTCCATGAGAATTAAATTTTATCCTCAGGATAAAACATTCTTTTACATTTAAATTGAATAGCTTTAGCTTCACATTACGTTTAAATGAAAAGGTTAATAGCTCAGATAGAATATGTTTACATTTACATTTCCACTGATTGAAAAGTGTTCACAATATAATTTGAATATGTTTTCATTTATGTTTACACTGATTTGAAAAGTTTGAAACTTCCATTAATTTTAAAATGCATATGTTAACATCGGCATTTACACTGGTTTGAAACTTAAGTATTATACTTTCAAACTTTTAAATGTCTAAATTTTTTATCCAAAATAACACGCGTACTTGTTTGTAGCGAAATGTTTTGTGTGTGTAGTAGTCAGTAGTAGTTACTGAAAGAACTGAAGAAGAATTCTGTCTGACAAGAATATAGTCCCAGTGTCAGAGAAAAGCACTGGTATCACAGGATAGTCACGGCTGTGAAGGTCTCTACTTCAGATAGAAATCAGATTAAAGTGTAACTAACCTATGATAATCAACAATTCATTAGAACTCAAAAATGCAACATTATAAATGTGACAAGTCAGAGAATTACAATTAATGAATCATTTATTATTTACATCTATCTTTTGGTTCTTTCCTGTGCAATGTATGGATGATGAAATGATGAAAAAGTGAATGAATAAAATTTAATTACAAATGTACTTAATAGCTGAGTTTCACTGTGTAATTAATTAAGAAGTCCTTTTTGGGATCTTCAAAATAATGTAAAATGCTCATTCAAATGTTCCTTTATTACTAAAGTTATCTCTTGTCTATTCTAGCAGTGCAGAACTGTTTTTCTCATTCCTACACTAGTCACTTTGCTTTGACTCCTCACAATAGCTGATGGAATTGTCCACATAGAGTACCTAAAATGTCAGTGTTGTGTTTGTCCTCTAGGAATATACACAGCAGTGTCAGCTGAAAGTCTTGCCCTAGGCCACCAAACACTGATGGGGCCTAGGGCGTGAAACTACATGACAATATCTGATGCTCCTGTGTTGATCCAGGAAGGCACTTATTGATCTAGGATTCTAGACCTCTGAAGTAGTATGACACAAATTAACCCTCTTAGGATAGATGTAAAGCACAGAATATACTCGGTTTGGTGATAGAGAGCTGCCTGGCAACAGATGGTAAAGCTTAGCCTTGACGAGCGTCTCTTTCCTTCAGTCTATCTGTAATCTTCTGTATGTGTGTAGTTTGAAAATTCCGCTGCTTGCCTTTTTATACAGAGCGCGCGTGCCTATCGGAAAGCAATACAATGCCTCCGTTCTCAAACTGTGTATTTTTGCAGACTTCGAGCGAGTTGATGTTAGCAGGGTCCAGAAATCATCTTTCTTCTTCTCGCCAACGCTATCCATGACTTTTATCTATTTACTTTCCATAACTTCTGCTTTCCTTTTATATAAAGTTTTCCACAATTGGTTCCGACTTCGATTTATATCAAATGTTTAAAGACGATCGACACAGCATTTTTCATCATGCTGGCCCCTTTACCTTTAATTTTCTCCAAAACGAAATAACGTAGCAACTTTTCCTTTGACATGCCTTCTTCTTCGACAAACGAGACTAATATCAAGTCCTTCCGTGGGAGCCGCGCTAGCGTAGTGGTTACAACACCGCTCTGGCGACCGGGTGATACAGGATCAAACCCGGGCGACGGCATTTGAGGATTTTTCGTCGACCGGGATTTGGACTGGATTAACTCGAGACCTGGCGAGGACATTTGAAGGAGTGTCGTCGACCAGGGACTGGCGGCTCCTGAGCCGACCCAGCTGCAATGGGTACCTCCGAAATCGGCGAGTATTTGCCTGAATGGCGAGGGACACCTGTCTCTGTACAAGAAATAAAGGGATACTCACGTAAAATCAATGTCAGGTTAGACATAAAATAATAACCTGAGATTTCGCCTCGAGTATTAGCGGGCGAACGAAAAAAAAAAAAAAAAAAAGTCCTTCCGTCCATCCATTCCCTTTTAATTCATCTAAGTCTACGTACTCCTAAGCACAAATATCTCCATTTTTTACACGCCATTACGACTATTTCACCGGCGAGAGAGAGCTGCGTGCATTTGATTGGCCGATATTTCCCTTCTTTCTATCATAACAAGGCATTGTTTACAACACGCTACATTGTTGTAAAGTAATATAACTATTGTGTTTTATTTTATGTACAAAATAAATACGGTATGGTTAATGAAATTAAAAGTATTTAATTAATCATTTAATATGTCTGGTGATATCTTTGTATGCGTTCGCTCCCCTGATCGCAGAACCTGGCTGCACCACTGGTCCTATCAGCTGTCTTTCTAAGAAAACGCATGTTGCACGTGGTGGTTTTTTTTTTTTTTTTTTAATATAATGTATGTCGGTATACGTTTAAGAAAATGTCCAGTTTTGAAACTGATAAAGCTGGCGTAATAACAGTTGGAGGATCAGACAGTAATATCAAAACAAGAACACAAAAGGCTATAGGAGCTTACATTGCAGTGGGAAATAAATGGAGATCAACAGAAATTAAGTCCAACACAAAATTCAGAATTTTCAATTCAAATGTCAAGTCAGTCTAGTTACATGGCTCTGAAACATGGGTTTTTTTTTAATGATGATCTTCATGTTGCGCTCTTGGCAGCTAGAAAATAAAGAAATATAAGTAATTATAACAGGCACGCATCAGACAGAATGAAGAAAACATGAGACAACAGAAAAGAAATTTAAGCGATATGCTCATCGAACCAGGTACCATACAAACGGCGCCATAGCCTTGCTGCGAAAGTAAAACGTGAAAGGACACACCGCCAATTGAGTGCCCCGACAATTGGCTCTGTGACATCAGACTACAGATTAGCGCTACAAATCGCTAGCGTATGTCCTTACTCGCTGATAAGGCCAGACTGCGCTTGTCGCAAAGCTGGTAATACGGGAAGACGCCTTATGGACAGACAGGACCGACAAGATTACTTTAAATAAAGTAATAAGATGTTACATCTTACACACATTGCTGAGAGTGTTTACCAATATGTTTGTGAGTTTGTACACGAGGCATCGGGTGTTTGATTGCCATGTATGGGAGACGTGATATTTGCATCACGTGCAAAATTATTCCATGTCGGAATATTTTGATATTCCTCCCCCCTCCAACACAAGCATGTTTGAAATGATAGGAGCCTTAAGTAGCTTCATAACAAACAGATGCGAGGGAAGAATGAATATAACCTTACACGTTTTAGTGTTAAGACACTGTGTACTTTACTGTGAGAATCGCTTGCCAAAAGACGACCCCAGACTTGCCAGAAGTTAGAATTCAGAATTTCCATTTACGGACCGAACTTTGTGGAACAATCTTGAAGGACTTATAGAGCCCAGGAAAACCATTTTAATAAGGAAGGCTGAGGAAACTGAAACACGCGGAGTCATAGAGGGAATTATCTTATAAAAGTAACGACCCCCAAGAACACATGTAAGAGAGCTTAATCAAGTGTCTTAACTTCATTCATCTGAGCAAAGAGTCTGTGAGCCAGGATTGGCGTAAGTTGTCATTTTATATTCTATATTTTTCATTATTAACATGTGATAGGGTGGGCGAGATGGTGATTATGCTATTCTGATGTGTGATCACTTTCTCGCACACTCGCAACCGACCCTAATCAACAATAAAACTCTTGATTCTAAGGCAGGGGCTGTATTTATTTCTACAACCCATTCAGTGACAAAGAGCACACTGAAATAAACATTAAACAAATAAACCAACAAACAAAACACCCAACCAGTGCTCAGTTGCTAATCCTGAAAGCAAACAAAGCACCGACTAGTTAAAATCAAAATAGCAATGAATGAGAAACACCATGCTCTCACCTGTCAAACTGTCCTTCTTCCACGCTACCTGCAACATTCAACTATCATGCACACACACTCAGCTCATGCATGTCGTCTAGCGAGACTAGTATGGTGTTGTGCATGAGGCTGGCAATCTTACCGTGTAACATCGGTTGCTACCGAAACCACTACTGCAAGAGCATCTGAATGCTTCATGCGGAGGCAAACCACACTGGTGGCCCCATGCTCCCTCAGGAGAGGAGAAGAGAGATATATATCTCCAAGTGAGCCCACTGCTCTCACAAACCATCCTTCACATAATAATTAAATAATCATGAAATATGCATAACATAGAATTAACCAATATGTACCACCAATACTCTCATTAATGAGAATGAGCTACTACATCGTAACCGATCCACCTCAATATTCGTCACTGCACTCTGAACATGTCGTAAGTGACGACTGGTGCGCCTGGCCACAAGCGTGTCGTATATGACCCCTGATGAGATTGGGGACTCATCACATGAAACACATCGTTACCGTTACAGAAAAAACCACTGCAATAGCATAAAAATGCTTCTTGTGGGCCTGTAATGGACACCAGCTGCATTGGTGTTTCCATGCTCTGCAGGGAGCAAACAGAGAAACACTTGCCTCAACGTGCCTTACGCACCAAGGAGTGACCTCGTGCTCTCCAGAAATCTAAATACATATTCTCACCTCACTCAAAGTAACCCACTAAAGATAATAATCGTGAAATACCACTAAATTACTATCGCATCAAAGAATAAAATATAATTATTCTTGACTTTAACAAAACTGGAACTAAAGTTATCACCACGAAAACTATTTCTTTCATTACCGGGGAAAATTATATTAACCTGCTTTCACCCACGTGTCAATTCACACAGTATAACATAGCGTAACATCACAGACACGTGATAACTAAGAGTGTTATGCAGACTTCTTTGCGCCTTCTTTATTCAGTCATCAACACGTGAACCTCCGGTTGCCATCTTCCCAATTAGTTAATATTATCTAAATGTCAGTCCCTGATAACATCTCTGTCCAGTTTCATGTATGAAATAGTTCCCTACAATATTTGCCTTTCTGATGAATGAAATAATCGCTCTTAAACTCTCACATATGTGATTTGGGCTTAGCGTGCCTAATAAAACCTATCCACACATTATTTCACTCATCTATCATTTCAAAACTAAATCTAATGTCCTGAAAAGAAATCTCCTTTAGAAATACATCTATCTATTTCATTAAACATTAGAACAGACACGCTGAATACTAATAATAAAACTAGATCACTAAAGCTAATCTAAATTACCTCACGTGTCATGTGTGGCGTGAGGTTTTTATTGGCTCTATGATCAGTATAGTACTGACAATTACAGAAATAGAATTTCTGCAGAAAATGGTGAAGTCCCAGTGTCTGAGAGAACTACTGGTATCACAAATTAGTTACGGCTGTGAATGATCTGATCTCAAAAAATTAGTAGAGAGGAGACCGACATAAATTGCCACCTCCGCTGTGTAACTAACTGTGATATTAAAAAAACAAGGAAACAGATTTTACTTAACAATGATAAAATTGACAAGTCGTTCAAATACAATTTCCTTATTATTTATTTAGTATATACACTATCTACTCTTGTGCTGAAGGATGGATATTGAAACAATGGAATATAATGGATTTGTAAGTTTACAAATGATTTACACACACACACACACACACACACACACACACACACACACACACACACACACACACACACACACACACACACACACACACACACACACACACACACACACACACACACACACACACACACACACACACACACACACACACACACACACACACACACACACACACACACACACACAACACACACACAACACCACACACACACACACACACACACACACACACACACACACACACACACACACACACACACACACACACACACACACACACACACACACACACACACACACACACACACACACACACACACACACACACACACACACACACACACACACACACACACACACACACACACACACACACACACACACACACACACACACACACAAGAAGCATGAAATTTTGCACTCTTCAAATATGGCATGTGCCGATTGTGTGCACCAAATTGCACCGCAACCGGCCAAATAATACGGCTGCCCTAAACCGTTAAAAAGGAGCGTGTTAGCAACTTGCGTTATACGCAGCGAATTGTGATAGAATTTCTCGTTGCAGAGAAGGAAACTGTTGTGAACATTCACAAGCGTCTATGTGATGTGTATGGAAGTTTTGCAGTCGACAGGAGTACAGTCAGTCGCTGGGTTCAGAGAATCAAAGAATCAGGAAGTGGAGATATGGAGCTGCTTGATCGGCCGCGCTGTGGACGTCCTGCCGCAGCCACCAACGCAGAAATGTTGAAATGCGCTGAGGGCATTATTCTTACTGATAGGCGAATCACTACTCAACAATTGGCCTTACAGCTGTCAGTCAGCATTGGTAGTGCAAATGCAGTTATAACAACTCTCGCATTTTGCGCAAGGTGGGTTCCTCGAAGTCTCACAAATGACCACCGATTGCAAAGGAAAGCAATTTCTTCTGAATTGTTGGGGCGTTTCAATGCTGACGGAGAGAACATTTTGGCATAGTTCGTTAGAGGTGACGAAACCTGGGCACATCATTTTGAACCTGAGACAAAAAGACAGTCAATGGAGTGGCATCATCCGCAATCACCACGAAGAAAGAAATTCAAGACAATTCCTTCAGCTGGAAAGGTCATGATCACTGTCTTTTGGGACATTGAAGGTGTGATTCTGGTGGACGTTATGCCAAGAGGAGAGACAATAAATTCGCAATATTACATTAAGACATTGAAAAAACTCAATCAACGTTTTCGCAGACTTCGGCCGCACAAGAATCCAGCAGACCTGCTTCTCCTTCACGACAATGCGCGACCTCACACAAGTCTGGCAACACGGGAAGCAATCACCAAATTGGGTTGGACTGTACTACCCCATGCACCCTATAGTCCCGATTTGGCACCCTCTGATTTTCATCTATTTGGTCCACTTAAAGATGCACTCCGTGGGACAAGGTTTGAATGTGATGAAGGAGTGATTCATGCAGCGAAGAGATGGCTACATGATCAAGGCAAAATCTCGTACGGGCTAGGAATACATGCACTTGTTTCGCGCTGGCATAAAGCCGTACAAGTTGATGGGGATTATGTTGAATAATACCGATGTTTTCATGACATATCCATGTATATTGTGTATAAATTTCATGCTTTTTGAATATACAGCTTCTGAGAAAAACGACGTGGTGCATTACTTTCTGAACGCCCCTTGTATATATATATATATATATATATATATATATATATATATATATATATATATATATATATATATATATATATATATATATATATATATATATATATATATATATATATATATATATATATATATATATATATATATATATTTTACAAGTCTTCCAATTATAGGAAACAAATTTATATCAGCTGTGCTGTTAATCACTTATAGTAAATGTATCAGCTGTGCTGTTAATTAAGTATATAACATTTATCAGCTATGCTGTTAATCTTGTCTCTTTCTACGCTAAATCTCTTTTTCGTCACTGACAGTTAATTTGCTGACAATGCTGACAGAAATGGTACTAATGTGTACTCATCTCTCAAAACGTTCTGTTCTCCTTAGTTTGGTTCACACAACACCTGCTGAGGATCGTTACTTTAGCCCACCCAAGACTGAGGGGGACTAAAGATGTAGCTTCTGTGCAATCTCTATGCTCTTCAGTCGGTCTATCTGGCTTCGTGTTGATGTGCGTGTTTTTGCATAAAATCTCGCCCGAATATATAGGGAGATGAGGTAACTTCTACTGCTTAAGGAAAGCTTTTGGTTGGTTCCTGGCGTGGCAAGCTGATTGGTTGTCTGCAGTTTAGTACCATGATCCGTACAGCCTAATTTTATTCTGTTTTATTCCGCCATATTGGGTGACAAGATGGCCGCGACCGACATCCGAAAAACAGGGCTTAAGTTTAATTTTATTCTGTCTCAGAGACTGGTGAACGGTGCTCGTTGATTGGTTGGGCGATATTGTATCTCGACATAGGGATTAAACTAAGAAGTGGGTTTACACACACTTGTTTCACGACATCATGTCTCTGTGCCTAACTTCGTTTCTCTCTCGTCTGGGCGGCTCTTGAAAGAATAGAACCTTTCGCAGGCTAACATTCTCTTTATATAGGCCCTAGGGCTAATCGCTCAACTTAGTCCGCGGCGCGTATTGATTGGGCCACTTAAATAACACTCGCGATTATCGCTCTAGAAATAGCGAAAGTACAACCCACAACTATCAAATATAACACACAACTAATTTTTAGGCTTTATTGTGGCCTAGTAATAAATCTTCTCCTTGAAGATAATGTGGTAAAAAGGCACTAAACCACGGTAGTGACAAGATGGCACTGTCACAAACATATAAACTAATATGTATATATTGCCATGTGAATATTAATATGTGAAAATCGCTAGTGGGTGTCCAAGTCGTTTGAGGCTGGCAACATCAGCGTATAGAATGATGATTTCATGAACCACCACTGCAAGAGCTTATTGCTAGTTTCTTAAAGAGAACTTAACGCATAAATAGTCCAAGATTTCATATGGAGCAGGGAGGGAAAGATGAAAGAAATAATGTATATTCTAATTATAATACTTACATCTTCAAACCGTATAAATGTCTACGTAAACATATTCACTTTAAAATTAATGAAAGTTTTAAACTCTTTAATCAGTGTAAATGTAAATGAAAACATATTCAATTTATATTGTGAACACTTTTCAAACAGTGTAGATGAAAATGTAAACATATTCTATCTGCACTATTAAACTTTTCATTTAAAAGTAAAATAACTATAAAGCTATTCAATTTAAATGTAAAGAAAGTTTTCTCTCGAGGGATTAAGTTTAATTCTCATCGAGGGTAAATTCTGAGGTAGACGGGATGGTGGAATAGGAAGAGGAGGGCACATAACTATGTGTCGGAAAACGCAATACTCAGGAGAGCGTTTCGTTTCTATTCTTTTACCATAGTGAGTGGTGGTACCATTTGAGGGTACTATCTCTGGAACAAGAAGGGACAAGTGACCTGGGCTTTAAGACGAGGGACCAGCTTCGTAGATACTCCCTGACACTTCTGGGAACGTGCTACACCCTACAACTTTGACCAGCGACGAGTGTGATCGGTCTACAAGGAACCAAACCATTAGAAGGAACAGGGCAGTCTCTGACAGCTAAGTAGTTCTATAAGCTGCCACGCGACTTCTTAACTAAACATTCTACCATCCTCCAATGATGAACATTTTCTTTTAAACTATTCAATTTTTAAACTGTTAAAAGTGATTATTACGTTTTGTTATTTGTAATTATACAAATTTAACTTCGATTTAATCATTTTAAATGTACTGTATGTTTGTCTCAGTTAATTTACTAAATACACGCTAAACAGAGCTATACCATAATAATAAGAATTCCACTGAGTAAAACAGGGGGTGGGGGCTTAACGAGCTAAAATTAATAATTGCTTAATCCTTCACAAAAGTTGTCGGCAGATCCTAGAGTTAACGTGCTCAGCCAATGCAGCATTGCTCTTGCTTTTCTGAATATCTTGTGAACTCCCTTGAGATAGAAGCGTCATTATCCTTCTATCTACAACTCTGTCAAGAGTAATCTTGTGCGAAGGTAGACACCTTTGAAGATCCATATTAGATACTCTTGAGTTTAGGCCACTGTTAGACCACAGCTGCAAAGCAGGGGAGGCAAGCCGTGACAATTACTTTCGCAGCCAGGCAATGGCGCTTGTTCAATTACCAGTGAGCCTATCACGTGCACTTCTTTTCTGTTGTCTGGTGTTCTTCTTCTTAATTCTGTCTAACCAGTGCCTGTTATATTTATTTACTACCCACAGGCCTCGAGTTTCCTTCATTATCTATTTGGGCAGCTAGAATTAAGATTTGTGTAAGTCTATAGTTGTGTGCTTGCCTCTGTGAAATATTCACGAAATGTCTCTACTGATATTCATGTATTAATTTTTGCAAATAAAATGTGTAACATGCAGAGCCATATATCTGAGATGAAACGATAAGAGGAGTGGTGGTCGAGAGGTCACTTCCCGGATATGGCACTTCGACTCCTGAACAGGTTTTTATGTTTGGATGTATGTGTGTGTGTGTATATGTCGTGTTAATTTTTTTAATACTATGTTATGAGGGGATAGGTGGCAAGAAGTTAAGTTTAGCTTGAGTAAAATTTTTTAACAAACCACTAAAAACAGAATAAACTAAAAAGTATGCCTTCAAAGTAAAGTTCTATAAAATGAAGAGTATTTTATGCAACAATTCTTTGTCATTGGAAGTAAGAAAGAGAATTCTTCATTGTTATATAGAACCAATCCTGACATATGGGAGTGAGTCATGGACAATTAGTAAACAAGTAGGGAAGGCACTAGAGACCACAGAGATGTGATTTTACAGGAGAATGTTAAAATTACAATGGACAGCCAAAATGAGTAATGAGGATGTCCTGAAAGTGGCCAATGCGCAAAGGAAACTTATTTCACAAGTTAGAAAGAAGCAATCCACTTTTTTGGGCATGTTTTGAGAAGAGGAAAGCTGGAATATAACGTAACATAAGGTAAGATTGAAGGAAAAAGAGATAGGGGAAGACAAAGAGAGTAAATACTGGACAATTTGACATGGTGACATGGAAGGAAGTCAACAGCAGAATAGACAAATTGTTCTGGAGAGAGGAAGTGTGGAGAGACATGATCTCCTACGCCACTAGGCATGGTACTTGAAAGAAGAAGATATGGTGCATAAAAGGGAATTTAATTATCGTAATGTTCGAATATAATGTCTCAGATAATCAGATATTCGCAATACTGAGAATTATTTTATCGCACTGTAACGTAATTTTGTTACATCTTTTCCCACTAAAGTTGCATTCTTTTTCATGGCGCGTATTTCGGGCATGGAACTAAACTGCATGCCTATTGAACCAACGCTCATTTTGTTTCCATCCTTAATTCTGGCAGATGTTTGATTCTGGAGACAATTTCCTGAATTTTCCCAATTTGAATTTCTGGTGAGAATGAATAAGTATCTTATATTTATCAGTAGATAATTTAGGAAGTTCGTCAGGTTTGCAGCAAGTCGATACTCCTTTTAAATATTGATTCGGAGACGGAGTAATAGTACATTTTAGTTTACATTTGTTTGTGTTATTGTAATACTCACCAAGGCAAAACTTTAAAAGATATCCGTACATTTGCAAACTATTTTGTGATAAAACAGCTGATAATTAATGTCATATGTCAGTCCATTGGCTTTTTTTCACTTCTCCCCATTCGCTTCTCCATAGCTTAATAACCAATGCATCCAGATGATTGACCACAGAGAATTAGTGTCGTTATTAGTACGCAGCAGAAATAAAGCACAACTAAATTATTTCCCGCCATGATTTGGTTGGTAACTTACTTGTAAAATTAGATTTGGCTAAACAAGAAATAAGAGAAAAACGGGTAATTGTAAATAGAGAAGCACGAGTAATTGTAAGAAATGACGAGAATAGGGAAACTGTAAGAAATGAAAGAGCAGGCGAACTGTTGACACATCGTTCCATGGGCGATGACAGATATAAAAAAGGTTTCTGTGGTCTGAACCATGAAGAAGTATTTGGATTTTTTTAAAAAGCAAGAGAAACATTTAAAATGGGAATGAAAGAAGTCACTGTAGCGAAATCTGTGAGATAAACGCTAATTTCAGTAAGATTTTAGTCCTATGATAATAAATAAACCCGCCCTCAGGTGTCTGACTATTGGCATCTTCAACGCCAGTAGAGCGCTGCCTTTGGTGCAGTGGAAATGCTTAAAAAATGACCCGCCGTAAAATCTAACACGCCTTTTAGTTTCGGTTTCGAGACATACAATTAACATTTTCACATCTTGCCCGATCTGCTGCACGAAACTGCGGCAAGACTTATAATTAACGATCTGCCAGAAGTGTGACACCAGACTAACGTTCTGAATTAACGTAATATGTTAACTTTAACGTTATAATTAGTAGTAACTCGGACATTTTCCAGTAGTAAGAACGAAACGATTGTAATAATTAACGCCAACACTACCACGTTTTGAAAAAAACCCATCTTCGCTCTGCACGCGGTTCCTTTACTATATACACGCTGTGGGCAAAGCCAGCAGATATAAACACACAGACAGTTTAAATTCTCGCCGCGTAGTGTATTTCTGACGTCACTCAAACTAGTTGGTTTATTTGAATAATGTAAAAAGTGATAGATAATGAGGGGGGGGGGGGAGAGAGATGGCCGAATTGTGTAAAAGTTATATTTGACGATTGACAGTGACAAAACTGAAAATCTAAACCATAATGAAACTGACCATAAAAATCATATATTAGGATAGCTTAGTGTCTCCTGAGCAAAACTATGTTTTAATATATATGGTAGTCTAATTATTAGCCAAGTTAACGAGATAATACTATATGTCTACGCACGCTAGGACGGACAGACTGTTGTTCTTGCTCGTTACACCTAACGTTATTGGGGACGCAAGTTTAAAAAAGAGGCATTGGAGTAATTCAAATCCGATTGGGTGGTATAAGAGTATAGGAGTAAAGGGGGGAGGTAGGAAAATGGTAACTAAAACTAAACATCTTTTTGTATTGGCATAACTAAAGCAGACTGACCAATGGACTACGAGACACATAGTTTGTTTGGAATTTTTTTTTTTTTTTCAAAACTAAATTCTAAATTTGGTAGTCGCCTGATTTCATTGGCCAGCTCTAATAGATATTGGCCAAAGGCATAGGGGTCTCGTGGCCATTTGACAAGAATTTTTTATAACAACAAGTACGTTGAGAGCAGATGTGATAAATTTTAAAATAAGTATTAAATTCACAGTCTGGACAGGGCAGAGAAAACTGAGGCCATATTTTTTGCCAGTCAACGTTATTTGTGACATATTTCTTTGAATTTGTGGTAAGAATGCTTTATGTATTAACATGCTTGATTAAAACTGCAAAAGTTAGATACTGCTATTGGGAAAAGTGAAGGACATGTCGGGAGCATACATTATTGAGTCCTCACATTGAACTGTATTTGACTGTTGCATATTGTTATGATTTGTATTAATATTATTGTATTAGAAGATGTTAGTAAGCCCCAGTGTTCCATGAACACTCTTCAACATGCCTAGAGCGTTTATAATTAAGAAAAGAAAAGAAAAATCATACAAAAGGAGATGTGGTTACTCCACGTTATTGTATTGAAGAAAACTATGGAAAAGTACAGTGGCGTATCTGCCATAGGGACCTGAGGTGTGGTCACAGAAAGGTGTGAGTCAAAAAAATTAGGGGCTAGTGCACCTGTATGCACACGAGGCTGACCCCATACCATCATGTGTAAAATAGTGATAAGAAATTGTGATCAGATGTGAAAAGGCCAGGGTGTCTTTTATTGCAGGGTTTTTATTTCATGTTACCAGCCGGTGACAGGAAACCTGATGAGTGATTGTAAAGAAAAAAGTCTCCTTTCAAAAGTTTATGCTGTCAGCAGATAGCCTGAAGGAGCTTGTGTGTGCCGATCTATATATTCTCTGCAGCGACATACTGACTTGTTATCTTCATACCAAGAATCCCAGGTGATGTGTTAACATCTGGGACATCTGACACTTCATTCAAATAAAAATTGTTATCTCCAAGAATACACAGAATTATATGGGGCGTGATGAAACAACAGCTCCTCCTAACAAATGACTAACACTAGTAGATATTAAAGTTTTAGTCTGTGAATACACCTACAGGAATAATATAGTGACATTATACTTATAGGACACAGAGTCCAGACATTTTAGTTAATCAGTATATGTAAAATATATTTTCCTCATTTTCAAAGACCTGTCCAAAAGAGATGGCAGGACAGGCAGATTAAATTGTAAAAAGAAAAGAATTCAATTTTAAAGAAAACTTTAACCACAGTCTTATTCATTTCCTTATAGTGAGTTAAAGTGTATTGTGTTGATGTACCACCATTGTCATTTCACCCCTATACACTAGTCACATCAGACACCAGCCACTAGAATTAAAATACGGACCGTGTGAGATCTAGGGAGGTAGCGTTAGGTTCCCTGATAATACATCATCATCATCATCATCTTTTAGAGTCAGGGGCCTACATTTGCTTGACCTCACACGGTTGGCACAGACACAGCTTTCTTTCCTTTTAGATAACATCTTAACCTCCCCAGCAAATTAAACTTGCTACAGTCACGGAAAAATGTCAGCAGTGAAGGAAATGGATCGACCCCAATCAGCACTGGCTTTCAACAAACTTATACCGAGTCTTCCTGTCCATCAGCTTCACGTCAATAAACTTATACCGAGTCTTCCTGTCCATCAGCTTCACGTCAACAAACTTATACCGAGTCTTCCTGTCCATCAGCTTCACGTCAACAAACTTATACCGAGTCTTCCTGTCCATCAGCTTCACGTCAACAAACTTATACCGAGTCTTCCTGTCCATCAGCTTCACGTCAACAAACTTATGACGAGTATTCCTGTCCATCAGCTTCACGTCAACAAACTTATGACGAGTCTTCCTGTCCATCAGCTTCACGTCAACAAACTTATGACGAGTCTTCCTGTCCATCAGCTTCACGTCTATCCATGTCTTCCTCATCATATTCATCTTTGTCTCTAGCTCTCTTCTCCGCGTGTTTTTGTTTTTGTTTTGTTTTTGTTTACCTCTGCATCTTTTACTCTGGTGATTCCGGAACAAGTACTGCCCTTGTAATGCTATCAACAAGTTTCCTCAATGTCCTATACATCACCAGCGTCTTATTGACAAAGAAGTATTCATTCATTCGTTTTCCTTTGCGCTCCTAATAAAGCATGGAGCCACAACTGCGTCTGGTCCCCTTGCAGGAAGCATGCACTAAGCATTCACAGTTGACCTACCCAAGGAGCTACACAACATAATAAAATTTTAGATTACCAAAACAAGAACCAACATATAACAACTAGAACAAATTAGAATGACAAGGAAAAACAACCCCCCCCCTCCCCCACCCCACCCCCTTTAAAAAAAAGTCCATTCAATATCCGTAGAAGAATTAAATTTAAAAAAAAAAAATTAAAAAACCATCAATCCAAAACCAACAAAAGCCCAGCAGATAAAAAGATGTCAATAGCGAGAGAGAGAGAGAGAGAGAGAGAGAGAGAGAGAGAGAGAGAGAGAGAGAGAGAGAGAGAGAGAGAGACAGAGACAGAGACAGAGACAGAGACAGAGAGAGACAGAGAGAGACAGAGAGAGACAGAGAGGGAGAGAGAGCAATATGGTATCATGGAAGAAGAAACATTACAGGCACCAAAGACATTAAACATTGCCACAACAAACGGCAGATAAATTACAGCCTGGAAGAGCCAACACACACGAAAAACAACAAAGTAATACACTATATGAAATGATGAACACTATATACCCAAATTATAACCCACACGTTGAACCAGGTTTCCGTTGCACACACACACACACACACACACACACACACACACACACAAAACATCAGTTTTCAAGTGCGGGGTTCAAAGAGCAAAGCAAACATTGACATGTTCATGTAGCACGTCTTTCTGCACCAATTGGCTTTACATGATGAAGTTGCCATCCTCATGAAAAACCTCATATTAGTTGCCTTGTACGACACGCACGTGGGAGCATTAGCCTTATTCTTTCTTTGACTCGTTAAAGTTCCCGAGAACTACACAAGAGCAACGTCCTTCTTGTTTAACTTTTTATATTAACCCCCGACCTAGTTCCTGCCTTCGTAACTTTCGCTGCTAATGCCCGCTCTGGCGACATGGCATGAACTGAAGTTTGCGACACTTAAAAAAGACTTGGCGCTGCTTAGGATTTGGGAGTCAAGTTTCTTAATAGCCACATACTGTATTTTCTACTCACGGAGTTCATGAGTGGCTGCGCAAAACTCTCGGACTACTCGAACTTTCCCTACATTCTCTGCACAACCCCCACCCTTTCCGAATGTTTTTCCCTATTAGTATTTTATTTCCAACTATTTCTTTAACACCATCCCTTACCCCTACCTTGTTTCTGCTAATGGCACAACTATGTTAATTAGCTAACGTGTGTGTTCTAAGATCTTCTAATATGTCAATATATATATATAGCGTGAGCCTTAAGTGTGGGTTCATTAACTTCCTTCGCCAAGACCGCAGGCAAAAATGTCACACATTTATTAAACGATTCTAGACGTTCTGTTAGACAGAACACGTAACTTAGTATTTGGTGGTAAGCATTCGTTCTTAGCTTACAAAGCAGCATGATGTGTATTCATTGTTACTTGTGTTGAATTTATAGATTTATTTGACTTAATATTGTTTGTATCAAATGTCATAATCTTCAGTTAATGTTTATGCTGTAAAACACTGATTATCAGTTGCGTTTTAATAAGTGATCTGTTTCCTTGTGATGCTAATGCTAAATCAGATTTAAAATGCTGAAGAAAGCAGCAAGATACTGTTCATTTTTTTTTTATTGGTGACACACAAATTTGTTTGCAGCACACAAAATTAACATTCTATAGTCCGTTCACAAATTGATGTTCAACTTTGAAATTTGTTTTCAAAAACACTACCTGGTGTAATGAATTTATATTTTGCATGTAGTCTTATATTATCCATGACGTTATGAAAAAATTTATTGCCTCCAGAAAATGTATCTAGTTTGAGATATCTCTTGTTCGGGTTATATTAAAATCACACTCCACTACCGGTATTAAAATGTAGCATGTCAGCAGTACATTTGTGTTGCACGGGCAATAAATGGTTTTTTAATAGAAAAAAATATATTTTAAGACAAAATTATGACATTTCGTGCTCCGCAGTTGTCTCCTGTTGAAAGCTGAAATAGTGCGACATTATTGTAAAGTCAGTGGCGAATTGTGAAATTATTGTACAGTTATAGCTGCATTGTATTATATTGAAACAAAATTTTTTTTCTGCACATATAGAATAATATTACATTCTTTAAAAGTTTGAAGTGCAAATTTATAACTATTAAGAAGGTTACTGTAATGCTGTACAGACACTTCTGCAGGGAGGCTAAAAAGGGGAGTTTATATAACGACATCAATAGACCTGATAGAAGAACACAGGTTGCGCTTGGTATTAACAGTTTCTTTTTGTCGATGGATACAACATGATGTTGAGTCTAAACATGTCAGGCAAGGAAGGAAATAAAAGTTGACAACTTCGATGAAGAAGTTATTCGACGTGAGATTTTCAAAATGTTTTCGTTAAATGACCTTGTCACTCTCCGCAAACTGAAAGTGAAGCTGCTAAAGGATTGTGATATTGATATCTCAAAAACAACTCTTTGGAAAGTTGTAAGGTCCGTCGGTTTTACGTTTCGCAAATCTATTGGAGGCAGGAATGTATTATGTGAAAAACCACACTTAATTGCTGCCCGAAGCAAATTCCTTAGACAGATACGAGCACGAAGGATGGACGGATATGATATAGTATATTTAGACGAAACATGGGTTAATTCGCACCATACAAATGAGAAAGAATGGCAATCTTCTGACAGTGTTCATAAAAGGACAATTCCCAGTAGCAAAGGACAACGAATTATAAATGCGCATGCTGGCAGCAGTGAAAATGGAATTGTCCATGATGCAGAACTAATGTTCCAGGCAATTTCAACAGATGGTAGGGACTGCCACATTGAAATGAATGGACATATTTTTCGTTCTTGGATAGAAACAACTCTTCTCCCCATTCTTGACAGACCATCATGTATTGTAATGGACAATGCATCCTATCACAATGTTGTAGCTCAGGAAGGCAAAGTACCAACTTCCTCAAGCACAAAAGATGAAATAAGAACTTGGCTACGAAATGAAAATGTCAATGTCGACAATACCTATTTGAAACCTGAATTGTTACAGCTTGTGAAACAGACTAAGAAGACTAAGGTGTATTGCGTTGACAAAACAATTGAATCATATGGTCACACCTATCTTCGACTACCACCTTATCATTCGCATCTTAACCCAATAGAGTTACTTTGAGCTAAAATCAAAGGACAGGTTGCAGCACAGAACACCACATTTAAAATGAGCGACGTGAAAGTTCTTACACATGATACCCTTAAAAAAACAGATTTACAATTCTGGAAGAAATGTGTAGATCATGTGCTCCGTGAAGAAGAATACTGGCAACGTGATGGATTACAGTTTATCCAGCCATTAACAGTTGTTAATCTAACGGAATCGTCAGATACGGACTCAGATAAATGTAACTAACTTCAATGAATTATATCCTTCAAAAAAGAAGAAATAGTGCATAAAACAATGTAAATTATTACCTTCAAAAATATAATTACATCCCCCCCCCCCCCCCCCAGTTTCAGATTTAAATACATGTTAAAGCTGTTTTTACCTATGCGTGTGAGCAAAATAAAAAATATGGGGGGTTATATCAATACATTTATGACGTAGTTTTGTAAAATTTAATTTTTAGCCGTGCTTCTTGTTGATTCGGATTGACTTAACGGTTTTGAACAAATTATTTGTAAACAACAACATATTTGTAACGTCATGGATAATATAAGACTACATGCAAAATATAAATTCATTACATCAGGTAGTTTTTTTAAAACAAATTTCAAAGTTGAACATCAATTGGTGAACGGACTTACTAGTAAGTTATAGTGACAATGGGGGTTGTGATAGTATTATCAATAGTACAAACAGTTGACAAAGAGGGCGCAGATGGTAACAACGTAAAAGATGGTGACATTTTAATGTCTTAAAGCTGAGGAAGTTATTTGGTTTGGTTTGGTTTGGTTTGGCTTGGTTTGGTTTGGTTTGGTTTGGCTTGGCTTGGTTTGGTTTGGTTTGAAAGACTATCTTCATTGCACACGGACAACTCTATCAATGCTCCGATCTCCTCCCTTAGATCACACAAGGAGGATCTCAGCACCATAGCACCGACGAGAATCCCGATGTGTCTATATATAGGAATCACACATTATATAAATATTTTTGTGATGGGTAGGTTTCATAATTTTTAAAATGTTGCCAGGGCAGCGGCCGTGGGGTCCTACTCTTTACGATTTCCAACTGCCGAGGGATTTTTAACGTGAGCAACTTACACACGGGACCTCCAACTTTTTCGCCCTTATCCGAGAAGGCTAGGTATCTGATCTCACTACGGTACCTAAGAAATCAGGAGCGATCTCACTACCCAGGAGGGAGTATGACATCATTAGCACCACTAGTTCTGGAAAAAAAAAAGAATCGAACCTGGTACCTTCATAATTCAAGGCGGACGCCATACCTCTTAGCCATCCCGAGCCCCGAGGAAGTTATTTATTAGTGTCTGATATTGCATATATTAATGTGATAGTTATGATGGTTGAAAAGCCTAGGAAAACGTTGTCTTAATCAAACTGACTACGTTCTAGTATGGGGCAGTTCACAAATTACGTAGCGCAAACGGAAAAAGGGGGGGGTTTGATTTTGCAAAGATGTTACGATTTAGTGCGGGGGGTTCTGAAATGTTGTAGCCTGTGCAGGAGATTTAGAAACAGCTTGAAGACGAGAGCAGGAGACACACATGAAAGGAATGAGGAAGGACATGGATAGACTAATGGCGGGGGGACAGGAAGACTTAGTATCACGTTTATTGAAGGTCTAAGCTTTTTTGGGGTGCTGAAGGGAGAC
This sequence comes from Oreohelix idahoensis, assembly GCA_024509875.1. NCBI lineage: Eukaryota > Metazoa > Mollusca > Gastropoda > Stylommatophora > Oreohelicidae > Oreohelix > Oreohelix idahoensis. Next base: position 431,688 of record JAMPIV010015978.1, on the reverse strand, counting down.
GATGATGATGTCTGTGAAAACTAGGTCAGAAGCAGACTACAACAGCGTCCTTTAAACAGCAGTAAGAAAATTCATTAGAAAAAAAAAAAAAAACAACGGAAGAAAGTAAACACCATTTTAGAAGAATGTCAAGCTAGATTTAATCTCACTTTATGCAAAGGAGTAGAAGGGGATTTCAGCTCCCTAAAAAAAAAAAAAAAAAAAACTAGAAATTGTCAATTTTCTGACAATTTAGTCTCACATAAGCAAAGGAGCAGAAGGGGATTTCAGCTCCATAAAAACAAAGACACTAGGATAGAATTTGTCAACTTTCTGATAGTTTAATATCATCACATCTATTAAGTACCGAAATTCGTTTCTGAATTCACTTTAGAAGGTGTGTGTGTGTGTGTATATATATATATATATATATATATATATATATATATATATATATATATATATAAAGATATATATATATATATATATATATATATATATATATATATATATATATATATATATATATGGAGGCCATATGGCTATGGTTTTTACATATGAATGTTAAGAGTAACATGCACACGGCCGGCTAAAAAAAAAAAAACGAGAAATTATATTGTCCTAAAAGAAGACAGTGTGCAAAAAAGTTGTATTAATCATATTAGACGGAAGCTATCTAATGTCCACGGATAAGTTTCTAGAACAGGACAGAAGGAATGTACTGTGACAACAGGAAAGACTGGTGGGAAAAGAGACACTGGACGACAAAGAGACAAGATACTGGACTGTTTAACTCCCTGGCGTGTGAAAAATTAACAACAGAATTTATGAACAGCGATAGGGACATGGAAGTTGCGGAGACCATTACTGCCTATGCTATTCAGTATGGCACCCGAAGAAGATGAAGAAGAAGAGGAGAAGAAGAAGAAGAGGAGAAGAAGGGGGGAAGAGGCAGTTGTGATTGTTGCTGTTAATATAGAAAGTCGATGTTTTATAACGAAACTTATTTACTTACAGGTCTCTCGCGTTGTTGTATGTACCAAGGAAGGATAAAGTGCATTCTAACTGCGGAGTAAGCATCACAGTAATTAAGATAATTGAATTTCAAAAAGGCCAGGGCAGGAGAATCTTCAGTTAGACAAAGTCCAGTTCGCCGTGGATCTCCAGTGGAACAATTTTTTCGCTGGCCACCTCATGGACAAATTCTACCACATGTGGAGAAACTGACCTCATAAAGTCTACTGCATTACAAGTTTCCCATTATTACAGCAGAAATATCACATACGTGATTAACAAATTGTAATAACATAATTGCGAGCATCACAAGCAAGGTGATACAGATACAGCCATGTCAAACACTGCAAATACTAGAACAAAACAGAAAAAGTCAAAGTTAACGTTAGACCGTCTTCTTTCAATTAAGAAACACATCATGGATTCGTTCAACTTGTTATCGAAACATGATAAAGCATCGTCCCAGATTGGCAGGAACAATACAGTACCTAAAGGCAAAGGAAACGCAATTTATCGGAAAATGCCAAAAAACGATGGTCAGACAAGAGATACTACAAATATTCCACAGGTCACAACAGCCTCAGCTCAGAACTCTGATCAAACACGAAACCTGACTTCTTATCTTGGAGATCTTCCTCTAACAGCCAGCATGCATAGTACATTGCAAAGAATTCAAACATGGCCTCATGACGACTATTCTGCACCAGTGTTTGAAGATCAATATTCAGCCAACACTGCAAACCATTTTCACCCTCAAACATTACAGAGACACATTCCTCAACTCATGGACCAGTACCACAATGGGAGTACTGTGGAACAAAGCAGCTCTGCTCAGAATAACTATAATATCCGTTCTGTGAAGAATCAAGAGATTCAAACAGACATAAATGAGATATTTGATGTAAATGCTGACATCATACGGTACCTCAGCCAGTTCAATGACAAGATTGCGTTCAACATGTATACTCCTAGTCCGCCGAAAACGTCGGGTGAGTTTTGCCCTTATTATTATGAACATGGTTACTATTTATATAGCAATTCTAACAATCATATGGATCATCTTCCAAATAAAAGGGTTCATAGAAGACACGAGGAAGTAATCTCGTTAGCTAAAAGAGAACACTACGTCCATGACATTACTTGCAGACCTCAGTACGACTATCCCCCTATGGCTGGCCGTGAACCACAAAGACAAGGATTTGGTGTATTAAATGAGCCTCAGTGGCATAAAGGATTCGAGAACATAAAACTCGTACCCGTAACTTCTGACATCACATCGACCAACAGCAATAATTTGCTGGCACCGCCTCGAGTTGACACGCGTGTGTCTTCTGAAGACAGTGGATCTATTTTAAGTTCTGAGACGGATTCTGATTTCATGTTCTATCCATGCTCCTCCTTGACCCAGACTTTTCAACGCATGACGCTGATTGACTCGAGAAACACGACTTTCCTATCTCCGCCACTTGATCTTCCTGAAAATATCAACACAAACTTCAGTTGGAGGTCAGATTTTTACGGTAGCAGTCTCGATGAGGTTACTCTGCAGTTTTTTCTGGACGATGACGCGCTTAGTGATGACGTATTTGTAGATGACCAGGAGCTACCATACGCAATAAACACGACCCAAGATCCAAAAGAATATTTTCAACACGACACTGCGGAGCAGACGGCAGGCTGGCATAATCAAATGTACGATATGTCACATCAAAGTGACCTTGAGTGTATCTTGAATGAGGGAGAAGACATAGGATTTACAGAAAGCTACGGCGACAACTGTTACGCCTACCGATATGCTGATATTGACGAAGTTCTTAATAACAACAAGTACAGCCCGGAAGAAAACGATCAGTCAACACCTGAAATAAATCAGACAAATGGAAACGAACACAACGCAGTAGCAGCCGGAGATGAATATATTCCATCATCGAGTGATCCTGACGTGAAGTTCAGCTCTGAAGATCCTCATCTCGAGCTCAATGACGAGTTCTCTAATGTATTTGACAGTCTAAGAAGAAATAGCACACAAACAAAGGCGAGGAAAATGTGGAGACAGCGCCGCGCTAAATCTAAGAAGAATTCGGCAGAAGCTTCTACCTCAGACAAAAACAAAGATAGGCTCCAAACGTCACTAGGCGAGCCAACCATCTTCACTTTTGATCATATCAGTATGCATAACCACAGTCACCTTAATCCCCCAGTCAAACCTCTTAGAAGCATCCTCAAGAAGACAGAATTCAAGTCTCCCAACGGCCAGGAACCCGAATTACAGTCAAACCAAACTGAAGATGCCTATAACTCTGCTGGCATTAAAATGGGCATTCCACCTGGCATCTTCATGTTTGACGTCAACTTTAGATCTCACCCAAACTCACCGTGTGCTTATGCTTCGATGCAGACACGAGTAAGCACAGGTGTCTCAATTTCAAACGCCGATGAGATGGCTGAAAGCTGCATAGAATGTATTTTACACAAACAGCCGCAGAATATTTCTGGTTTTATTGGTGTCGCGCCAACAAACGCAGCTGATAAATTATTAGTTTGGACGTTTTAACCCAGATGCTTGGATCAATCTGTCCCCAACATTGACGTTAACGCATTCAAGCGTATTTTGAATTTTTAGGGGGCTGTGAAGTCATCATTTTCCGTTGAGCTCCTTATGGGCCATGAAGGCACCACTTTAGCTGGTCTTCTCGCATGAAGGATAAATTAAGCTTCCACCTGCTCCTGCAGTGGCCGTGTCTATGGCGAATGTGTTTTACGTGAAGATGTTGCCAGCCCCATGCAAAACTTCATAACAGTCGCCTTGTACGACATGCCTGATAGTGCAAGAGTCCTATTCTTTGTCTCCTCAGAGAGTCCCTAGAACTACACGGGGCGTTGTATAATAAACGAGTGGTAAATTATAATGGGCCTAAGCCATATAAACACACGAGGCGATTAAACATTTTAACAGAAAAACTGTCAAAGAAATACAGGCAGCGCAGCTTCGTGCGCCTAAACGTTTGGGTCTTGCTAAACCTGGAAATGACCTCTTTCATAGTTGCTTTAGTTACGCAAGTGCCTTACCAAGGAATACTTTATTGTGTACTATCAAAACTAATAATTACACCGCGTTCAAAAGATGGCTGCGTTCAAAGTCATTAAAATGTGCTTAACTGACAAATTTATGTTTTTTCATACAATATTTTCATGAGCATTTACAGCAATCTACCGGCCTTACGATGTTCGATAAGCGCGTTTTCTATATAACGCTGTTATTTAATGCCATTTGTCCGTTAACTGTTTTTTTTTTTTTTTTTTTAAATCGATCTTACGCTGTGCGCTGAACTCCCTGAGAGGAAGGAAAATAAATTTCACATGGTTCAAATTCATTCAGGATGGTAGGATAGCCAAGAAGCATTGACATTATAAGCATGGAGAAGCATGACCCCAAAACGGAATACAGTTCTATGGTAATCCGTAACACAGAAAAATATTTTAATTTCTGTAAGGTGCTTCTTGAAGAGAAAAGACGCGGCAAAGCAAAACAAGCTCAATTCTTTTATTTTTAAAGTCTCATCGATTAATCTTCTGCCTCCATTCACCAAGTAGCCGTGCCTTCTATTATGTGGAGCCAAACAAAACAACAACCAAAAAAAAAACCTTTTTCAATACCTACAAAACCTTCTGCTAACAAGTCGTCTGATGAAGAAGACAGTTCCGTGGTGTCACGTAGGTCTTTATGTCATTAAATTACCTACATCTTCTTCCTATTCTCTCACCCTAATCCTTTCATTTATATTCTTTCCATACTTGTTTTTCCTGTATTTTTCGCATCACTCGGTTGCGAAAAATATTTTCTTCAGTATTTTTAAACTTTACCTGTTTCTTTCTCAAAACTGAGAATCGCGCTAGGACGATATTACGTAGATGTCAGGGTTGCAGGGCGTCAGAAGGCGTGATAAGTCGGTTCGCTGAACATAGGACGTAGACAATAGTCTACATTCTCACCGAGCGCGCGAGCTTCTTCTCGGCATAAGTCCCGGTGAGGTGTGATACTTTACATCTGCACCGGTCAGTATTCAGACATTTGTCTGAAAAATCCCCAAACTGACACGGCGCTCACTGTGGGCCATGGTCAGCTGAAGTGTGAAAACTGCCCTGCATTGGAGACAGGTTGTCTGAGATTTGAAACTGACACGCGTACATCTTGGTCAGTAGGTGGCAGTTACGACATGTTAGGAATTAAACGTATCGTTTAAGCCGGAAAGGGGAGAGCATTTCGTTCTACGAAATAATAGTTCATCCTTTGTCTGGTTTAAAATATTAACCCACGTTTGAAACTATTTCATTTCACTCAGTAACTTTGCAGTTAGACTAGAACAACCTTCGTTCGATTTCTAAATAATCTCTGTAAATAGAGATGGCCTTAGTTTGGTCGAAGTGGTTTAACGTTCTTAGTAATTCTGTGGTTGAGGTATATTAATATTATATATAATAGATATCTAGTTTTGTGAAGTGATTTAGTGTTAAAATCGCCGATTCCATTTTAAACTAGTTCTGTGTGCAGAGTAAATATTTTGATAGTTTGTTATTTCTTTAATCGTCGAGTTGCAGTGGAAATACACAATAAATTATATTTTTAGCTTACTAAACAAGTAGCTGAAATAAGTTTAATTTAACTGTTAAATACTCAGTCGAAACTGTTTTAATAACTAACTTATAAATGCTAGATGCTACATCAGTGAATAGTGACGGAATACGAAGATATTCCTAAATTCCTGATGATTGATTTTTATATAACTTACTTTACGGGAAATTTAAATTATAAGTCAAGCGGTCGGCTTGCTATTTAAAATGTAAGTTATATTGAGTACATATATGTAAATTATTTGATATGTGTTCTTTCTTTTATATAGTGAAACGGTGGTACCCAACTTGCCAGCGTTTAGTAACCTGAGAGACATATTTGTGAGAAGCATAGACATTTCCTATCTTTAACCACGTGGGTTTCTTTGTTTCAAGTAACACGGGTCTGACAGTGCATAAGCCATCAGAGAGAGACAGTAATAGCAACCCCACTAACGGTTTCTAAAGACTAGAAATATACATATTGGGCTTTTGAGCCAGTGCATATTGCTCCACAAATTTAAATGTACATGCTGCCTGGCGGCGAGAATATTACAAGATTAACATTCCGCAAGAGATTGTGACTAGTATTGTGGTGACAAAATATAGTACCTTCCTGGAAGTAGACACCGATCTGACATTCCTTAATTCTAGAATCCAAAGCTAATGACATTGTGCTCTGCTAACTTTCGTGCCTGGACAAAATTTTATGTGACTTAATCAGACATTCGAAAAATTAGAACCCCCAAGGAATCGTTCCCTTAGAGTTTAGTACGTCTTTTGGAACTGGGGATTTCTTGGTCAAGGACTGCATTTTCGGGTCTGTGTGAAGGTCCTAGAACTATTGAGTTCCCAGAGGCAGCGAGCAAAGTGTGAGTATACATGTGTAAGAAAGGCCATGGCTGGATGAATGAGAGTACACAGGTCTGAGTGTTATTTTACCGGTGTATTATCGTCACACATTTACTGTCGTAATTCTTTTTGTTTAATCTGCAGAATTTGTTACTATTTGCTAGAGTTTCTTTACTTCTTAGGCTAAACCAGATTATTCAACTCTGTGCATACATTTACGAGAAAAGAAGAATAACTCTTAGCCTAAACCCTACGTATCTATAACTCTTTGGGCCATCATCTGTTCTCTTAACGGGGCTGTGGGCTAAACCTAGAGCTAAGAGCATAACGGGGCTATCATCCTTGTAGCATTTTTCTTAAATTTTATGACTATTTGTATATGTTTTTCCTTGATGTATTTTTGGTGTTGTGAGAAGATTTTTTTTGATGATAATAAATAAAATCTCTCTTGAACTAAATCAGTGCGTTGGTCAGCTCGTTCAAATACATATAAATTCATTGTTATAGATTCCCACGTCTGTGTGTTTAACTGTCGTCACGTGTATGTGCGTGCCCGTGAGTAGATAGAGAGATATTAACATATACATATATCTGTGTTTAGACTGTCTGACGCCTTTAAAAGCGGTCGTAGAAGATAGGTGAGAGAGAGAAGATTATCTCGATTCTCAAAGACAGCCTCTATATCACATTCTATCATCTCACGTGTGGGAAATTCTATTGCCTTTCACCAGCTCTCACTGTATCTATCACTCATTCCAACCTATTCAGAAGGGACCTAACCCAAGTCTTAATACTCCTATCTAAAATCTACGACACGTGGTGACAACTGTAACCACAAGCGACGGAAGTAGCAGCGATTCAAGTCCTATACTATTTTGTATATATTTTTTGTAAGTACAGTATACACCAGTGGCGTATTCTCTACGTGTGCTGTGCGTGCTGCGCACACCTATGCCCGAAGGAAAATAAAAATTTAATGTATTATTCTATAAAATATTTCTCTTATAATGTTCTGCTTTCGGACCGCACGCATCAGGATAACGGATTTTCCCGCATAGAATCTAAGAGTATATCTAGTTTCAGTTTCCCAGACGCGTTTTATAGTGCAGTATTTTTGGTTGGTAGAAATCGTCCGAAGTTTCTCGGGTAATTCCGTCACTATGCGTGCTGCACCTTTCGGTTTTACGTTTGAAGACTGGTTTGTGTGGATCGGGGTCATGGCCAAATACGTCAATACAATACGAACATGCGTGCGGTGGTCTTGCAGCTCTCGAGTTGTAAAAATCGGCTGTGTCCGTCCAGTGTTTTTTGTGATTAATTTTTGTTAGTTGCCGGGAATGCAGATTATTACAGTGACAGTGAGTTTCAAGTTGTAAGTTAATTAGTATTTCGGAGATAATTGACATATACCCCTAATAACTATCGTTGCGTAATTGAATATAGTTGGTTTTTAAATTAAGAGGGGAAGAAGTTAAATAGTAGGCGTACATATTCATTTTAAGTAGCAGCACGCCTAGCTCGCATTACCAGGATACGCCACTGGACTATACACATAATATTTCGTTTTTGTTCAATATCTCTCATAATTATAGATAGTTAATAAATGTTGTTAACTATGTAGTTTATTTTACTTAATTTTATATAACTTTCTGGACCTCGGTAACGAATTATTTTGATTCCTATTAACGCTTATGAGAAATCAATTTTCGCTTAGCGCTCGATTTAGCGAAAAAAAAACCCAATTAACAGCGCTAAGCGGGGGGATTGCTGTAATTTTAAATCTTATAGCTTTAACTTTAATTAAAATTACTTCATTGCTCTCTCTCTCTCTATATATATATGTATATATATATATGTGTGTGTGTGTGTGAGTGTGAGTGTGTGTGCGTGCGTGCGTGTGTGTGTGTGTTTTTTTTTTTCTATTACCGAATGCAATATTAATATTAAACACTTTATTATGGAAGTTAAGAATGTTTTAATTTGAAAACACTTGGTATATTATTGCATGGCAAAAATGTAAAACGGGACTGGTGCCTATTTCTTTACCCTGATCAAATAAAGATTTCATTCATTCGTTCGTTCGTAATCTCGTTGGCTTTTCTGACAAATTTATGATTCACTTATCATTGCGGTATCTGTTTCTGACAAACTGAACCATTATAACATCAAATTATTAGGATTCGTTCATTCATTACTCCTCAGCTTCCTGTCTGTGTATGTGTGTGTGTGTGGGGTGGGGGGAAGAGGGCACACAGGCAGAGGCGGCCCAAGGAATTTTTCAAGGTGGTGTCAGGTCTCGTGATTCTCCCCCCCCCATCCGCCCACGCAGTGCTATATGTACTCTTACATTCTTACATGATCTAATTTCATAGTATTGAGTTGGATTACACTGTAATTTCTGTAAGGCATGTTTACTGTAGTATTTTACATTTTTTTTTTAAAAACCTAATTCATTTGTTTTAAAAATTATAGTGTACATATATTTTCCCCTTCATTCTTGTAGAGCGCTGGCCCTGAGAACATGTCTTCAAAGTATTCACGCGGGATGGGTATGAACAAAAAAATCGGAAAAAGATGATTCGTCTTACGAGGACAAAAGACAAAGAAAATAGCCAACATTGCGGCCACAAGGCTTTCGTCAGGGAAAGGAAAGAAAGAAAGTGAGGGCTAGATAGGACACACAAAAATCTAATTAAATATAAAAACAAAACATGGGTACTTTCCTAAAGGCAGCTAAGACATAGCACGAAGAGAGAGTGCGTCAGCCGAAATTAGAAAGTTACTGCATGTTTGTCTCAGTCAAATTACTACACACACTCTCAACAGAGCTATACTAAATAATAGAATTCCACTGAGTAAACCGGGGGTGTGGACTTAAACGAGCTGAAAGTAATAAATACTTAAATCCTTCACAAAAGCGTCGGCAGAATTACAGAGTTAACATACTCAGCCAAAGCAGTATTGTTCTCGCTTATTCTGAATATCTTGTGAAGACTCCCTTTGTAATAGAAGTGTCATCACCCTTCTATCTACATCTCTGCCAAGAGTAATCTTGTGCGAAGGTAGATACCTTTGACGCCCATATTTGATACTCTTGAGTTCTGGCCATTGTTGGGCCACTACTGCAAAGCAGGGGAGGCAATACCGTCACATACCCTCTTTAAGTCTATCTCTATTTAAATGAAAAAAGGTACAAAATGAATTTAATTCAAACACAAGGAATCATCGCTAACCAAGCTGAAATGTAACTTTAGCTGCAGTGAACTTTATTAATTTTTTTTTTAAAGTTAACAAGCAGTGGTTAAACAAAAAAATGAAACCAAAAGTTAACTGCCAGATTCTCAAGTGTAAACGTTATTCTTATCACGAGGACATTCGTGATCTCATCTAACTAAGCTTCTGGCTTGGTTATTACTCCATATTCTATGGGCACAAAAGATATTCATGAAAATTTAAACGATTTTATTATTATTATTCTATTGTTGGAGCGGCAGCAAATATTATTTATGAGGCCCACATGGTGTTCGCACCGAGGAGTTATAAGCTGTTTTGGATTTAAGAAAAATATGTGTTTACCCTCGTCTGTCGCAGGAAGTAAAGTTATGTGTCTAAGCTTTCCCATAATTTCCATTCTTCAATTCATTCCGTTCCATGTGGGACATATAGCTGGAACTGTTGCTAAGCACCGATTTATATTTTCGGCTGTGAAATTTTCAGCGCTGTTCATGAGATTCCGGAGGTTTTCCTGGAAGCGCAGAATCTTAAACGGGCCGGCGTGCCAAATTCTCAACCCTTTAAAAATAAAGTTCGTTCATTCGTTCGCTCTCTTTTGTCTTTTCTTGCTATCTGGCTATACTGGTTGCTTATTTTTTTTTTATTTAAGATTGTCCTATCTGTCTCTACCTTCTGCCTTTAATCTCCAGCTAAATTGGGAGTCGCCTGGCTCTATTCCACACATCTGTGTTTGTTAAAAAAAAAAAAAAAGAGGGAAACCCGAAGCCTACAAACAGTAAATAAATAATACAAATAAAGGTATTGATGCGTGCCGTCCATCAGTTGTAGTAATATATAATAATCGGAACAAGGTTCGTGGCCAAATACACACATAGGGGTATGTCGACAGACACGTATCAACTTGAATGCCAATATAAGCGTAACTCCTTTTCACAAGTCACGATACACAATTTATTCAATACTGTTACATAGATCCATCAAGTATAATAATATTTTCACGCCCAATGGCAAAGGCAGTAATATTCAGTCCGTTCCGCTATGGAGACGCTGTCCTTGCATTCTCAACAGTTTAATATATTTGATACATTCGACACAATAATGAAAATTACTTCCTGACATTCAAAGAAGCTAGGAACACCCTAACAGAGTATATTGGTGCCCTAGTGATGGTAAAATTCAGGGAAAGCACAGTAGACTGCAGGAGTAAACACACATGCGACCTCTCGCATTAAAACACAATCGGCATCTCTTCTTGCAGACGATAAAAACTCCACTTCTGCTCAAATTCGCATCTGGTACCGTTCTTTCCCGGCATGACGTCATTTCCGTTTATTTTGAGTAAATCCGTAATAAATATAAGAAATGAAGCTCTGTCAAGCTGAAGATACTTCACACATAATCGTTATGAATTTTACTCATAACAGGTATGTTTCAGGCACTCGTTATAAATAAAGAAGTGGAAACTAGACCCCCCCCCCCCTTTTTTTTTAAAAATAAATAAACACAAGTGATAGGCTTACCAGAGACTCGAACCCAGGAACGGCCCAAAGATAACACCGCCTCGCTACGGGAGTGACTCATTTCTTTCCACATAACCAACTAGGCACCAGGGTTTGAATCTCCGGTAAGCCTATAACATCCTTTGTTTTTCTGTTGTCTAGTTTTTGACTTCTTTATTTCTCACGAGTGTCTAGAGCCAGAGTGGCCATAGCTAGACTCATTAAGTACCCGAAGTTACATTACTGTGACAGCGCCATCCATTCCGTCATTTCCTTAGTCTTATTATGTAGCAGCCATAAGCGTTGTCTAAATATAGAACGCTAATCATGTCCGCTGACGGACCATAAGCGTTAGTCAGGATCTAATTATAGAACGCTAGTCATGTCCGCTGACGGACAACGGCCAATCATACTGTCCGGATGTTAACCAAGCAAAGCTTAAAATCTCAATATTCTTTGTCATTTCGATTGCAAGACGCAGAGAGAGAAGTCGTCGAACCAGAGTTGATGAAACGTTGCCTTGGAACGTCCACGAACACTGTCTGGGTGTTCGGTAGAATTAAATGTCGTTCTACATAAAGCTTCATGTTGCTTAAATTACTAAGTCTGTGTGCTGAGAGGGTTGCAAACAACCAATAATTGCAACCCCTGTCAAACGATCCTTAATTAAATTTTCTTAGTGCATGGGTCTTTGGTGTGAGGTAGCCACGTCGACATATGTTCACCTCAACCACACCTAGCCCCTGTCACATTATAATGTTGCTAATAACAGATGCTCATGCATGATCCTTCAGGTCACCAAGGCGCATAAGCCTTTAATAAACGTATGTCACATCGTCATGTCACGTGTCATCAGCTCAAGGCTTTTCTATGTAGATGTATTTGATACCAAATGCCATGCTTGAATATATACGTTTGTGCGAATATTGACGTTTTCAGGCCTCGGGTTTCCCCTCTTTATTTGTTTAAATGTTTATGAAATTGCAACGTAGATGTCAAAACAATTCCACACAAATCAGGCCTGAGAAAAAACAAACAAACACACACTTAACTTCTTGAAAGACCAGATGGTTTTCCAATGTTGACGCAAAGAATTTTCTATCAGTTCTAGTTTTCATATAGTTTAAAGGTTAAAGGTCGGTTCTTTTCAGGTTTAAAAAAAAAGTATAGTAATGTTATGAATGAGGATTGGGACCCAAAGACGCAGCAACAGAGAATGCAGTCAACGACCCATAGCTTGACTGCTTGTGTCAGGGTCAGGGAACCAGAGCTGACCAAGACCCTACTCCACCTCCAAGTGGTGGTCCTGGAAACAGGCTGCATCACTGCAGTCTGGCTGAGAGAGTAGGGATCGAAGAGGGAAGGCAAACCCGGTCCCAAAAAATGCCGTGCTGAAGTCAGATGTGTCGGCCGAAAGGCGCAGATATCGCAGCTTCGCTGTAAACAGACACAACGCAACCAACGTCCTTTTCAGGACGAACGAGGAAGAAGAAGAAGAAGAAATGAGGATTAATAAAATATAAAATACGGACAAAGCTAAAGAAAAATGTAGTTAAAATGTACCGGTCCCGAAAATTAAGCTCACGCCACGAGCGCCTGGGAAAATCCGCCTTGAATACTGGCCAGCCGTCCTTTAAGTTGTCGTGAAACATTCTAAATCCACATATATAAATTAAAAGGTAAATGTAAAGCCTAACACATAAATTCGATAAAAGGAAAGAGAAATGGTAAAAGAACAGTGCTGTCGCAATGACTGTACTCGAAATCCTCCTTTTTTCTACTTCGTCTGCAAATTGTAACGTTTCCACGTTGATAGTAAAGCCTATAGCAGCATACACGCGTTTCCACAAAACAATAAAACGTGGACTGCATTTCTAAGAAAACCTTGAGATACGCAAGCTGATTAATGACCTAAATTAATACTAGCATTAATTTCATTTTATACACTGCGTGATGAAAAGACAGATGGAATTAGGATAGAGAGAGGGAGGGCTGAAAGCAGGAACGCCGGCAACACTAACACGCAGTCGCGCGATATACAATTAATGCCACCCCCAACACGCGAAAGGCATGAAGCACTAACTTTTTTTCAGATAGACAGTGATAAAAAACACTACAACTACGAGGGTTAGGTTTAAAAACCTGTTAAATGCTTATAAGGAAACATGACATTATACTGGTTTACGTTTGAAAGCCTGACAGTACAGCAGACACCCTAAAGTTTGGAAGTGAGGAGGTGGTAACAGCACGACTATCCTAGAAGAAAATACATATTTTGAACGCCGCCACTTAGCTCCCTTAAAACTTATATATTTGGGTTCCTTAGGACTTGCTGACAAAGAATATGTTAAGTGTTACGCAAATAGTCTAGGAATTAACAAATTATAGCCAAAAGAAAATAGTGGGGTGTCAGACAACACCAAATAATAATCGCACAGTGGCATGTTTTGAAACCACCATTTTACGGGAAATAGGCCACCATGTTAAATCCTATTTGATTGGATAGAAGTAAATGTAAGGCGAAACACGATTAGTCGCACTACAAATACTAATTTTTTGTTGTTAGGGGAACGGTAGTAGGGGTACTTTTTTTGAAAAGCTGTGTAAACATGGCCCGATTGGTTAGACCCGCCAATATAGTCAATTAGGAGCGTCAGTTCAGTGCCACATTTTAAAATAAACTTACTCAGAAACAGTGCGTTGAGAACCAGCTTATATTTTTTCTAAATAAAAGCCTGGGACAGCGGCAGATCGGATTTTGTGCCATATTCATCGCCAGTCAACGTATTTGTGTATTATTTCCATGAATTGTGGTAAGCTTGACATATTTGATATCTTTTTAATGAAAATTGAATGTAAATTGATAATTTATGTCTGTATATGTGCGTGGTTCAGTAGCAAACATGAGGCAAAGCCTAGATAGTGCTCCAACCTGAACAGAACGTGTCGGAGAAAAGAAAACTGCATGGAATTGCCAAACAGTACACTGACACCTATCTTATTGACTAGAAAGAACTAATGCTGGAATTGCAGAGGCGTAGTAACCATTAGGGAGGAGTATACTGGTGTAAATTGTTTCAGATGAAGCTAGCAGTTGGCCTACCGCTCTGAACTCAGTGTTTGTTATGTATTGTGTTCAGTGTGGAAATAGATTATAAATTAGTTCTGAAGTAGGAGGTACAACCTTCTTGTTTCAGGGACCGTGGTCATAAGTTATTGAAGCAGCACCTGGTCTGAGTTTTGCTGAATCCAGAGGCTGACAGCATACTCCTTGGTCCAGATAGCGACCAGTGAGGTGTCTCCAGAACACAGTGAAGCAATCGAGCAGAGGAGTCTTTTCCTGCCGCCATCACGAAAGATAAGCTTCTGTGGCCAGAGCAGCTCAACATTATGTGCCCCCTCTAAAACTGACATTATATTAAAGAGGGACAATAAATTGTTTCAAATGACAGGAACGGTGAACTTTTCCCAATACTATTTCCACGATAATCAAACACTTGAATTCATGATGACAAACAACAATCTAGCTTGAAAAACAAAACCAGTATTACCTCATAGTACTACTTCACAACTTACACACATAGGATAATACTAATAAAATATGTCAATACAAAGATCATATTTATAAACTGTGTATATACTACTTGTAATTACATTTGATTGTGATTCCTGGTTCACTGTGTAGTTGAATCAGGATATCTATTATTGAACGGAATTAATACATATATTTTTAACCTTTAACACTTGACTCATTTAAGATAGTCTTATAGAGTGTTATATGTGTGTGAGTGTCACAGTGTTGTAAAGTGTTGTGGAATAAATTAAATTGTTTATCTGTCTGTTGTTGTTGTGACTTACACTTCATCATTATCATAACCCTAGACATTTAACGTAGTCATCACAATATTCCAGAATAATTCTGACTGAGGTATAAATGTGGTAGCAAGTAAGGTCATCTGTAATACACCACACTTATTAGATACAGATACCTTCACAGCTGATCTCAGTCAGTACACTAAGTCCCTATAAATATTTATATCATCCCACTTTACCACATAAGTGTACACGTTTTGATGTCTCACATTTACATACCTAGGATGCACAGTAACACCAGACGGCGGAACAAGCAGTGACATCAATAACAGCATGAATAAAGCGAGAACAGCCTTTGCTAGTCTAAACAATACCTGGAAGTCCTCTCAGTACAGCACAAACACTAAATTAAGATTATATGACAGCTGTGTACTTTCTGTGCTTCTCTATGGTGCGGAATGTTGGACAATAACACAGAAGGAAATGTCGAAATTGTCCTCCTTTCACACAATCTGCCTAAGGAAAATTCTCCGATTCTTTTGGCCTAATACCATCATCAACGAAGAACTACTTACTCGGAGTAACCAAGAGGACATGCACACCATCATAGCTGACAGACGCTGGAGTTGGGTTGGTCACGTCCTCAGTAGAGACCCTGATGCCATCACAAGAACAGCTCACGGCTGTTTGTACCCTATACCAGAGCGCTCTTTTAGTTTCGGTGACCGGAATTCTGACACCGGGTATAAAATTTTCATGTGCACCGTAAACGACTACTGAGGGTTTTGGCGGGGAAAATCAGCTGATGTGTGTGTAAAATCAGTAAAATATAAATCATTACACACTCGTTCTGGATAAACAAAGCGCTAAAATTCTTTTGTGTACTATAACTTTGTTCTGTGTTCTATGTTTGATTGCATTTTTATTTGATTGAAATTATATTTGACGGAGTTACAGACTTTTGAAAACAGCGTCATCATTTGAGGAAATTCATAACAGAAGTAATCTTTTTATTAATGTAATATCTAAAAATCGGCCCATTCGTATGAGTTTATAATTATAAAGACTTCTCGAAGGGAAGCTAAAGATTATTTCCACATACTTATTTTTTTGGTTTCATATCTTGAGAATGCGTGGTAGTCAGTTTTGTGAGTTTGGCATTACAAGAACAAGCATATTGTCACCAGATTTTATAACATTTAAATCACTGCAAACGCATTCCTGATACTCGCAAATCTTAAATAACGTTGTAAAAAAAAGAACTTTTTGTAAAGCACCATCTGTTTTTGCATTTTTATTCATTTATAACGATACTTAACTAGACGTACGAGGGGCGTTCAGAAAGTAATGCACCACATCGTTTTTCTCAGCTAATAATAAAGATAGAAGCATGAAATTTTGCACACTTCAAATATGGCATGTGTCAATTGTGTGCACCAAATTGCATTGCAACCGGCCAAATAATACGGCTGCGCTAAACCGTTGAAATGGAGCATGTTAGCAATTTGTGTTATAAGCAGCAAATTGTGATATAATTTCTCGTTGCAGAGAAGGAAACTGTTGTGAACATTCACAAGCGTCTATGTGATGTGTATGGAAGTTTTGCAGTCGACAGGAGTACAGTCAGTCGCTGGGTTCAGAGAATCAAAGAATCAGGAAGTGGAGATACGGAGCTGCTTGATCGGCCGCGCCGTGGACGTCCTGCCATAGCCAACAACGCAGAAATGTTGAAATGCGCTGAGGGCATTATTCTTACTGATAGGCTAATCACTACTCAACAATTGGACTTACAGCTGTCAGTCAGCATTGGTAGTGCAAATGCAGTTATTAAAAACTCTCGGATTTTCTAAGGTTTGCGCAAGATGGGTTCCTCGAAGTCTCACAAATGACCACCGATTGCAAAGGAAAGCAATTTCTTCTGAATTGTTGGAGCGTTTCAATGCTGATGGAGAGAACTTTTTGGCTAAGATCATTACAGGTGACCAAACCTGGGCACATCATTTTGAACCTGAGACAAAAAGACAGTCAATGGAGTGGCATCATCCGCAATCACCACGAAGAAAGAAATTCCAGACAATTCCTTCAGCTGGAAAGGTCATGATCACTGTCTTTTGGGACATTGAAGATGTGATTCTTGTGGACGTTATGCCAAGAGGAGAGACAATCAATTCGCAAGCTTATATTAAGACATTGAAAAAACTCAATCAACGTTTTCGCAGAGTTCGGCCGCACAAGAATCCAGCAGACCTGCTTCTCCTTCACGACAATGCGCGACCTCACACAAGTCTGGCAACACGGAAAGCAATCACCAAATTGGGTTGGACTGTACTACCCCATCCACCCTATAGTCCCGATTTGGCACCCTCTGATTTTCATCTGTTTGGTCCACTTAAAGATGCACTCCTGGGACAAAGTTTGAAGATGATGAAGGAGTGATTCATGCAGCGAAGAAATGGCTACATGATCAAGACAAAATCTGGTACGGGCTAGGAATACATGCACTTGTTTCGCGCTGGCATAAAGCCGTACAAGTTGATGGGGATTATGTTGAATAATACCGATGTTTACATGACAGATCCATGTATATTGTGTATAAATTTCATGCTGTTTGGATAAACAGCTCCTGAGAAAAACGATGTGGTGCATTACTTTCTGAATGCCCCTCGTATATGAGCGTCATAAAACATGTAAAGCTATAGATAGATTACTTCCACATACTTTGATCTATCTTTCAAGTCTTGTTAATCTTGTATTTATAATATGAATGTCTTTTTTTTATTGTGTGTGAGATAAGGACTGTTCCATTAGTGTTCTTTGGTAGACAATCCTGTGCACACGACGGCTGCCAAAGAATTCTAAGTAACTGTTTGTATATCTTCTTTCATTCACAGATAAAGCATTCTACACCCTTGTGTTAGACTCGATACTCCCAAATATTCCATTATCTTTATACATACACAAGTAAACTATACTACATAACAACGAAATGGAACATACTTTTTGCATCATATGAATTGTGCCA
The DNA here is from genome assembly GCA_024509875.1 of Oreohelix idahoensis. Lineage (NCBI taxonomy): Eukaryota > Metazoa > Mollusca > Gastropoda > Stylommatophora > Oreohelicidae > Oreohelix > Oreohelix idahoensis. Next base: position 413,664 of record JAMPIV010015978.1, on the reverse strand, counting down.
GTGCACTGTGCAGAGCCTGTGGCAAGAAAGCATTAACTTCCAAAACAAAAAGTTCAAATCATAAAGCACTAAACTATTTTAATCACGTTAATGATCTGTTCTTTGTGTTTGGAATTAACGTATCAGATGATAAACCCACAGAGCATTCGACTATATTTTGTAAGAAGTGTTGCTTACGAATACAAAACTAAAAAAGGAGGCATAATGAGAAGTGTCTTAAAACAGCCAAGTTACTATCGGAAAACAGTCAGCACATCTGGAAAGACTATGACCATAATTTAACTATAAGTGAATGTCAACTGTGCAATTATTTTGCAAAGACTTCTTTTGGTGTTTTAAAAACAAAAAGCTGCTCTATCCCCTGTGATGTTCTTTCTGACCCCTCCATGTCTAGTCAGTCAGTTAGCTGTAGTCAGTCAGTTAGTTGTAGTCAGTCAGTTAGTTGTAGTCAGTCAGTTAGCTGTAGTCAGTCAGTTAGTTGTAGTCAGTCAGTTAGCTGTAGTCAGTCAGTTAGCTGTAGTCAGGATAGCTCTGTACAGCAGGAGGTTGATGTGCCTGCTCACACTAGTGATGATATGGTTCAGCTGGAGGTTGATGAGTCATCTCACATTAAAGGCGATACCATTATTCATTTGGAGGTGGATAACACTACTCACCCTAGCATGCCAGTTTTTGTTGCCACATCTACACCTACCAAGTCAGTTATACATACGACAAGTACATCCACCTCGCCTGTCTTCAAAAGCGACATCACAGTACAACAGTTACTTGCTAAGCCACCTTCACAACCACTAACACAAGAGGAAGAAACCCTATTCACATCCGCTGTTAGAAAAAAAAACTAGAGGCAGCAACAAATAATATCATAAAATGCATAACCAGAGGACAGCCTATTGTACTACAAACACTAATTAAACATAGAAGATAAATATCAGTCAACAGAACGCCAACAAAACGTAAGCGATCTCACTTACTCCACACTGTTAGGAAACATATTGCTGGAACATCAACTGACTCACTAGACCTGCAGCAGGCACATGAACTACATATTATTTTCATATTATTACTTTCATATTATTTGGAATTGAAAACAACATATATCCTAATTATAACCCATCAGAGGTTGAAGGGAATATCTTTTTTTTTTTTTCATTAATATAAAAAGAAAATAAAAACATGAACTACAACGCTGTTCAGAAACGTCACGTCAGGAAATTTGCAGTAAAGCAGGCATTGAAAGTAGAGTTAGAATATCCAAATAATTAGCAATAGCCATGAAGGAAACAGTAGGCCTTACGTGGGCACAGGAGAGAAAACAGAGAATTTTGAAAGACGCGCCAGTGGTATTAAAAATATAACTTCACAATTAAAATTTATAATGGAAACTCATTTGTTACAAATTTCTCCATCTGTGAATGTACAGATTCCTCCTATTAAAAAAAAAAAAGGAAGCGTGAATGATAATTGAGCGAAATTTTGGGGCTAGAGCAAATTATGGCAGTTGTTGCATGAGAGTGACAGAATTAACAGAGTGTGGAAATCATTTAATAGGTGTATGTTTTATTTATTAAATTGAACATTTCGTTTTACTCATGACCATACTCATTTTTACATGACCATCGTGATGTATGATTGAGATAATTGTTAGCTCTCATGTTTTGGAGACAATTGGGTGTGTTATTTTAAGGTAATAAATGTGGACTTGCAATTTAATGTTTCAATAATTGTTTGACGCATGAAACCAAAACAAAACTACGATATCCATTTTCTGCAGGTTTTCTACTTTTGATTTCTGTAATTTGTTATGCATGTTGATTGTGACCGTTTTAGTGTAAATTGCATTAGAAACAAACCATAACAAAATATTAAAAAGACGTAAATTTTACACTATTTCAGACTATTCTATCTTCTGTTCTAATTGTGATAAAATGTTTGTTCTTGTTCTAAAATTTACTCTAACATGTCTAGTCTAGCTTTACGCAAAATTAAAGCCGGTATTTATAATAATAAAGTAGCCTAAAAGCATTAATTAAGCCCTATCAAAAGTAAACACCGCCACATTTTTTCCCGTTAGGAAGTTGACCACGTGACCTCTGTCACGGTAGCTATAAATAGCGCGGTCAGGAAAAACTAAAACGTCGCTCGCAAACAGCCGTGAGCTATGCTATGGACCCCTGAATGAACGCGAAAGAGAGGCCGACGAAAAACAACTTGGTGGAGGACTGTGAAGGCCGAGATGCAAAGAATGAACCAGAGCTGGGGCACTGTACGAAGGATGGCCGCCGACCGAACAAAGTAAAAGCAGTTTGTTGCTGCCCTACAAGGCGCCACCAGTCGTGATAGCCACTGGCTGCTTTGACCGTCGGCGGATAAAGATAAAAGAAGACAAAGAAATTTTGATGTCCGTCGTCTTTAACATTTTAAAAATCTTTTTGGACTTCTTTTGTCGAGTTTTTATGGGGTTTCTTTGCATCAAAAGATAAAACAAATAAGAAAAACTTTAGAAAAAACAAAAAATAAATAAACGCTTCCAAAACTGTTCAGCAAGAAAAAAAAAATTACACGAATAATATATTTTGTCACTTGATTCCACTCATCGTAAACAGCCCTGTTATGATGCACCTTGCTGGAGTTACCTTTTTTCTAGTTGTTCATTTCTGTCATCATTATTATTTCGTTTACGCTCCTTAAGGGAGCATGGAGCCAGAACCGGCCTCGTGGCATTTTCAAAGTTGTGTGAGGTCTCTTTTTGCCGCGCCTTCCTCCCAACCCCCTTACTGTATTGTTCTCTTTTGAGGTTGAATTTCATTCTAGTGAGTTGGATCACATTAAAATTTTCACAATTTTTTTTTCTTTTTCGTGAAATCTCCACTTTCCCCGTCTCACGGAGACCGAGCACTTATGGGTTTGCTTGGGGTGCAGTCATGTTGATTCTGATCAACAATAAAAATGTTGTGGTTGGAACTTTTCTTACAGTAAACATTCCATGACGCTGGAGATGCACAGAACACACACTGAGAAAACCTGTTGACAGCATTACTAGGCAGGCCTTGTTCTGGATCTACAGGGGTCAGAGATGAAGACCAAAAGAGCACACGGAGAAGAGAACTGGAGACAGACATGAAGAAGACAGGGAAAGACCTTGAGCTGACGGCACGGCGCGGGAAAACTTAGTATACGTTTGTGGGCCTATGCTCCGTGGGGAGTAGAAAGAAGAAGAATTCCTTGAATATCTAGATTAACCAGTAACTATTTTTAGTGCTGGCTTTAGAGCTCTCGTTGCGCGGGGGCGAGGGGTTTGATATGCGCCCCTGCCCCATATTTATTGCAGTAAAAGTTTAACTCTACTGGAAAGTTAAATATGGTTCGCGAACAAAACTGCCAACTAGTTTTTGATAATTATTACTTGCAACACAAAAAATATGACAACTAAAAATTGAATATTCAAAATACGGCACAATTTGGTGTGTTCTTGTGAAAGATTTGCATTGCGTGCTTTGGCCTGGGTGAATTGTGTCAGAGATGAAGAAAAGTCTAGCTTCTTGACGATAAAATTCTTTTTGTTTTTGGCAGCTCTGGTGCCCCCCTTGCCCGTAACGCCCAGGACGGTCGCCTGGACCCCTTTTATTCTATCCTCCACCTGTTTTGTAACTCATTTTGCTAGGATGTATTGTTACTTCATAATGAACTGTCTTTAGTTTCTCAAATCAAACTGTTAAGACAAAGGTAAAGGAGGGTAAAGGATCCCGTTACACGCCCATTGAGGCATATAGCGCAGTTACTGCACTGGCTTCCTAGCTCGGTGGTCCATGGTTTGAGCCCCAGCTGAGGTGGGAATATTTGGACCGCATACGGCTCCGGGGTCGACCCAGCCTAATGAATTGGGTCCCAGAGCAACTCTAGGAAGGTTAAGGCGGCAGGCGTGATGCTGACCACATCACCCATAGTGTGCCGATGATCAAGAAAATATGAGCCTAACACCGTGCCAGAGCAAAAATAGCTGATCAAAAGCAGTACAACTCCGAATGTAGGTATTGCTTCTCCGTGTTTTTCGATTGGGAAGTTACTAAGTAAGTCATTCCCCTTCTACCCTGGGGTGTAGGGGGAGAAGAGGAATGATTAAGTAAGTAAGTATCTAAGTAAACTATACTGTTCATCTGTCGTTATTGAGAGTGTTTACATGAGGTTTTCAAAGAAAGGTTTGCCAATCATTGTATATTTTGAAACCTGAAAACAGACATGATTGTATTAAGGTAGATCTTCAGCGAGCCCAGCGTTACTAAAGTAGATCCACGTACCTCTTGATTTCCTTACTCCTGCTCTAAACAATGTTAATTTTGTGACCTGTGGGGACAACACTATGTCACAGCGTTTCTAAAGTAGATCATCACATCTCCTCGTTTCCCTACTCCTGCTCTAAACAATGTTAAATGTGACATGTGGGGACAACAACATTTGTTAGCTTACCAAAATTCACTTTATTTATCAAATGCACAAGATATGAATGTAATCTTTTATCTGAAGTGAACATAAATATCCTTCACTTTGAATTTTTAACAGCTTTGCTGAGAGAATTACAGGAAGCACAGAGTGCGGCAAATATTAAAGATTTCAAATATTCTGAAAACAGACATGATTGTACCAAGGCAGATCTTTAGAAAGCTCAATTTTCTAAAGTAGATCGCCACACCCCCTAGGTTACCCACCGCTGTTTCAAACAGAGTTAATATGTGTCATGTTGGGCCACTACTATATACTACCCATCGTCAAACCTCCAAAAATTTGTTCTTTCTAAATATGTTTATTAAAATGCAACTTCGACAAAGAGAATTTAGAGACATTATTGTTAGCATGACAGACTGGGGCTGACAGGGGAGACACAGAAAGATATTGGTTGATGTTAAGAGTCAATCTTATGGTTCTCGTTTGATTGTCTATGGATTTCTTCATTTTCGTTCTGATGATATGTTGACTCACTGAATAAATGTTCTTTCAAAATCACCAATCGTGTTAGAGTATTTTTGTTCACCTTTTTGTATAAAACTGGCTTAACTACTTCTGTAGAATCGTTCATGTTTGAATATATAATCATTGTGTCCATCACCTGAAAAAACTCTCAAGTGTCATAATGAACAAATCAAGAATCTGAAGCTTTTCACAGATTCTTCGAAGATCTTAGGTTTAAACGACTTTCATTTTTATTCATACAGAAAATTCTCATGAATTACATGTTGGTCCATTATAATTTATAACAGTTAGTCATTGGCAAAAGTCGAATTCTTCTATATATATCTGCACAATTTCCTGTTTTTATAACTTCGTTCTGATACTCATAATAATATAATCCTGTGCTTTCTTGCACGCTTATTTCTGTGTCTGCTAACTTTATCCTTTTACGGTCATTCTCGATCCATTAGATTGTTTCATCGAATTTGTAATATTATACATATATATATATATATCTATATAGGTCATACTAACCTTGAAACACCCGTGTGTTACCAGAGCCCGAAAGGGGAGCAAAGAATACTAACACTGTTCCCTGCCAAGCATGTCGTAGAAAGCGACTAAGGAGGGTTGGGCATGGGGCCGGTTACCCCATCCTGTAAAAAATTAAACCACAAAAAACGTCAACAAACATGGACAAGTCAATTAAAGAAAAAAAAACACAGCCATCCAAGACAGGGGAAGGTCCTCTCGCAGGGAGGCGTATGATGCAACACAGAGAAAGCCGAAAGGAGTCTGTGTTGCTGACTAACTTTCTTTCTTCTAGGAGAACTTCCAGATTTGGCACCTGGAATGTTCGGACATTAAACAAACAAGGGAAAGTAGCCCAAGTAGCAGCAGAGATGAGGGAATATAAAATCGAGGTTCTGGGACTGTGTGAAACAAAGTGGAATGGGATAGACAGGAAGAAACTCATCACAGGTGAATTGGTGCTGTCCTCAGGACATGAAGACGAAAGTTCACACCACAGTAAAGGGGTAGCTCTTATGTTATCTAAAGAAGCACAAAAAGCACTCATTAAATGGGAAGCCGTTGGATCCAGAATAATAACAGCTTCTTTTAAAACAGCTAAAAAGAAAATAAATGTAAATGTCATCCAATGTTATGCACCAACTAATGACAAAGAAGAGTCTGTGAAAGAATCATTTTATACTAGACTACAGGAAATTATGGAAAAAGTAAAAAGAAGAGACATCACAATTTTTATGGGTGACATGAATGCAAAGATAGGTACAGTCAACACCGGCTTTGAGGAAGTCGTGGGAAAACAGGGGCTAGGAATAATGAATGAAAATGGGGAACTATTCTCAAACTTCTGTGCTTCAAATCAACTGGCTATAGGAGGAAGCATGTTTCCACATAAGAGAATACACAAGGAACATGGATATCACCAGACCATAGAACAGAAAATCAGATTGATCATATATGCATAAACAAGAAGTTTAGATCATCATTGCAGGATGTAAAGGTATATAGAGGAGCAGATGTGGCATCAGATCACCACCTTCTGATAGCCAAAGTAAATATGAAACTTAAGAGATATGCAACAATGCAAAATTATAGACAACAATTTAATGTAGAACATCTAAGAAATCAAGAAACAAGAGACAAATTTGCGGTCACAATATCCAACAAATTCCAAGTGATCCAACAACTGGAAGATGCAGAGAATACAGAAGACTATTGGCAGCAAATCAAAACGGTATGAAATGAGACATGTGAAGAAATACTGGGGAAAAGGGAACGACAACAAAAAGCATGGATAACAACAGAAACCATCAATAAGATAAAAGACAGGAAAAACAAGAAAGCAGATTTAAACACAAGCAAAACCAGAAGTTCCAAAGCCAAGGCTCAAGAAGTGTACACAGAAGCAAACAAAGAAGTAAAAAGAAGTATCAAAAGAGACAAGAGGAAGTATATTGAGGAGTTGGCAAGAGAGGCAGAAGATGCTGCAGCCAAAGGGAATATGAGAGAACTGTATAACAGTACAAAGAAGCTAACGGGGAAATACAAGCAAACAAGTTGCCTCATAAAAGACAAGAATGGAAAACTGCTCAGCAATATACAAGAGCAAATGAAGAGGTGGACAGAATATTTTGAGGACCTTCTCAATAGACCAGTGTTAAGTCCTAATTGTAGTCAAGGGGAGTTTATCAGTAAAATACTTGTAAGTACGGGCCGGACCTTTGTTAGCTCCCTTGTTTAGCTGTTTATGTGTTTAAAATAACTTCGCATATCTTCGCGAATGTTCTGGATGCAGAATGGTCCAGAACGTGGGTGAACGAAATTCATCTCAGGTGCTAAATCCGCGCTGAGATGAATTTTGCGCTGAGCTGTTTTTTTTAGGCGGGGAGATTTTTCGTGACATTCGAATGCTGAGATAGCTGAGAGAAGGGACTGACGATTATGGTCAGTGTGTCCCGATATAGAGATTTGTTTTGGCGAAAGGGATTTTGATATTTCCTAAGATTTCATAAAGCCATGGATATAAAGGCTTGAATATATTCTGCAGAATGGACGTTGTCAAAGATTTTTTCGGGCCACGGATAGGTCGTTATGTTTGATATCTCCGATGAGGGAGATTTGTGAAGGTCGACAGATTATTATTATTATAGGGAAGGTGTTTTTCTCCCATGAGTTATGTTCAGTCTGACGATATAGATATTATTGTACTGCGATAGGCAGTCCCCTTTATTGTAGGGATAATTTGGGCCAGGAAACTTTATCATTATGAGCTGTCGTACTTATGCAGCTGTTGTGCTTGGATTTTTATGCTATGCCCTTAGCCACCTACGGATTTGGTGTTCATGAGACGTATCCTATTTTGCTGTGTACTGTAACCTGTGACAATGTGCTTAGTGATGTCCTCGTGACTGTGGAGTATTAAAACAGTGTAGAACGATCAGGAGTTATAACCTTTTGCTGACTCCTACATGTGTGTTGGTGTGTGTGTGTGACTATTATTGACTTTTTTCCGTTAGAACTACATGCATTCGCGTCCACTGATGTCTATACACCCACATGCCTGGTCGGCCACCTGTAAGCCCGACGAATGCTGATTTGCCCTTCATCACGCACATAATACTATAACATTTATCATCTTCTTCCACCACTCAATAACTCACTTGGATATCAACAGTGATGGCCAGTTCATACTTTACCCGGCGTGGCCCGGAAGTCTCTTATCCTTCAAAAAACTGACGTTGTATCAGTGATGGCCAGTTCCCACTCTACCAGTGAACCACCTACAACTCACACTGTATCAACCAGCTCCACATAACCCCCCGGACATCCAGCCAGCAGAAGAAGAGCTACAAATTAACGGTGAAAGACCAACGAAGGAAGAAATAAAGAAAGCCATAAAGCTTCTAAGAGATGGAAAAGCGTCTGGACCTGATGGCATTCCAGCAGAGGCCATCAAAGCAGATATCAATACGGCTACAGAGATGTTATATAAATTACTTGGTAAAGTCTGGGAAAAGGAAGAGATACCAGAAGAATGGAAGGAAGGATATCTGGTTAAGTTGCCTAAGAAGGGAAATTTACAAGAGTGCACAAATTATAGAGGAATAATGTTACTTTCAGTGCCAGGAAAAGTATTAAACAGGATTATCCTTGAAAGATTAATGTCCATAGACAAGAAACTGAGAGATGAACAAGCAGGTTTTCGGCAAAACAGACCCTGTACAGACCAGATAGCCACTTTGAGAATAATAGTTGAACAAAGTCTGGAATGGAATTCACCACTGTACATCGGATTTGTGGACTACGAAAAGGCATTTGACAGTGTAGACAAGAGAATCACTTTGGAAATTGATGAGGCATTATGGAGTTCCCCTGAAGATCATTAATTTAATAAAGAAAACATATGAAGACATGACATGCAGAGTTCTTCATGAAGGACAGCTTATAGAACCGTTTGGGATAAGAACAGGAGTGCGACAGGGATGCCTCTTGTCTCCATTTCTTTTCTTACTAGAAATAGACTGGGTTACGAGAACATCGACAACACACAACAGAAATGGAATCCAGTGGACTCTGACTAAGCAGTTGGATGATCTGGATTTTGCTGATGACTTGGCTCTTCTGTCCCATAACCGTAATCAGATGCAGGACAAATTGAAAACACTCGATGAGAGGTCACAGCAATTGGGTCTGAAAATACACAGGGAAAAGACAAAGATAATGAGAATAAATGCAGGTAATGATAACAGGGTTGAACTTGAAGAAGCACCAATACAAGATGTAGAATTGTGCACATATCTTGGCAGCAATATAGACAAAGTTGGAGGGACAGACAGTGATATCAAAATAAGAATACAAAAAGCAAGACGAGCTTTCATTGCATTGGGAAATATATGGAGATCAAGAGAAATCGGATCCAACACGAAAATAAGAATCTTCAACTCAAATGTGAAGTCAGTCCTATTGTATGGCTCTGAGACATGGAGAACAACAAAGACAACTACCAAAAAGCTACAGACTTTCATAAATGGGTGCTTGCGTAGAATTGAGGGATTAAAATGGTATGACAAGGTTACCAACATGGAACTGATGACAAGAACTAGACAAGTGCCAGTGGAACAAGAGATGAGAAGAAGACGATAGTGATGGATAGGATTTGGGCCGAAGGGCGAGAGCCCAAGCGCCGCTGGATCAATTACATGGATAGGACACACACTGAGGAAACCTGTTGATAGCATTACAAGGCAGTCCTTGTTCTGGAACCCCCAGGGCAAGAGAAGCAGAGGTAGACCAAGAAGCACATGGAGAAGAGAGCTGGAAACAGAGGTGAAAATGATAAGGAGAACGTGGAAAGAACTTGAGATGATGGCACGTGACAAGAGGACTTGGCATGTGTTTGTTGAAGGCCTATGCTCCTTTGGGAGTGGAGGGTTATGAATGAATATGAATGAATGAACCTTGAAAACATTTTGCATGTCTTGAGATAATATTTCTCATTATATTCCTGGCCATCTTGTCTATTCAATACTTATGGTTCAACATATCCTGACGAAGTGGTTTCACCACATTGAATTATAATTACACACTTTATGTTTGAGTCGAATATAGACTCATTAACACTTTTTATAAGTATATTCTTCTACACATATTAAGTGGACCAAGCCACGCTTTCAAAAACACGTTCGCCCCATGATGTGCTCTTAACATTACCCCCTCGTTCCGAGAGCATTTGCCTTGGCAAACGCTAGTTAACTTATGATATCAATGAATGACTTAATCAATCAATCCCTATCATACATGTTAATAGATATCAGAATAAACAACTATTAAAGAAATGATAATCATAATAATATAGTCCTGTGCTTTCTTGCACACTTATTTCTGAACTATATTGAACTACACACAATATTACATAATATTATTTAAGATAAAGTGTTCAAATTCCTCACATTCGATAAAGTATATTTCACTGTTTATACACAGGTTTGTTCGTATTCTTCTTCTTCGATCCTTAACCACCGACCGTCAAAGCAGTCAGTGGCCATCACGCCTAGTGGCGTCTTGTAGGGCAACAACAAATTTATTCCACTTTGCACGGTCGGTGGCCATCCTTCGTACAGTGCCCCAACTCTGGTTCATTCTTTGCATCTCAGCCTCCACAGTCCTCCGCCAAGTTGTTTTTGGTCGGCCTCTCTTTCGTTTCCTTCAGGGGTCCAAAGCATAGCTGTTCTTGTGATGGCATCGGGGTCTCTTCTGAGGACATGACCAACCCAGCTCCAGCGTCTGCCAGCTATGATGGTGAGCATGTCCTCTTGCTTGCTACGAGTAAGCAGATCTTGGTTGGTGATGGTATAATGAATAGAAATAATGTTAACAATTGTCCCTTCATAATCAACCTTGGAGGTGAATATTATTCACTGTCCGTATGAAACCATGAGAAGTTAATACAAAATATGTAAGAGTGTTAATATCTATGCATTCGAAAATAACCTTGGGCTTGAAGTCATATTTCTCTGTCCATAGGAGTGTCATTACTGAATGAAACATAGTGTCATTCACTGATATCAGTCATTCTGGAAAGGAGATCCGCAAGCCAATTATCTGATCCTTGCAAAAATGCCGTGCTGAAGTCGGATGTGTCGGCCGAAAGGCGCAAATATCGCAGCTTTGCTGTAAACGGACACAACGCAACCAACGTCCTTTTCAGGATGAATGAAGAAGAATGGGCTTGATTTCAAAGTGAAATTCTTAGAGTAATAAGAACCAATGATGAAGTCGAAGGTTGTTATAAATCTTGGTTTTCAGCGCTGTGAGAGGTACATGATTGGTTTCCAGGATGAATTTTCAACCGAGAAGGTATTTTGAAAGTTTTGAAATTGACCAGATGATGACGAGCAATTCTCTCTTACTAGCTGCATAATATTTCTCAGCTGCAAGAAGCTTTCTGCTGATGTATATGCATGGATGAAGTTTGTCGAACAACATTTGCATCAAACGGCCGCTGATTCCCGTGCCTGATGCGTCTGTTCTGAGGAAGAATGGTTTACTGGCATCAGGTATCGTTAAGATAGGATGTTTAGAAAATGCAGATTTAATCATATTTAATGATCGATCACAGTCATCTGACCATCTAATTTTTAATGGTGCACCCTTGCACGTTAAGGCAGATAATGGAGCAGATTGACAAGCAAAGTTAGGGATGAACTTATAATAATTTATCAAACCAAAGACCCTGAGCCTCACCAAAATGCATAAACTAAAGTCGTTAGCTTCGACAAAGTAGGGTATCGAGGGATGATGTAAGAGTCTGCCTGTGGCCATAGTGCCTATTGAAAGTGTTTTTGTTCAACTTGTTGTATAAAACTGGCTTAACTACTTCTGTAGAATCGTTCATGTTTGAATATATAATTGTGTCCATCAACAGTCCATTTGACAACAATGGGAATGGACAAGATTAAACTATGAACAATTTCATACTGTGACGACTTGCTCAATCTTCTCTTCATTTTTTTATTAATTACGAGACGCCATTTTTATCATCTTCAATGCATGATCGCAAAGTCCCGGGAATTGTCACTTGCGGATAATCTCCTTGCGTTCTGTGATTTTCTCCTCGAGTTTAATGCTATTTTTAGATACGATGTCATTGTTGACCACTGACCTCGGTAGCGAGAAACCCGCTTTAATTTAAGACAAGACTGCTTAAACTTAGATAGAACCAGTATAGGCCACTTTAGGAAGACCCCACGTGACTTTTAACGTTATTGATTGGAGCGTCTTATTGATGCTAAGGTCACATGATGCACGCTACGGATCACGTGTCCAAGCGGAAATGACCCACTAAAAGTGCGGCAAATCCAGCCATTTTTCACTTACGCCCAGGTAATCAAGAAAGCTAGACCTAATCTAGACAAGCTGCGAATTCATGCATTAAACGCACTGAAGCCACGTGTCTAAATTGCTGGTCCATCTGAGTAGTCTATGGTGGAGCCTTGCACGACAGTCCAATCTCAGAGCAGAATACGGAGTTGAGCACAGAGAAGGCAAATCCGAACCATTCAAGACCTACCTGGGGCAATGTCAGAAGGAGACCGGAGAACTAACCACGCTTCACTATCAGCCAGGGGCTGAAAAGATAAGTTCCTTAAAAAAGGGAACTCACCATATCAATGCCATATTTTTGTCATCCATGATGAAACACACTTGATGTGAGACACATAGTACATACAGCAGACACTAATTCCATCGACAATACTATCATTCACCATCTATTCATTTTATTGCAATAAACCAATTGGGTGTATATAATGTACCCCATGCTTTGTTCCTTCTATTAGATGTTGAATATTGTCTGATGTTTATCTTCCTTTATAAGGGAGGGGGGCTCGTAAAATCTAATATAAACCCAGTTTAATTGAGAATAACAATAATAGATAACTGAGAAGGGGACGACGGTAGCGAGAGACCAAATATCTCCTCACAACCTTTTCCAGACCTGTCTCGTTAGGAGAATTTACCCTCTTTGTCTCCCTTCAGTGGTGGAAAACTCAGCAGGAATTCCTTGAGCCAAATCTTCCACATTCAGATCTATTATTTCCTCTAAATAAATTCTTATCCTTCAAACGCTACGTGACACTGGGGGCTCGTCCGGGATTTGAACTTATGTATTTTATCATACCTCTGGGATAGTATCATTCATTCAGTCATTACAGTATACCATTTTAACACATGTATTTTCACACAGTGAGCTCTAGAAAGACAGAAAACATTTTTTCTAGAATTTCAGGCATTGATTGGTGAATCCCTTTATATATGTTGTGTTTAATTAAGTTAGTTCATGATTTTGTATTTCATTGAATTACAGACCTTAAGTCTCCATAACTGTAGTAATTTCATTCTACAGCAGTTTGATAATTAGTAAGTTTTGCTTGTGTTAGAAATACTATTGGAAGGTAGCACTAGCTTACTCAGTGTGGACTATAACTGCAAAAGATGGCTGAAATAGTTAAGCTTAAGGCAGCACTAGGGGAGGCCGGTCGAGATCTAGGTTATAGTGGGGTGGACCTTGCGAATTATGTCAGTGTCGAGACTGATAAGTATTATGCTCGAGAAACAGCGAAAGCTGAAAGAGAAGAGCGAATAAAGTTAGCAGAAATAGATGAGAGGATAAAAGCTGTAGACGCTAGGGAAAGAAGTGAGAGAGATGAACGCGAGCATCACTGAAGATGAAGCAGTTAGAGATGCAGGGACAGGCTCAAAGAGTTGAACCGGTAGCCGGTGCAACAGCATCTACATCATCAGGCAACCATATGCCCTCCTTGCAAATGGGGAGCATAGGACCTTTGCCATCCTCACACATGTCAAACTTAGGACCCTTGACGTTTCCATTTGAAGCTTTCTCGGAACAAGCCGACTCGATCGATAGGTATTTGGACAAATTTGAAAAGTTTGCCACCACATTTGGGTTGGAGAGGAGCAAGTGGAACCTGAAACTGTCACAAGGGCTTAGAGGAGCTGCTTATGACGTATATAGCAAGCTTCCTCCAGGTTTACAGGATGACTATGACTCTCTGAAAAAGGCACTCCTGATACGTTATGAGCTACATGCTGACGCATATAGGAAGAGGTTCCGTAACTCTAGTTGGGAAGTCGGAGAGAACTTTGCTCAATTTGCTGCTAGACTGGATTCGTACGTGGAAAAGTGGGGTGCCCTAGGGAATTTTTCTCATGATTGGGAAGGTCTGAAGGAGATGGTCGTTATTGAACAACTGAAGGACACCATGACTTCCGACATGAGAAGATTTCTGACAGAGAATGGGGCCAGCACTTTAGAAACCATAGTCCAGTTGGCGGAACATTATCAGGCAGCGCTAACGAAGAATGACCCATCCCGGTGGAACCAACCGGAAGAATTATCGAGGCCGACACCTCAGGCACACTTGGACCCCCAAATGAATCTACCTTACCACCACTTAAGAAAACATGACAGGCAAAATAAGACTACTCAGAGATCAGCTTTCCAGCCTCAGAGGCGGGGAGAAAAGTGGTGTAAGACGTGCAAAATGAGCAACCACAATACTGCCGAGTGCAGACGGAAAAACCCTCCACATCAGGTTGCATGTTTGCAGGTGAGGGCTGTTGACAGGAAGGAACTGACAGGAAATCAGAATAGCCTCCATCACCCACCTATACAGGAGACAGTGACCGTGAATGGCAAACAAGTCATCGGGATGTATGACACAGGTTTGTCTTATGACGCGGTCGTTTCTTCATCTCTGGTGCACCCCGAACAACTCACCACAGAAACAGTGGATATCCAGGGGCCACTCAAGGGAGCATTACCCTTAAATTTGCCCATAGCGAAGATTCAGGTCAGTTGTCGCTATGTGGAAGGGGAAATCAATGCTGCAGTTTTAGAGGATCCTTTCTACCCCCTGATGTTAGGGTGTAGATATGTCTTTTTAGGAGAACCAGTAAAGCCTGTGCTTATGGCTGCCATCCAGACCAGGTCTGACTCCAAATGCATAGAGAGGGACTCTAAATTGGAAATTCATCCGAATAAGATGAAAAGGGCTCAAGCGACTGATAGCATATTGGGGCCTTGCTTTGGCAAATTGCAAAACTCACATAACCCTCGAAGAAAGGGTGACTTTTATATGGAACATGGACTCTTGCACAGGAAAGCTGGCAGAGGGCTAAAAAGTCATGGACAGATTGTGGTGCCATCCATATATAGAAATAAAGTTATGGAATGGGGGCACGGTGCTACTTTGAGTGAACACCTGGGTAATGATGCCACAAATCAAAGGATAGCCACCCGTTATTATTGGCCCGGCATCATGGAAGACATAGCTCGATATGTGAAGTCCTGTTCAGATTGTAACCAGGTAACCTCAACACATAGGGTAGACCAGTTACAGGACCTAGGAAAGCATTGCTGCAGACGTAGGCATCCAAAGAAAACCAGGAAGAAAACCATAATACTTACCTGGGAAGAACAACGTAGGGGCAGATTTTTTGAGCAGACATCCGGACGCAACCGAGGAGATATGAGAAACTGAAAAAGAAGAGGAAGACAGGACCAGAGGAGTTGGACGGAACGTCAAACTTGAGGAGGGGCTTGTGTGACAACTTGCCCAATCTTCTCTTCATTTTTTTATTAATTACGAGACGCCATTTTTATCATCTTCAATGCATGATCGCAAAGTCCCGGGAATTGTCACTTGCGGATAATCTCCTAGCGTTCTGTGATTTTCTCCTCGAGTTTAATGCTATTTTTAGATACGACGTCATTGTTGACCACTGACCTCGGTAGCGAGAAACCCGCTTTAATTTAAGACAAGACTGCTTAAACTTAGATAGAACCAGTATAGGCCACTTTAGGAAGACCCCACGTGACTTTTAACGTTATTGATTGGAGCGTCTTATTGATGCTAAGGTCACATGATGCACGCTACGGATCACGTGTCCAAGCAGAAATGACCCACTAAAAGTGCGGCAAATCCAGCCATTTTTCACTTACGCCCAGGTAATCAAGAAAGCTAGACCTAATCTAGACAAGCTGCGAATTCATGCATTAAATGCACTGAAGGCACGTGTCTAAATTGCTGGTCCATCTGAGTAGTCTATGGTGGAGCCTTGCACGACAGTCCAATCTCAGAGCAGAATACGGAGTCGAGCACAGAGAAGGCAAATCCGAACCATTCAAGACCTACCTGGGGCAATGTCAGAAGGAGACCGGAGAACTAACCATGCTTCACTATCAGCCAGGGGCTGAAAAGATAAGTTCCTCAAAAAAGGGAACTCACCATATCAATGCCATATTTTTGTCATCCATGATGAAACACACTTGATGTGAGACACATAGTACATACAGCAGACACTAATTCCATCGACAATACTATCATTCACCATCTATTCATTTTATTGCAATAAACCAATTGGGTGTATATAATGTACCCCATGCTTTGTTCCTTCTATTAGATGTTGAATATTCATTCATTCATAACCCTCCACTCCCAAAGGAGCATAGGCCTTCAACAAACACATGCCAAGTCCTCCTGTCACGTGCCATCATCTCAAGTTCTTTCCATGTTCTCCTCATCATTTTCACCTCTGTTTCCAACTCTCTTCTCCATGTACTTCTTGGTATTCCTCTGCCTCTCTTGCCCTGGGGGTTCCAGAACAAGGACTGCCTTGTAATGCTATCAACAGGTTTCCTCAGTGTGTGTCCTATCCATCGCCATCGTCTTCTTCTCATCTCTTGTTCCACTGGCACTTGTCCAGTTCTTGTCATCAGTTCCACATTGGTAACCTTGTCATACCATTTTAATCCCTCTATTCTACGCAAGCACCCATTTA
This sequence comes from Oreohelix idahoensis, assembly GCA_024509875.1. NCBI lineage: Eukaryota > Metazoa > Mollusca > Gastropoda > Stylommatophora > Oreohelicidae > Oreohelix > Oreohelix idahoensis. The sequence continues at coordinate 396,828 of JAMPIV010015978.1, read as the reverse complement.
TGAAAGTCTGTAGCTTTTTGGTTATTGTCTTTGTTGTTCTCCATGTCTCCGAGCCATACAATAGGACTGACTTCACATTTGAGTTGAAGATTCTTATTTTCGTGTTGGATCCTATTTCTCTTGATCTCCATATATTTCCCAATGCAATGAAAGCTCCTCTTGCTTTTTGTATTCTTATTTTGATATCGCTATCTGTCCCTCCAACTTTGTCTATATTACTGCCAAGATATGTGTATGATTCTACATCTTGTATTGGCGTTTCTTCAAGTTCAACCCTGTTTTCATTACCTGCATTTATTCTCATTATTTTTTGTCTTTTCCCTGTGTATTTTCAGACCCAATTGCTGTGACCTCTCATCGAGTGTTTTCAATTTGTCCTGCATCTGATTACGGTTATGGGACAGGAGAGCCAAATCATCAGCAAAATCCAGATCATCCAACTGCTTAGTCAGAGTCCACTGGATTCCATTTCTGTTGTGTGTTGTCGATGATCTCATAACCCAATCTATTGCCAGCAAGAAAAGAAATGGAGACAAGAGGCATCCCTGTCGCACTCCTGTGCTTATCCCAAATGGTTCTGTAAGCTGTCCTTCATGAAGAACTCTGCACGTCATGTCTTCATAGGTTTTCTTTATTAAATTAATGATTTTCAGGGGAACTCCATAATGCCTCATCAATTTCCAAAGTGATTCTCTGTCCACACTGTCAAATGCTTTTTCGTAGTCCACAAATCCGATGTATAGTGGTGAATTCCATTCCAGACTTTGTTCAACTATTATTCTCAAAGTGGCTATCTGGTCTGTACATGATCTGTTTTGTCGAAAACCTGCTTGTTCATCTCTCAATTTCTTGTCTATGGACTCCTTTAATCTCTCAAGGATAATCCTGTTCAATACCTTTCCTGGCATGGATAGTAACATTATTCCTCTATAATTTGTGCACTCTTGTAGATTTCCCTTCTTAGGCAACTTAACCAGATATCCTTCCTTCCATTCTGCTGGTATCTCTTCTTTTTCCCAGACTTTACCAAGTAATTTATATAACATCTCTGTAGCCGTGTCGATATCTGCTTTGATGGCCTCTGCTGGAATGCTATCAGGTCCAGACGCTTTTCCATCTCTTAGAAGCTTTATGGCTTTCTTTATTTCTTCCTTCGTTGGTCTTTCACCGTTAATTTGTAGCTCTTCTTCTGCTGGCTGGATGTCCGGCGGGTTTTGTGGAGCTGGTCTATTGAGAAGGTCCCCAAAATATTCTGTCCACCTCTTCATTTGCTCTTGTATATTGCTGAGCAGTTTCCCATTCTTATCTTTTATGAGGCAACTTGTTTGCTTGTATTTCCCTGTTAGCTTCTTTGTGCTGCTATACAGTTCTCTCATATTTCCTTTGGCTGCAGCATCTTCTGCCTCTCTTGCCAACTCCTCAATATACTTCCTCTTGTCTCTTTTGATACTTCTTTTTACTTCTTTGTTTGCTTCTGTGTACACTTCTTGAGCCTTGGCTTTGGAACTTCTGGTTTTGCTTGTGTTTAACTCTGCTTTCTTGTTTTTTCTATCTTTTATCTTATTGATGGTTTCTGTTGTTATCCATGCTTTTTGTTGTCTTTCCCTTTTCCCCAGTATTTCTTCACATGTCTCCTTCCATACCGTTTTGACCTGCTGCCAATAGTCTTCTGTATTCTCTACATCTTCCAACTGTTGGAGCACTTGGAATTTGTTGGATACTGTGACCGCAAATTTGTCTCTTGTTTCTTGATTTCTTAGCTGTCCTACATTAAACTGTTGTCTATAATTTTGCATTGTTGCATATCTCTTGAGTTTCATTTTTACTTTGGCTATCAGAAGATGGTGATCTGATGCCACATCTGCTCCTCTATATACCTTTACATCCTGCAATGATGATCTAAACTTCTTCTGTATGCATATATGATCGATCTGATTTTCTGTTCTATGGTCTGGTGATATCCATGTTGCCTTGTGTATTCTCTTATGTGGAAACATGCTTCCTCCTATAGCCAGTTGATTTGAAGCACAGAAGTTTGCGAATAGTTCTCCATTTTCATTCATTACTCCTAGCCCATGTTTTCCCATGACTTCTTCAAATCCAGTATTGACTGTACCTATCTTTGCATTCATGTCACCCATCAAAATTGTGATGTCTCTTCTTTTTACTTTATCCATAATTTCCTGTAGTTTAGTATAAAATGCTTCTTTCACAGACTCTTCTTTGTCATTAGTTGGTGCATAACATTGGATGACATTGACATGAATTTTCTTTTTAGCTGTTTTGAAAATAGCTGTTATTATTCTGGGTCCCACAGCTTCCCATTCAATGAGTGCTTTCTGTGCTTCTTTAGATAACATAAGAGCTACCCCTTCACTGTGGTGTGAACTTTCGTCTTCGTGTCCTGAGGACAGCACCAATTCACCTGTGATGAGTTTCTTCCTGTCTACCCCCTTCCACTTTGTTTCACACATTCCCAGAACCTCGATTTTGTATTCCCTCATTTCTGCTGCTACTTGTGCCACTTTCCCTTGTTCGTTCAATGTCCGAACATTCCAGGTGCCAAATGTGGAAGTTCTCCTAGAAGAAAGAAAGTTAGTCAGCAACACAGACTCCTTTCGGCTTTCTCTGTGTTGCATCATACGCCTCCCCGCGAGAGGACCTTCCCCTGTCTTGGATGGCTGTGTTTTATTTTCTTTATTTGACTTGTCCATATTTGTTGAAGTTTTTTGTGGTTTAAATTTTTTTTTTACAGGATGGGGTAACCGGCCCCATGCCCAACCCTCCTTAGTCGCCTTCTACGACATGCTTGGCAGGGGACAGTGTTACTATTCTTTGCTCCCCTTTCGGGCCCCGGTAACACACGGGTGATGTTGAATATTGTCTGATGTTTATCTTCCTTTATAAGGGAGGGGGGGGCCTCGTAAAATCTAATATAAACCCAGTTTAATTGAGAATAACAATAATAGATAACTGAGAAGGGGACGACGGTAGCAAATATCTCCTCACAACCTTTTCCAGACCTGTCTCGTAAGGAGAATTTACCCTCTTTGTCTCCCTTCAGTGGTGGAAAACCCAGCAGGAATTCCTTGAGCCAAATCTTCCACATTCAGATCTATTATTTCCTCTAAATAAATTCTTATCCTTCAAACGCTACGCGACACATACAACAGTGTATTCTTAATTCTAATTATTCATGCAACAACTTTTCAAATTCTGCCAAGTCTACACAAACTAATACAACTATTTATGTAATATTTTTCTTGACAAAAATTAAATGTTAATCTCAGAACCACATAAAATCAATGTGTATCACCAGTGGTTTGTGTACCATGCCTTGGTAGTTACAACTTTAAAAGATTTTTAAAGGGAGAAAACCAAAGAGAAAAAAAAACAATCCAAAACGTGATAGTTTTCACAGAATTTACACATTCAGTAAATGACATTTATTCTCTGTTTGAGCAGAATGTATGGATTATTTAAAAACAACACATAATCTCATCAATATAATTCATGTGAAGTAATACTGTTTAAAACAACTGTTTCTATAATACAGGTACTGCTATTATCTAAAAACAGGAATTACAATGGGTTAAAAAAACACAGGTATTTTAATGGGTTAAAAAAAAACAGGCATTACAATGAGTAAAAAAAAAAAAAAAACATGCAATTTTTTTTCTAAAATTTCCCTAAGCAGGCAGCTTTGAAACGGGTTATTAAATACAATTTAAATTATTAAACATTGGGTTGGGTAACTTTAAATTCAGGTAAACAAAGAATCTTATGGTACCCAAGAATACATCATCTATTCAGGAAATATGTGATGAAGAGCATGTGACATGGAGGGGACTGTCTCCATGTTGTCACCAGAAGCTAGAATGGGAATCTTCTTATTCTTCATACACTCTCAGACGTCTACTTGAATGTTTTCAAAGAAAGCAGTAGTCAGCTTGACTAATCAATATCAAGCACAATTATAGCGACACAATTCCACTCAAAAGATAAAAAAGAATAATTATCATCCAATGCTAAGCACAAAATACAATGTAAATATTACCAAATAAGACCTCTGTTGTAAACTCTAAGGAGCATTACGCAAATCATCAGAGAAAGACATTTAAGACAGTCATAGAAAATATCAATACAAAGATCAAAACAGGCAGTATCAACTATGACTTAAGTGTGGAAAAGAATGGCATAGGAAAAAGAAATAAAAATGGGGAAATTTTTGTAAGCTTCTGTGATTTCAACATACTGGTCTTGGGAAGCACCATCTTTCTGCACAAGAATGCATATAAGGCCACAAACAGCTCACCAGATGGGTAGACAGAAACCTAAACTTGACCTTTTCACCTCACACAGAAACAATGTCTACGAGATTTGAGGACAGCAGTAGGGGGATAAGATCAATATCTTCACTTACAGACTCTAAAACAATTGAAAGCTTTCAGCCAAAAGAGAACCTGGAGAAAAAAAGTCACAAGAAAGAAAGCCAAAGCAAGCAACATCTCATCAACAGAGCTGCAGAAGACAACCCAAAATATAACTCTTAAAGGATGTAACGATTTTCCAATATTTGACACAAGGAATTTTCTGTCGCTTTGAGTTTTCATGTAGTGTTACAGTTTAACGGACAGCCCTTTCCAAGTTTTTTTTAAAAAGTATGGTAATATTATGCACAGTTGTAAAGGAAACTGAATGAAGATTAATAAAATATAAACTTGGAGCAAAATAAAACCAACACTTAGTTCAAATATGCCAGCCCTGAAAACTGGCCTCCTGGCACGAGCACCTGGAAAAATCAGCCCCAAATACTGGCCTCTCATACTTTAAGAGATAAATTAGTAACAAGCAACAGCTGCAGCCCTTTGTTCTGTGGGAACTAAAAGGACTAATGATGAAGATGACAACCAGAGATAAGCATGCAGTGCATGTATCAACATTAAACATGATAATCACAGATCAGCATGCAGTGTATGTATCAACATTTAACATGACAATCACAGATCAGCATGCAGTGTATGTATCAACATTTAACAATATATTAATTGCACATAAATGTATCAATATGTGCCTTGGCCCTTTTTTTTTTCTTCAATGTTATAATGACCTATATAATACAATAAGTCACAGCAAGGATCAAGAAAAATAGTAGCTCTGAGGCTCCACACAACAACTCAGGTCCTACCTCAGTCAGCCTTAGCTAAGACAATAGCAGTTCTGCAGGGTATATACACCTGAAACGTACAAGAGAAAAAAATCATGTGGTGAAAGAGGAGAGTTACGACTGTGGAAAGTAATTAAAATAATGTTGAAGCTATACAGGTATGATTCAAGCTTAGGGCAGCAACTATTTATGTCAGGGTTTGTTAACGTTTGTTGTGCCATGGACTCCTTTGACTGTTTGATGAAGGTATGGACACCTTTGATTGCCCAGTGAAGGCTATTGACCCTTTCCTGGGAAAAATTGCACGTAAAGGCATAATTAAAAATGTTACACTTTGAAATTTAGATTAAGTATACGGACTCAAGACCGGCTACTGTGACTAATATAGGAAAGCAAGAGCTAAGGATCCAGACCTCCAGGATGACCCAGAGTTCGCTGAGACGACAACACATAAGACAATCTCTGAAGGACCGGGAACTAAATTGGAACCAGGCCAGGAGGAAGACAGCCGATAGGATAGTATGGCGCTCTCTCTGACAAACCTCTACACCCCAGGGTAGAAGAGGAACGACTAAGTAAGTAAGTAAATGGACTTCCTAAAATGCATTCATGGACCCACAAGTGGTCCATGGACCACAGATTAAGAAATTGTGATTCAGGTTATCAAAATCTTATCTTTATTACAACTGTCAAAATGCCAGCCAAACTGTGTAACAGTAGCAAAAACATTACAAATGAAAGAACAATCTTAATAGAATCATCAGCATTTTAGTTGTTGTGATAACATAAGATTACTCTTTTCATTTTAACATTTTACCATTATCAGTCACTACAAACCCTTCCTGTATAGGTTACTAGTCAATCATTCAATCAATCAATCAATACCCTTTAGCTCCCCAAGGAGCATAGGCCTTCAACACACATAATGCTAAGTCCTCCTGTCACGTGCCAAGCTCTTTCCAAGTGTTCTTCATAATTTTCACTTCTCTCTCCACTTCTCTTCTCCAGGTGTTTCTTGGTCTATCTCAACCTCTCTTACCTTGAGGTTCCAGAACAAGGACTGCCTTGTAATTCCCTCAACAGGTTTCCTCAGTGTGTGTCCTATCCTTCGCCACCTTCTCATCTCTTGTTCCACTGGCACTTGTCTGGTTCTTGTCATCAGTTCCACATTTGTGATCTTGTCATACCCTTTTAAACCTTCTATTCTACACAAGCACTGATTTATGTAAGTCTGTTGCTTTTTGGTCATTGTCTTTGCTGTTCTCCAAGTTTCAGGCCCATACAATAGGACTGACTTGACATTTGAGTTGAAGATTCTTATTTTAGTGTTGGGCTTGATTTCTCCTGATCTCCAAATATTTAAAGTTTAAAAGTATTTCAAAGCATATGTGTGGGCTGCCAACTAAACCAATATGACCAAGTAAGACATTTACTTCTCCAAATAATTTCCGAGGATATCTGAAGTGGCCAATAAAGAAAAGGGCCACCGTTCCCTCAGGCACGTGGTAAAAGGCAACTATTATGAGATAGTGCACAGGGCTGGCAACATCACCATGTAATACAAAGTGCTACAGAAACTGCAGCAGAAACAGCATGTGCTTTGATAGATACAGGCTTCCTGTAGGGGAGGGGGGGGGGGAGATCTGCAGCTGTGGTTCTATGATTTATAAGGAGCAAATACGGAGATGCTGATGATGATGACACTCTGGCCTGGAACCAACATTCATTCATTATCTTTCAGCTCCTCGTGCAGCATAGGCCCTGTTAGGTGTGGGTTATGTTCTTGTAGTGACAGTTGATCAGAATACATAGAATCATAAAAATGTACATGCATTGTACTGACATACACGAATGGAGACGGGTATGATCGTACAGGACATCAATCGCTGAAGAACTCAAGTCGTCAGGTGGAGGGTCCACAATATATCTTTACATTTATTTCATATCAGGAACAGCAACATCATAGGCATGGCATATATCTTGTACATACATCATAGTAGAATCCTTCATCAGTCTGTCTCAATCATACAGTTCTGGCCGCTGTACTAGAGGTGCATACCACCCAAGTAATGTGGACCAGACACAGTGAATGAAAAATATACTGGAATAATTTCTTCAGTAATATATGGAACTTCTCGCTAAGTTCTGAATCATATTAGATAATATAGTGGCAGCCTTCGAAGATTAATATATATGCCACTTAGAGCTCTTCCTCCGCAATACTAGCAGCTTGAATAAAAACACGTCTTACCACGAAGACCACAAGTAACGAAATGCCAAGAATATTAGCCGTTAGCATAAATTAGTGCAAAATGCGTTATGTCATTAACAACTGGTGACGTATTAAATATGCAGCATTCAATATGTTAAAACCTGTGCAAAAACATGAGTTACCACATAGAGACATATTACCGCAAAATAAAATGGTAATAGCCCATGTGTGGCCATGACACAAAATACATTAATATTCTTTCTTTAACAGGACCTCAACAAATGTATGCCAAGTACTCACGTCCCATGCCATTGGCTTAAAGTCTTTCCATGTCTTTTCCATCCATTTCATTTCAGTTCCCTTCTCTATGTGTTTGAACCCACACCATGATGCATATTACCAGCTCAAGCTAGTTGAGGAGCCAGAATAATGCAGACCTAGATGACCTAAGAGTTGTGCTCCACAAACTATGTCAACGATTCACAAGTGTTGTGATACAATGGATCCCATCTCATTGTAACATCTTCGGCAATAAAGAGGCTGACAGATTGGCGAAAGAAGGAGGAAAGGTACCTCAACCTGATACAATCATAACTTTAGAAGAGGCAAAGAGTTTTATCAGAACCAGATACAGAAACAAATGGGATGCAGAGCATCCAATAGACACACAAAATTAATGCATATTACCAGCTCAGCAGAAGAAAACAAGCAGTAATCTTCAGACTCCGCACGGGTCACAACAGACTGGGATACCATCTATTCAACAAGTTTAAAGATAGAAACCCCCAATGAGTGTAACTGTGGCACTGATAAAATGACTGCTGGATGTCTGCTTCAAAGATGTCCATCATATGAGGACGAGAGAAAGCAAATATGGAAGTCACCAGTATAATTCCTCGAAAAATTCTATGGAGATACAAATAGCCTCAAGCTGCCTGCTGCTTTCTTTGAAAATATTCAAGTAGACGCCTGAGAGTGTACAAAGAAGAAGAAAAGAACCCACAAGGGAAAAGAAAAAAGGGGAGGCCTGGGAGATCCTCAGAAAGAATGGTAGAAGAGACAGCCAAAGAGACAAGAACATCATGAGCACAACTGAGGAAGACAACCCAAATTAGAGAGCAACAGCAGCAGCCCTATGGCTATGAGAAAAGAAACAGGATAGGTGATGATGTCATTCTACAACAGGTAACCTACATATAATAACAATTTGGATTACTACCACTTGAAATTGGCAGGTAGAATAATACCCCAATCGGACAAAACTGGGAAACAAATATTGGCTAGGTTCAAACCCACCTCTTTAAAAATGGTTTAAAAAGAAAGGGTGGCACTTGTGAGGTATGGGTGTACCAAACAATGTCAAGATGTGAAAGGTGAAAGGGTAAAACATCTGATGAGGGGGAGATTTCTTCTAAAGATCAAGATAATTCTTGCTGAACTGCAGTAAATGTTATGTCCTATGCAGTCATTGAGGTCACCTCCTATTTTTAAAATGTTATTTCTTCGCTCCATCTAACTAATTTATATGAAACAAATATCACAATCACCCAATCTATGACTGAGCAAAATGGGGACAATTTGTTGCTGCCCTAAAAGACGCCACAAGGCGTGATGGCCATTGACTGCTTTGTCAGTCAGGGGACTAAGGATCGAAGAAGAAACATCACAATAAAGACAATTAACTGCCGCTTCATTACATAAAGTGCTATGTCACATTACCATTACAACTCTATGTGAGATCCAGTTTGAACAACTCTTGATTTTACAGCAGGCAGCCATTTTTGTGATTGGCTGTTGTAACGTCCGTTTACTGGCCGTTTGAAATTTTCTTTGGTTTATTTTGTTCCTGGGAGTTTTTTTTTTTTCTTGTTTTTTTCGTACGCCCACTAATACTCGAGGCGAAATCTCAGGTTATTATTATTAATTTCTAACCTGACATTGATTTTACGTGAGTATCCCTTTTTTTCTTGTACAGAGACAGGTGTCCCTCGCCATTCAGGCAGATACTCGCCGATTTCGGAGGTACCCATTAGAGCTGGGTCGGCTCAGGAGCCGCCAATCCCTGGTCGACGACACTTCTTCAAATGTTCTCGCCAGGTCTCGGAGTTAATCCAGTCCAAATCCAGATCGACGAAAAATCCTCAAATGCCGTCGCCCAGGTTTGATCCTGCATCACCCGGTCGCCAGAGCGGTGTTGTAACCACTACGCTAGCGCGGCTCCCTTCCTGGGAGTAAAAGATAAATAAAACAAAACAAATGTATTTGTCAAATGGAAGTTAATGCACGCTGTTTTGACATTCGTTTCACGTATAACCAATAGATACAAGTGAGGATATAACAATTTAACAAGAAAAAGCACCTTTCGGTCACCCCCATACATGTAGATACATCAGGGTAAGATAAGCACCTTTTGGGCACCCCCATACATGTAGATACATCAGGGTAAGATAAGCACCTTTCGGTCACCCCCATACATGTAGATACATCAGGGTAAGATAAGCACCTTCTCTTAGATACTTTAAAAATAAAACTGAAAGCTTTCAGAGACACCGCAGGAAGTGAAACAAACAACATCTTATGAATAAGTGTACGAGTGATAAATTCAAACTGAATTAGTGGAGCACATCAGAAAACCCTGAGGAACCTCATATAGAAATACAATGATAATCAGTGATAACCACCATCTCTTACATGCTATATAAATAAAACTGAAAGCTTTCAGAAACACCGCAGGAAGTGTAGCAAGCAACATCTTACGAACAAGTGCACATGGGATAAATTCAAACTGAATTAGTGGAACATATCTGAAAACCCCCAGGAACCTCATATAGAAATACAATGATAATCGTCAATGCAAAATCTAGGAAACAATACTGAAACTATGTGAAGACTTTCTTGAAAAAAAAACATAGCTCACAAAGAACACAAGGAAGTTATAAAACAAGCAGAACAGGTCAAACAGAAAGTCAACAACTGAAGAACAAGGCAAAAATCCACTACAGTAGACATTCAAAAATCCGGCAACCTCCGGACCTGAGGAGTGCCGGATTTTTGAAAATGCCGGATTTTTTATGGTTATATATTCTGTATATATTTAACAGAAAATGACTACCTGTACACTTTATCTGCGATCGACAATGCACGATGTTTACGTTTTACACCACTTCTTTTATTTGCTGAATCCATAATGGGGCTAAACAGCAGCAAATAAATGATTAAATGAGAAGGAATGAGCAGGAATGCCTGTTAACACGTGCAAGCAAGACCCAACAGCTGCATCAAAACATAAACTGCTCCAGAAAACAGTGGCACGCCAACGCGGTAAATTTAAAAATGCGCTCCGAAATCCATGCCGGAAATCTGAAGGAACCGGATTATCGATGGCCGGATTTTTGAATGTCAACTGTACTACGTACAGTGTAGCAGGAACTGAAGAAGATGCTGAGAAAGAGTGCTAAACAGGATAAAAGAGAGAAAATACATCAACAACTTTACACAGGAAGCAGGTTACAAATCACTAGAATCCTATCAAAGAAATAACAAATTCTGGAGTTCACTATTTCAAGGAAACTGAAACAGAAAGCCAAGCTTCCATATTTAATGTTTAAATGTTATGCAGTTCTGTTAGTGACATTTTATCACTGTTACATCCCCTTCATTCTAACACAATCACAGTGGAATACTCACAAACATATGATTGGCCCTGTTGCACCAAGGCTCAGGGAAGGTAAAGAACTGCACATTATGATCCAATCTCTTGTGACCACCAAACTCCTCTGCATCAGTGTCCAGGACTATTTTGTAACTTCAGCACAGTTCAGGAATCACAACTATCATGGTCTTCTTGACAAATACAAAGACAAACCTGTGTGTAACACAACTACAACTTCAAAGGAACGATCAACCATGATAGCCCAACATGACATAGCCTTGCAGTCTCAACTCTGAGACTGGCGGATTTACAATCCACACTGAATTTATGAGAATAACTACTCTAACAAGATTCTGTACACAATTTAAGTATCTGCAACACAACTCAGGTATGAATAATAAGCTCAGTGCTAACAAACATCTGTACACAACTTATGTATCTGCAACACAACTCAGGTATGAGTAATAAGCTCAGTGCTAACAAACATATGTACACAACTTAAGTATCTGCAACACAACTCAGGTATGAATAATAAGCTCAGTGCTAACAAACATATGTACACAACTTGTATCTGCAACACAACTCAGGTATGAATAATAAGCTCAGTGCTAACAAACATATGTACACAACTTGTATCTGCAACACAACTTAGGTATGAATAATAAGCTCAGTGCTAACAAACATATGTACACAACTTAAGTATCTGCAACACAACTTAGGTATGAATAATAAGCTCACTGCTAACAAACTTCTTTCTGATATTGTAATGACACTTCCTGCTCTGTTCAACAATAGCAATACTGTAAACTTATGCTGAAAACATTGTGCATACATGGGCGACACAGAAACACTATTTTAACCTCAACAAACTGACCTTCTGTCACATCACCAACTCATGAAAAATAAACCAAACAACAATATTCGGGCCGTAGCAACTTCTAATGTGATTCTCTGACCATCACAAAATACCATGCTGTTGTTGTTCTTTAACTAGGGCCGTTGAGCTTCTCACTCTTTTGCAGCCAATACCAAGTTGAAGACTCCTTGGCATTATCTGCACTGTAAATCTAGGCTTTTCCTGTGGCTTTTCTGCCATTCTGAAACTTGCTGAGTTGAAGTCATGAGCTCCAGTTTCTCCAGCTTGGCTTGCATTTAAAGGATTGTCACATCTAGTCCCAAGCTAGGAGTAAGAAGTGTGTGGCATACTGTGCATTCCCCGCCATCCAAGGATGCTCTCCAACTATGCAGAGCTAAAATACTGTGCTCTGATTCTGGGCTCTCCCAAGGAATCGTCACGTCCTGCACAGAGCCACCTCTCAGCTTCCCCTGCCTTCACTGGGTCCATAGTGAGATCCTCCTACATGCAGTCAACCAGGTCAAAGCCAAAGAATCACATCTGGGGCTCAAGTTACTTCTCCAAGCTTAGTGTGCAATGCTGGATTCTCAACAAGTTTCACCACAGGGGGAATCTCTGGAAGTGTGTGGATGATTTCAAGAGTCAATGAGGATGTAATTAGCCTCACAGACAAAAGTTCACTTCCACATATGTATATTGTAGCACTGTGTATAGCCAGTGGTCATATAAGGATGACTCCAGATATGCCTCTATGCATAAAAATGGGGCGTATCTCATGGAAAGAGATGAAAACAAATAAGGAGGTCCTAGAAAATCTAGGTATGAAAAGAGAACTAATGAGGGAGGTCAAAGTTCGGCAGCTAAAATACTTTGGCCACATAAAAAGGCATAACACCTTGCAGAAGACCATAACAGAAGGGAGAGTTGAAGGCAAACGTGCAAGGGGAAGACAGCGCTATAAGTGGGAAGATAACATCAAGAGATGGACAGGAAAGAGTCTATCAGAGTGCACCACCAAGACAAGAGACAGAAGACGTTGGAGATCCATTACAGCCAACCTTCGTTGTGGAGATGGCAACTGATGATGATGATAAAATACCATGTACACATGCAAGTCTCTTCACTACAAAACTTTCAGCTGTGTCCTTACTCTTTCTCTCAATTACTGGCTTCCTTCACAAACCCACACTGTCCTACAAACAACACTCTGTCACATCTGACTGGTACCAAGACTAGTAGTATATAAGTGACCATCTTCTGGCTCACATGACCCCTGACCTATAGTGACAACTCATTAGCCTACCTTTCACTTCAAACAAAACTCACACAATTTTATCATTAACTCACTTCACAAACAAGCTACTCAGTGTAGAAACTACACCAATCTTAATGTCAACTCTACTCTAGCTCACATATCCCAAACAACACAAACAAGCAATCTAGCTCCCAGTGGAGCACATGTTCTTAACACCCATCCTCAAAGCACTTCAGGATAAAAACATTAACAACTGCAACTACAGGTGACTGACCAATCGCTGACAAGCATGGCCAGTGATATGCGGATTATATCAGTGATTATATTTAACCTGTTTTTTTTTTCTTCATCAGATAAGAGACACAATGCTGTATAAAAAAAGGTAAAGGATCCCGTTACATGCCCGTTGAGGCATATTAGGAATATGGTGTTAGGCCCATATTTTCTTAACCATCGGCACACTAGGGGTGATGTGGTCAGCATCACGCCGGCCACCTTAACCTTCCCAGAAGTTGCTCTGGTACCCAATTGGGGCTGAGTCGACCCAGGAGCTGTTTGCGGCCTAAAAAAATCCCACATCATCTGGGGATCGAACCATAGAACACTGAGCTAGCAAGCCAGTGCACTAACCACTATGCTACCGCGGCTCCCAAATTACACCAAATTCATTGTCACATATTAATGATTATTGCTTCGGATGGGGTCAGAGTGGCTAAGAGGTATGGCGTCCGCCTCAAATTCTAGAGGTACCGGGTTCGATTCGCAGTTCAGGGAATATAATTTATTGAAAAAATTTTTTCAGAACCAGTGGTCCTAATGATGTCATACTCCCCCCTGGTCTCCTGGGTAGTGAGATCAGATGCCTAGACTGCTCGGATAAGGGCAAAAAAATAGGAGTTTAGGGATAAGGGCAAAATAATAAGAGGTTCTGTGTGCAAATTGCGCATGTTAAAAATCCCTCGGCAGTTGTAAATCGTAAAGAGTAGGCCATATGGCTGCTGCATTGACAAAATAAAAAATTGGAAACCTACCGACCACAAAAATATTTATAGAATGTGTGACTCCTAAGATCTTCACCGGTGCTACAGAGTTTGTGCACTGTGCTGAGATCCTCCTGGTGTGATGTGTGAACGGTGGTTTGGTTTTGATGGAGAGAAAGAATGTGGAGAAATGGTATGGATGGGTTTGGTTGCAGATTATTTGTCGTTAATGAAGGGAGATAAGATGTGTAAGATTAGGCTTTGTCTTAAGGGAAGTAAATTAGAATTAAGTCCCTTACAGTTTTGAGTGAGTTGAGGAAAAAAGTTTGCACGAGAAAGTCGAGATGCGTAAACACATGTTAGGCGTGAACGAAGAATGTTGGAATGGGGTTTTGACGGAGTCTGGTTAGAGACGCGCTAGGTGTAGGCAGGGAAAGGTGTTTCTCTCAAGTGTGTAGTTAGATATTGAACGTACAGCGTAAGATTTTATATTGTTGTATAAGATATATTCGGAGCACCAAAGTGTGTGTGTAAGAAAAAGTGTATTTCAAATGAAGAAACAAAACAGGTACGTTTTGACATTTTGATTATTTACTGCGTATGTGGCTCAGCAGACCAGGTCTGAGCAGAGGACAGTAAACAGAGGAAATCTTGGTAAAAGTGACAGCCCTGGCGGTTAAGGCCAGTTTCTCGTATAGAGATATAACAAGAAACATGGGAAAAGAAACAGAAAAGTAAATAAGCAGTACATAAGAACGACAGGAAGTTCTGTCTGAATAAATATATGACAGGTTCTATAGCTGGGACAAGTAATATTAAGAAGACAAGCAAATGTATGTGAAAAATGGATACTGAGATTGTTTGAAACTGAAGATTGTATTTTGCAAGACTGCCAACCTTGAAGAGAAAGGTTGGGCATACCATTTTTACTCAGTTATCAACGTATGTTAATAAAGTTCCACCATTGATATTTTCACTGCTGTTTTTGAGTGGTATCGATTGATCAACAGTGGGTATGAAGAAAAAGTAGAGTCAGTCTGAGTGAAGGAAGTTTCTAGTATTTACTTTACAACACACTATCTACTGAAAGGGCAGTGGTTTGAACCTCTAAATATGATCCACGGCCACAGGACATTCATGGTGCTTGTGACCAGCCCTACAGTAGGCAGTAGCAAAGACAACAGATGACAGAGTAAATAATGGTGCGAGTAACCAGCCCTACACTAGAATAGTTCAAGAAACTTTTATAAAGAAAGACAGACTCCACTCAGATGTCAGTTTCGGCATCACATATTAGGTACGGTTGCGTCAAATATTTTCGTATCTAGCACTAAAACGGTCACAGAGTATTTTGGTGCACCTAACCCTATACAAGATAGAGATTTAAAAGACTACAGACAGAAAGAAGGTCAAGTTCACTAAGAAGAGATTACACAGAAAGAAAGAATCCTGCGAGCGAAAAAACAAATCAAGACAAAACAGAAGTCAAGTAAAGTGAAGCGACATCAAAAACAACGAAGTCTATCCAAAGCATCACGAAGGTCAAGTTCATTAAGAAGGTACAAATCGAAGGAATCCTGCGAGCTGAAGAAATAAAGCAAAACAACACAGAAGTCAAGACATCACGAAGGACAAGTGCACAAGAAGAATAAAGAACAAAACAGTCTACATCAACCGACAACCGTCAGAATACAGGTACATGCATGAGATAACAATCTGAATGATCAACAGGCCCAACGCGCAAAAATAATAATATACAGCCGTATAAGACAAAAATTGTGTTGATTAATTCTGAAATACTGGAGGAGCAAGTGTGTATCCCAATCAAGGAAAACAGATTATGTAACACATAAACATTTAGAAACAAATTAAGTTAATTATTAGTGTAGTCAGTTAAATTATGAGAATTAGATTGATAATTGTTTTGTAACTCATAAGAATTATAAGTATTGTACACAGATATTGGTTAATAATTCTCTTACAGGTCAACCAAGAGATTAATATTGTTTTTTTTTACAGGTGTTTCTATTAATACTAACACTTACAGGTCAAGACAAGATGCAACAACAACAACAACTTACGGTGGGTTTGGATCCCAATGTGGCTGCTCTTGAGCAGGTAGCCAAGGCTATGACTGCCATTAGAAATGAAAGTAAGTTCCAGAATATCCGGAACAGTATAACACCATATTCAGGGAATCCTACTTTATGTAGAAAATGGTTGCTCGAGATACAAAGATATTGCACTTCGGTCAATATGGACCAAGGTGAGTACAAACAAGTTGCATATCTTTCCTCATGCGGGTTAGTAGTAGATTTTATAAGACGCAGGTTTGACACTGTCCCAGATGAGACATGGGAAGATTTTAAGAAAGAACTAATAAGAAGGTATGCACAAATTACGGATGCATCTTATGCGTGGACGATGCTGAGGAGCATACAACAACAAGCAGAGGAACCCGTTCAAATGTTCAGCGACAGGTTGTTAAACCTAGCGGAAGAAGTTTTCTTGGGGCAACAAATTAACCAGCAAGAGGTGGAAAAACAGTTAGTGGGCATATTCGTCGATGGGTTGAATGGTATACCAATTAAATTACATCTCCTTAGGAAGGACCCACAAAACTTGTCACAGGCCATTGCACTTGCTACAGCCGAAGAGAACCTTAGAAGAAGATTGGACCTCAGGCTTGGTAGAGTAGTTCCATGTGAAGAAACACAAGAAGAACCTATGGAGATAGGACATTGTCAACAAAGAAGGATAGAAAGACGAGGGAGAGGAATGGAAACGTTTTATAGGTCAAGGCAGGTGGACCGCAAGCAAAGCGTGTGTTATGCTTGCAATAGACTAGGACATAAACAATTTGAGCGTAATTATAGGCCACTAGAGCCACAACACTCAGTAAGGAGAGTTGAGACCTTTAACCCGAGACATAGTAGACAACACAATAGACAACAATATTACAACCAGTCCGAAAAGAATAGACAAGGGAATGAAGTAAACACCAAGAGAGGGAGACTCATCAGAGAGATAGTACAACCACATGACAAGACGGAGAAAGGATATATTGATACAATAAGTGGAAGGCAGCCACAAGTGAACATGATAGGAAGGGCACATGTTAGGTATAACCAACAACCATACCATAGACAATGGGCCAGAGTACACCATCCTGCAAGTTGGTTTGACAAGAAAGGATGGCTACAAAAGACATGTCAAGAATACAGGAATAGGAAGATGAATTGGGATGGTTCAGTTATAAACAGGAACAAATATGAAAGGAGAAACATATGTACAGATCGCGAAATTGGGAAATGGAAATGTAACCAATATCAATATAAACAGGGACATAATAGAACATGGAATAACAGGGACAGGACACTCCCGACTTTCAACAGCAACTATGGATCAGGACATTGGGACAGCGTGAATAGGAGAAGAACTAGAATAGATTTGAGGAATTTTGTTGGAGACATCAGGAGAGGAGTCAAAGACAAGAAAATACAAATAAATGAAATTGAAAAACAAGAAAGAAAACAACGTATCCCTAAAAGAAGACAAGTAGCAACAGCAATCGAGCTAGCTCATAAACCAGACCCTTGCTCATGTATTGTCGAAATACACGGAAGGAGATATAGAGCATTGGTAGACTCAGGGGCTACTGTAAGCCTTATTAGGTTTGGACTTTATAAACAGATACGAGGCGTAGCTCAATACAGAAAGTCACAAAATACACTTACCTCGGTGTCAGGAGAAAACCTGAAAGTGATGGGAACAGCTATGGTGCAAATGAGAATTGGCAATATGATCGTGGAACACACGTTCACCATTGTGAAGGGGATGACGAGAAATATCATACTAGGACGTGATTTTCTGCTAAAACATAAGGCTCAAGTACATTTTGATACTCACCAACTGAAGATACATGGCGAATGCATCAGGTTACAGGACGACGTATACATAGCGTCCATAATCCGAAACAAAACAACAGTTACGCTGCGACCGAATGAAGTCGGTATTGTTCAAGGCAAGTTGAAAAGATCCCCATATTTCAACCAAGGACAAACGGTCTTAACACTCGACTGGGAAGATGGAGATATACTAGATGAACCCGGACTAGAAATGGTAGAAGGAATAGTACAAATTGGAAAAAGACAACAATTTCCAACGATGATTATAAACACCACGGGAAAAACAGTTAGAATACCAAGAGGATTTGTATTAGGAAGGGTACAACTGATGGAAGGTCAGGACGGAAATATTCGACACCAAGAAAAGCATCAAATACAAGAAACGATGAAAAATAACGACGCGCATCAGAGACAAAATCCAAAACCACAACCAGTTAGTAACATAGAAAGTCAACAATGGGGAATATCAACGAGAAACCACGTGATAAACGCAGTATACGGAAACAGTGCAGGTGCACCATACCGGGAAAAACAAACAGGAGAAGGAAAATCATGGACACCAGATCGGTATTCACAGGACGAAAACAACAGTCGGAAAAAATTCCAGGACAGAATAAGAGAAATACAGAAGCAGATCACAGTACATCCCCAACATGACAAAATTCTTCGCAAGTTTATATTGCATAATCATGACGTGTTTGCTCTCACCGACATGGAGTTAGGAAGGACGCAGACGATACAAATGGACATCGAGACAGAGCCAGGAAAAGTTGTAAACATGAAACCATACAGGACTCCGCTGAAAACTAGACAAATAGTGGAGAAGGCAATACAGGAGATGTTAGACGCTGGGGTCATTCAGAGATCGCGGTCAGAATGGGCGTCCCCAATAGTAATAGTTACAAAGAAGGACGGTGGTCACAGATTTTGCTGCGACTACAGAGCGTTGAATAGCATCACTAAGACCGTAACACACCCCATCCCTAGAATAGACGACATTCTAGCGCTATTGGGAAAGTCAGAATGGTTCACTACCCTGGACGCCAGATCTGGTTTCTGGTGTATACCATTGACGGAAGAAGCTAAGAAGAAAAGCACGTTCTGTACGCATGTGGGAACGTTCGCTTGGAATGTTATGCCATTTGGGCTCAAAAGTAGTCCCGCCACTTATATGGCGCTAATGGACGAAGTCCTTAGTGGGATGCAGAATTTTGCCATGGCATACATAGACGATATTCTTGTACACACGTCAGGGTCAGTTCAGAATCACCTACAACACGTGGAGAAAGTCTTCAACAGATTAAGAAGTCATAAAGTCAAATTGAAATTGACTAAATGTAATTTCCTTCAACGGGAAACTAAGTATCTAGGCTTTCTGATAAACAAGGATGGAATCAGACCGGACATAGACAAAGTCAAGGCCATTAGGGAGATGCCTCCACCAGTGAATGCCAGACAAGTACGCGGGTTCTTGGGAACGTGTGGATATTTTAGGAAACACGTGATTAACTTTACACGAGCAGCAGAACCGCTAATCAACTTAGTGAAGAAATATGCCCGATTCAAATGGACAGAGGAATGCCAAAGGGCTTTTGATTATCTCAAAGAAGCCTTAACAGAACTCCCGTTTTTGGCACACCCAGACCCGGATAAGACATTCATCTTATACACAGATGCTTCTGGTACAGCGTTGGGAGCGTGTTTGGTTCAACCTGCAGAAGATGGAGAACCACAGATGATACCTAACGTTGGGAATGAGAAACCTATTGTATTTCTCTCCCATAAGTTCAACAAATCTCAGATGAAATGGGCCGCTATTGAGAGAGAAGCATTCGCAATATACTATGCCATACAAAAAATTAGACTATTATCTGAGAGGAACTTCCTTTATAGTCAGGACAGACCATCAACCACTGCACACATGGCTCACCAAAGTGTCGGAACAACCCCGGAAGTTGCAAACCTGGGCGTTAAATCTACAGAACTACGACGTGACCATCGAATATATAAAAGGAAAAGATAACTCTTGTGCAGACCTTTTATCCCGTATACCATACAACGATGGTCCAGAAAAATCAGAACAAGATGTAACACCAGAGATTAGCGAACACTTCAGACAAATAAGTGTTATAAACTCGAATCGCAACCAACAACAGATGGATGCAGAACTGGAAGAAGAGGGAATAGAACAAGTGGATATCATCGAAGGGTTTGACCTCCTCACAGAACAAGCAAAGGATTCCACATTAATCAATCTTAGGAAAAAAATTGAACAAGGAACTAGGGAAGCAAGACATTTTATCATTAATGAACATGATAAAATAGTGGAGTTCGTAGATCCAAAAGGGGATGGAGTTCCAAAAAAAATACATTCCTAGCCACCTGGTTAAGAGGGTGTTGGAGGAGTTACATGATAATAACGGCCATTTTGGAAGGGATAAAACGCTAGAAGCAATTAAAGCACGGTATTATTGGCCGACGCTATGTAAGGATGTTATACAACATGTGCAAGGATGTTTAACATGCAAGACAAGAAATATGGCTGAAGTTAAGTGCCCAATACAAAGGATGGATATTCCCAAATACACCATGGAGAAAGTCAGTATTGACATCTCAGGACCATATCCCAGAACACAGTCGGGATGCGAGTACATTATACATATTGTAGACATGTTGTCCAACTGGCCAGAGTGCTATGCAGTGAGGGAAGCAAAAGGAAAAACCGTGGTGAATATAATGATGACATACTTTATACCTCGACATGGTTGCCCGTATACTATTGTCACGGACAACGGGAAACAGTTTACAGGGAATGAGTTTCAAAGTTTCCTCAGGGAGATGAATGGTGGTTGTTCGTCCATCACGGGTGATGAAGACCACTCTGTTCATCCAATTATTTAAGAATATGTTAGGTTAGTCTATGGGTACGAAGGTGACTGAAGAGCCCGATGCGGGCCTGGAAAGATCTTGGACAGTGTGGGCAGGGAATGTTTGCTTCATGTGAAGGTTTTATTTCACGGTCCTTTCTAGCTTGTCTCCGCTGTTCTGCTGCTGCTCTTCTGGATGATTCGCATGCCGCTGCACCTTTACGAAGAGATGTGCGCCAAGCAGTTCGGTCTTGCGCAGCAGCTTCCCATGTGTCTGGGTTTATGTCAAAGGTTTTCAATGACGTCTTTAACGTGTCTTTGAAGCGCTTCTTTTGGCCACCATGGGAGCGTTTACCCTTCTGCATCTCACCATAAAAGAGTATCTTTGGCAGTCGATGGTCTGGCATGCGGACTACATGACCTGCCCAGCGAATTTGTGACTGCATCAGAATAGTATCAATACTAGGGATACCAGCTCTGTCAAGAACGGCGGTATCCGGGATCTTGTCTTGCCATTTGATGTTCATTATCTTCCTGAGACAGACTGTATGGAAGTGGTTTAGCTTCTTTACGTGGCGCCTGTATACAGTCCATGTTTCACATGCATATAGCAGCACTGGAAGCACCGCAGCTCTGTACACCTTCAGCTTTGTCTGTAGACTAATGCCACTTCGATGCCAAACGTTGGTGTATAGTCTGCCAAATGTGCTGCTGGCTTTGGAGATCCTGGTGTTCACCTCATCATCAATGACAATGTTCTGGGATAGTGTGCTACCAAGGTATGTGAATCTGTTCACAACATTCAGTTTCTCACCATTAACCTTGATGACTGGCTCAGTATAAACTGTGCCAGGAGCTGGTTGGTACATGATTTCTGTTTTCTTCGTGTTGATGGTAAGCCCAAAGTTGGCGCAGGCTTCGGAGAATCTATCCACACTATGCTGCAGATCAGCCTCTGAGCCAGCATTGAGGGCACAGTCATCAGCAAACAGAAGATCTCTGATGGTATGTGATTTGACCTTGGTTTTTGCTTGAAGCCTCCTAAGGTTAAACAATTTTCCATCAATACGATAACTAATGTCGATTCCTGTGTCCCCGTCTCTAAAAGCATCAGTCAGCATAGCAGAAAACATGATACTGAACAGAGTCGGTGCAAGTACGCACCCTTGTTTAACTCCATTTGAGACAGGGAAAGGCTCTGATAGCTCACCGTTTTCCTGAACTCTAGCCTGCATTCCATCATGCAGTTGCTGCACTATTGTGATAAATTTCTTTGGGCAGCCGTATTTTGCCATGATCTTCCATAGACCCTCTCTACTGACCGTGTCGAACGCCTTTGTCAAGTCGATGAAAGCTGTGTACAGGTCACAGTGCTGTTCTTGGCATTTTTCTTGTAGCTGTCTTGCAGCGAACACCATATCTGTGGTTCCACGTTCTTTCCGGAATCCACACTGACTTTCAGGGGAGATGAATATACAACATATAAAAACCTCTCCATATCATCCTCAGAGTAATGGGAAAAACGAATGCGTCCATGCTACAATACATAATATAATAGCGAAGTACATACATGACAGAGGTGGTGATTGGGATGTGCATCTTCCACATGCACTACAAGCAATCCGGTCTAACACGAACGACTCCACCAGATTAGCGCCTTTCTACATGCTATATGGCAGAGAACCCGTACTACCAATGGACACGTTGTTGACACCTAGAAGGAAATACTACGGTGAAAGTCATATGGAGAATTTAATGATGCATAAACATATAGCACACAAAATGGCAGTCAGAAACACAGAAGTAGCAGCAGAGAAGAGACGGAATAATGCGAATAAAAACGCGACACTACAAGTGTTCAATCCAGGAGAGATAGTATGCTACAAGATGCAAGTAAGAACAGGCAAGTTCAAAGACAAATGGGACACCGGATGGAAAGTCTTAGAGAGGCTTTCACAGACCACATACCAAATTGGAAAAGGAAGGCAAATAAAAAGGGTACATGTACAACATCTCCGGAAACAGGAAAATGACCAAATCGTTCTTCCCCAGAGAGATCCTACAAAGAGGACAGCTCATTTTGTAAAAATACCAGGAGAGAGGGAGGGAGACAAAACACACACGCCCAACAACACACCAAAGGGTTTACAAAAACAGGCTACAAACAATAATACACAGAAAAGATCAGGAATAGGTAAAGGTATAAAACCGAAGGACAGTGACTGGAGTGTAACTACGAGAGGAGACAACTGGGTAGTCCAAATGACTAAGAGCGACGAGGAAATAGATATTATTTCCAGTGAGATCATAGATAGCGACGGCAGTAGACCAACACTAGCGTGGGAACAGATTGTTACTAGAGCACAAGTCCATGCAGAACCGGGAACAACATCTGATCGGTTAACCCCAAACCCCCAAATCTTACACAGCGAACAAGAGGAGATGGGCACATATAGGCCAGAAATCTTACACAGCGAACAAGAGGAGATGGGCACATATAGGCCAGAAGAAGACAGGATACAAGTATGGCAGGATACAGAGAGTAAACAGTATAATGAGATTCTAGAAGATACGACAGGAATAAGGAAACAATGGAATAATATTGAAACAGAAATAGATGCACCGTACAAACATACGAGAGCTGCAGAACAAAGAAACAGAGCACAGGAGCAGCAGCTATTGAAACAAAAGGAGCAACAGATAGATACTAAACAACAAAGTGGTGCAAGTCAAACTCAGAATATAGAGGACACATCAGCTAAAGATTCAGATACGCAGGAAGAGATGGAAGAAGAAAATATAAGAGGGATGAAGAGACAGCGGTCGTCATCATCAGACGATTCAGAGGATTACAGAAGGCGTCTAGCAAAGTTGAGACATGTAGAAGAGGTCAGACTAAAGAGGAAGAATAAAGTAAGAAATAGTAGTGTAGCGGAGATGAAGGACATACGGGCAATTGTTCAATATATGGACAGGAAATTTGAAGAATTGGAAAAGGAGAAATATAGTCATAGAGAAGTGCAAAAGGAACTAGATAGAAAGACCAAGGGAACGGGTCAATGGGATATAGACAGCGTCGACCAGGGAAGGTCGAGGAAAAACAAAGAGGAAGAAGGAAATAAAGATAGAACAAAAATAGAACAGTTAACTGCACTTTGCGCAGATTTAGAGAAGAAGTTGGAAGAGTTAGAAAAGAGACAGGAAATGAATAGAGATGCATCAGAGAAAAAGGAAGATGTCACAGCACCTTGGGCAGGGGATGATAGAAGGGAAGCCATAGAGAAGGCGACGCAGAAAGTAGAAGAAGTTATGAAACATGATAGTACTAGAAGTACAGATCGACGAAAATACCGATCTAAGAGTAGAGATAATATGGAGGCAAGTAGGGATACGGGTCGAAGAGAATACCGATCCAAGAGCCGAGAGGGTAGTAATAGGAGACATACGGATCGAGGAGAATACCGATTCAGGACTAGAGAGAGCGAGGAGAATAGGAGAGATAATAGTAGAGAAAGAAGGAGGGATACGGATCGAAGGGATTTCCGATCCAATAGCCGAGATAGGCTGAGAAATAGAAGTGAGGATAGAAGAGATACGGGTCGACGAGAATACCTATCCAAGAGTCCAGAGGGACTAGATACACAGAGAAATAGAACACATACGGATCGACGTGATTACCGATCTAAGAGCCGGGAGGCTAGGAAAGACGAAGAGAGAGGAAATACGGATCGAAGGGAGTACGGATCCAAGAGCCGAGAGGCTAGAAAGGGAGATAGAAATAGGAGAAGTAGTATGAGAGATACTAGGAGTACAAGTCGAGGTAGCGACAAATTAAAGAGTACAGGGAGTACGAGAAGGGAAGAAATAGAAGATAGAGGGAAACCGAGGCAAACGGTTGACGAAGTAAGAAGTAAGGAGGTTGAGAGAAACTCGGGAGATATACGAGATGGAGAGGTAGAGAGAAATCAAAGAGTTGAAGTCAGAACGGTGGACGAGACGCAAGAGATAGATAAACATATAGCATTAGAGGCGCTCAAGAGTAAGGAGGCCATAGCTATGAGGTTTTTCGAATTTATGAGTAAGTGAGAAAAGGAGAGACGTAGGAGGCTATGAGAGGAAAGGCATAGCAAATGTTACAGAGAAGTTTAAGGCGAGAGAGGCCATGATCATGAAATTTTTGGAGATGGAGTAGTGAGGAAATAGGTAGATTAGAGGCCATGGTAGTATGGCGGAAATTATGTGAAACGCCGTGGTGACGACGGCAAGAATAGTACAGACTGACATGTTGGTGAGGCCGTGGAGGAGGACGGCAGTTATGGAGCAATATGGGGGTGGAGATTTTGAGGAGGCCGTGCAGGAGGATGGCAGAAACATGGAGTATTATGGTGAAATGGGAGAAATATGGAGTTATATATTTTGAGCAGTCGTAGAGGAAGATGGAATGAATAATAGAGATTTAGAGATTTTGAGAAACCGTAGAGGAGGACGGCAGTGATGGTGAGAGGTGTTGGGAGATGGACGGAGTTGTGGTTGAGAAATTGGACAGCACAGTTCCAGAGAGGGAACGAGAGTAGTGGTTATGAGGGAGAGGAGAGAAGTAGAAATTGCAGCGGGAGTCTAGTTGTTTGGAAACTAGATGCAATCGTTCAACACTGAACATAAAGTAAGCTGAGTAGGTCCGAACGATGGACTACTGCAGTGGTGGAAGAGAAGAGGAAAGAGGCAGGGAAGCCATAGATTAAGGGAGAGAGACGTAGATGGGAGGAATGGAGAAGTCACAGAGAGGAGACGAAAGGGAATTACGAGACAACTAAAGGAGTATTGGAGAAACTATTAGAGAATATGGCGGTAGCTGAGGGCCATAGGGAAATGGCGAAGATATAGAGAAAATTGGATAATCTAGAGGGAGCTGACAACGGAGTTGAGGAGGATGCAGATTTTTGTTTTTCGGCAGTTGCCAGAGTCTGGTGAAGACTTTGTTGGAAGCGAGGTTTCTCCAAGTATAAGAAATGGAGGTTATAGGGAGATAATAAGGAAGAATAATGAGAGATAGAAAAACTAAGGAAATGAGAATAGAGGAGAGAATAATTATGTTGAGGAAACAGTACACATTGTATATGGTTACGGGTTTCTTTTAACCACAAGGGAAGATGGAAATGAAATGTAGATAACGTAGGAAAGATATGCAACTAAGTAGAACGATTAATGAGATAGGCAGAAATTCAAGATAATTCGCGTAGGCGGGATAATAAACTTGGGAGTAGAGATAAAAGGGATGGTAAATGACTAATGAAGTTAGAAAGGTCTAGTAAGAGTCGTAAAGGAGCAAACGACAAGGTGTAATATGAAAGGAATTGCATTATGTACAAGTTGTAACATGAAAAGAGTTGTATTCAGTAAAATGTATTATATGAAAACTTGTATTCAGTAAAATGTATACTATGAAAACAGTTCGAGGATGGAAAATGTATACTATGAAATGGAAATTGTAGACAGGAAGATGAGTGAGGTTGATTAGAAGTGGAGAATGGTGGGTCTCATTGGGACAGAGGTTGGTGAAGAGAGGGATGGAATTGGTAGTAGAAGAGGGAAGGAAGAGAGTGAGTGGAGATTTTTCGGGAAATTTTCTCTGTGAGAGAAATTTTTTTTTAAGGGGGGGAGATGTGTGAACGGTGGTTTGGTTTTGATGGAGAGAAAGAATGTGGAGAAATGGTATGGATGGGTTTGGTTGCAGATTATTTGTCGTTAATGAAGGGAGATAAGATGTGTAAGATTAGGCTTTGTCTTAAGGGAAGTAAATTAGAATTAAGTCCCTTACAGGTTTGAGTGAGTTGAGGAAAAAAGTTTGCACGAGAAAGTCGAGATGCGTAAACACATGTTAGGCGTGAACGAAGAATGTTGGAATGGGGTTTTGACGGAGTCTGGTTAGAGACGCGCTAGGTGTAGGCAGGGAAAGGTGTTTCTCTCAAGTGTGTAGTTAGATATTGAACGTACAGCGTAAGATTTTATATTGTTGTATAAGATATATTCGGAGCACCAAAGTGTGTGTGTAAGAAAAAGTGTATTTCAAATGAAGAAACAAAACAGGTACATTTTGACATTTTGATTATTTACTGCGTATGTGGCTCAGCAGACCAGGTCTGAGCAGAGGACAGTAAACAGAGGAAATCTTGGTAAAAGTGACAGCCCTGGCGGTTAAGGCCAGTTTCTCGTATAGAGATATAACAAGAAACATGGGAAAAGAAACAGAAAAGTAAATAAGCAGTACATAAGAACGACAGGAAGTTCTGTCTGAATAAATATATGACAGGTTCTATAGCTGGGACAAGTAATAGTAAGAAGACAAGCAAATGTATGTGAAAAATGGATACTGAGATTGTTTGAAACTGAAGATTGTATTTTGCAAGACTGCCTACCTTGAAGAGGAAGGTTGGGCATACCATTTTTACTCAGTTATCAACGTATGTTAATAAAGTTCTACCATTGATATTTTCACTGCTGTTTTTGAGTGGTATCGATTGATCAACAGTGGGTATGAAGAAAAAGTAGAGTCAGTCTGAGTGAAGGAAGTTTCTAGTATTTACTTTACAACACACTATCTACTGAAAGGGCAGTGGTTTGAACCTCTAAATATGATCCACGGCCACAGATCTAAGATAGGAGATCAGAGCACTTATGGAGTTGTCCATGTGCAATGAAGACAGTCCTTAAAACAAAACCAAACAGTGCATTATTGTCATTTTCCTTGTGCTGCCTCTAGAGCAAGGAGCCAAAACTGCAGCTGTCCTCCTTACAGGAAGCCTTCTCAAACCATTCACATGCTCTAGCAGCTGTAGTTTCTGTAGTGATTTGTTTTACATGATGAGTCTGCAAGCTCATATTGGCCACCTCAGGGAGCGGTAGTCCTGTTCTTTCTTTGTCTCATAACAGATCCCCCTGGGAACTACTAGGGGCACAATCATCATCATCATCAGCTGCCATCTCCACAACGAAGGTTGGCTGTAATGGATCTCCAATGTCTTCTGTCTCTTGTCTTGGTGGTGCACTCTGATAGACTCTTCCCTGTCCATCTCTTGATGTTATCTTCCCACTTATAGCGCTGTCTTCCCCTTGCACGTTTGCCTTCGCCTCTCCCTTCTATTATGGTCTTCTGCAATGGGGCACAATGCATTACGATTATACCCAATTATAGTGAAAGGTGTGCTCTATTCATTCAATGACAAGTAAATGCTGACCAATGATGAACGCTTATACTTGTTCAGTGGCTGAATACACTTTCAATAAAATCAATTACTAAAAGGAAATGCTTGCACATCCAAATAACTTAACTATTTGTGTCCGTGCAAGTTCAAACTTGCAGCCCGTAAGTGAAATTTTCAACAATTTCTGACTATGGTACCAACTATATTTCAGAACTCAACAGGCAGTTTTACACTTATTTTCCACTGTGCACGTTTTCTTGATATTGATAAAATATAGGATACTTCCTTATATAGCCTCCTCAAAAGTTTGGTAATCTGATAAGGACAGTTGCTTAACCTTGTTTTTGTTTTTTTGGAGAGGGAGGTAATAACTGATCTATATATGATGAAGACCATAATAGACGGCAGAGTCCTAGGTAAACATTCAAGAGGATACAGCGTAATAAGTGGTATTATAACATCAAGAGATGGACAGGAAACAGTCTATCAGAGTGCACCATCACGACAAGAGATAAAAGACAGAGATCCAATGCAGCCGACCTTAGATGTGAAGATGGCATCTGATGATGACAGAGCTATAAGTAGGAGGATAACATCAAGAGATGGACAAGAAAGAGTCTATCAGAGTGCACCATCAAGACAAGAGACAGAAGATGTTGGAGATCCATCTTTGATGTGAAGATGGCACCTGATGATGATGTGATGATTTAGCTTTTTTACTGCTTCAAGTTATATGTGTGATATCCTCAACATCATGATAACTTCAGTTGTCTTTATATTAATCAAAGAGGATAAATACTGATAAATAAGGATACACTCCAGGAACCTGGACTCCAATCTTGTAGTCTGTATAGCTGCAGGTAGGATGAAAGTTGAAAATGAACACCAAAATGTCGGCCCTCTCAAATACAACCAATTTGTCACCATTATTTATCAAGCTTATAAAATTCTGAAAATATAAATTATTATATGATTTAAGAGTCAGCCTTGAAAAATGTTTCAATGCAGGGAAAATGTAGGTCTAATGACCTAGCTGAAGTAAGTATTTATATGAATTTAACAACCAAAAGACTAATTGCAACAGCAACGCACTTATGTCAAGCTTCATTAACAGCTTCCTCTGTATCACATACTCAATCGAATATTTATTAGCCATTGTTCTTGGCTGTTTCAAACATTACAATTAACCATACTCGAAGCCTATATGTGTCTAGGTAAAATGATGCCTATGGTGCAGGATTGCTCAAAACTTGTATTATGCAATAATGAAGACAGATTTTAAAGTAAATCCAGAGAGCCATGAACACAGCTCTCCCCCCCCCCCCCTTTTTCACCCCACCACAAATCATCATTCCTTAATGAACATGAGGGCTATAACTATTGCTCACTGCAGTTTCAGCTTTCGTTTTTTAAGTCATCTTTCTTAACTATGCCCATGAAATCCCTACTACCTTGGCATCCTATTCCGCTACTCTTCTCCAGGCTCTTCTTGATTACCCCACTTTTCTCTTCCCTCTGTGGGTTCCATTCAAAATGAAGGTCTAGTCTTATTGTTTGGTGTTTCCCAGGAGTAGGTTCTGTCCACCTGCTGTAAGAGGCTACTAATATCAATTTGTGCATCGGGCTGACGGCCTCTCATGTAAGACAAATTGCTACAGCACCCACTGCTGCTAGAGCAAGCCTCGTGCACGGAGACCAGCTGCAGAGGTAGCCCCATTAGGTCCAAAACAGGATGATGAATAATCATACAGAACACAATATAGTGTGTGCTCCTAGACCTTCCCCTATTCCCAGTTCGATAAATACTGTTCAAGTAACAAAATCCTAACTGACTTAGCCAATCATGTTCTCAACATTATCAAACCTGACAACTCCAATACTGTTCCCATCAACATTTTGCTACCTGACTAAAGCTATCAATCTAGTTACTTTGTAATCTCAAACATGATTTGACGCACCTGGTTATGAAGAAGCCAGTTATACCTAGTCTCTAGGTGAATCATTGCTCTATCAAAATTGTTGAGGTAACCATACTTCAGTAGATCATCATCCGCAAGGTTGAACTGGCGACGGGCATAATGGAAGTTCTCATTGTTACCAGCACGGGGAAAGTCTAACCATTCAGGATGCCCAAACTCATTGCCTGCAGAGACAGAGTTTAACACAAGTAGTTTTTGCACACTTGAGAACTAGCAGAAGTGCAGCTCAAAGGAGTACACCAAATATGCAAAATCTGTCAGTATTTTATGCAATATAGCAGCCAGGAGGGGGAAAAAAACATATTTTATTGGATAGTATGTTAACAAGTTCGGCTGCTATATATTCAATACCATAATAACCGCCATAAATACTTTGGTCGGTCAGTAACATTTTGCACACCGTCATTTGCGCACTTTTTACTATTTTTGAGAGTGTACATTAACATTCAACCACAGCTAAGTGGGTGCAACTGTGGTTGAAAGTTAGACAATAATTGTATTGTTTCCCTTTATATGTACTCTCCCGAAAATAGAAAACAGTGCACAAATGAAGGTGTGCATGAACAGTTTGATTATGGAAAGAAGCCAACAACACAATTGATAAACAGTACATGAACTGGAGTTTTGTCAAACTTCAAACGTTGTTCTCAGAGGCAGTAAGTCGACCCTAGCTTCTCAGAGGCAGTAGAAAGAAATTTTAGTTATTTAGTAAATTTACGGTCCATTAGATCATTATCACTACTCCACATGTCATTTAGGTAAGGTTACTCCATGTCTTCATATTTAATACATCCATATAATTTTCACTACAAATATCTAATGACGGTTGCCTGCAATGAAATGACCACATTAGTGATAGTAAAAAAAGGTAAAGGAACCCGTTACACGCCCATTGAGGCATATTGGGAATATGGTGTTAGGCCCATATTATCTTGACCATCGGCACACTAGGGATGATGTGGTCGGCATCATGCCGGCCACCTTAACCTTCCCAGAGTTGCTCTGGTACCCGTTTGGGGCTGGGTCAACCCAGGAGCCGTTTGTGGCCTAAAAAATTCCCACCTCATCTGGGGATCGAACCATAGACCACTGCGCTAGGAAGCCAGTGCACTAACCACTATGCTACCGCGGCTCCCATAGTGATAGTGATAGTCTGTAATACATGCAACAGAAACAACACACTATAATTTATAACCTGTCAATGTTGACAGGTTATTGCTAGTTAGTAAATAATACAACTAAACAACACTGTGTCTTTGTAGCATAAAATACACAATGGCACAGGTCATTACATACTGCTATGTGCAATAACCAGAGTGGAATGCAGAACAAGCAACAACAACAAAAAACCCATGATAAATGATCCGTGCAATTTCTGGAAGTCTCTGAAGAAACAAAGAAAGAATAGAAATAATGCACCCTCAGGCATGTCATACAAGGCAACTAATGAGGTTGTGAGTAGGGGCTGACATCCTCATTGTACAGAACAAACTGCCACTAAAACCACTACTACAAGAGAAAGTGAATGCTCGGTGCAGGCTTTCATTATGGGTACCAGCTGTAGTGGTGGTTTCATGCTCCGTAAGGAGCGCAAAGAAAAATGATGCAAAATTCTGCAAGTTCTATTGCAGCTCTTTGTTTTTCTTTCTTCTTTTTTTTTTCCCACTTGTTCTTTCAAAATTATAGCTTTTTCTGAAATGAACTGTTAAATTTCAAATATACCTGCTTCCATGTTAAACTAGGTGACCAATATGAGGTTGTGCATAGGGCTGACAACCTCGTCACGTAAAATAAATGACCACAGAAACCATCACTATGAGAGCATGTGAATGTTTAATGCAGGTTTCCTGCAATGGGACCAGTTGCAGTGGTGGCTTCATGCTCCGTAAGGAACGTTAAGGAAAATGAAGATTAATTATTTATTTTTTTTTTAGGGGAAAGAGGTTTGAAAAAAATAAACACAAGCACAAAGACAGATATAAGTAGTGAACTCACCCATGAAGTTCAGATATGCCTCTCCACCCAATCCTATTGTAATCAGGCGGATCATCTTGTGAAGAGCAATGCCCCTGTCAATGATCAAGCTCGGTCCGCTCAACTTGGACATGTGTGTGTACATCTCCTTGTCCATCAGCCAGAAAGCAATGGTTTTGTCCCCGACAAGTGCCTGGTCATGGCACTCTGCGTATGCAATGCACTTCTCCCCATAGCGGCGGTTGATCAGAGTATGTGCGATGTTTTGGAGGTCCCAGTTTTCATCTGAAGTTTCCTTCAAGATCTACAAGATATATATATATATAGACAGACACATACACCCACATGGGAATGATTTGTAACATGTACAATGTCCCAGCCGATACTCTTGTTCCCGTAACATAGTTTGCAGCAGCACAGGTGCAATCAGTTTCAACAAAAGTGACCAATAAAATTTCATGGCTATATCTTCTTCTTCATTTACCCTCAAACGTCTACTTGAATATTTTCAAAGAAAGCAGTGGTCACTCTGAGGCTGTTGACATCTCCGCAGATCTTTCCTAAGAATGGCACTGGTGATGGCCATTTGTGCTTTCTCTGTTCCTCATATGTTGGGCACCTTTGAAGCAGATGTTCAGCAGTCATTATATCAGTGCCACAGTTACACTCATCAGTAATTCCTATCTTTAGCTTGTTGAATAGATGGTATCCCAATCTGATGTGACCTGTGCAAATTCTGAAGATTACCACTTGGTCACTTCTGCTGAGCTGGTAATACGCATCATTTTTATTGTGGCCTGGATGTTCTTAAAAAAAGGTTATTCAGCACAAATGTAGAATCTGCAACTCTTCAATGGTTAGAAATACAGCAGACTATCATGTCCAAAGCCTCTTATTTTTCCGGGGACCTCTTATGAGACAAAGAAAGAATACAACTACTGCTCCCTCTGGCATGTCGTACAAGGCGACTAACATGAGGTTGTGCATGGGGCTGGCAACATCATCATGTCAAACAAACTGCAACAGAAATAACTGCTGCTAGAGCATGTGAATGCTTTACGCAGGTTTCCAGCAATCAAAAGAACAACTGAAAGAGTTGCTCAGCCTAGGAACTGCCCAACATCACGCAAGAAACTAAGTAAACGAACAGCTCTTAAGGGTCCTACAGGCAGCGTGGTGCAACAAAACCATACCAAAGGATTGGGAGATTGTGATCATTACACCGATGTTCAAAAAGGGTGACAATCGACAATGCGGAAACCATAGAGGCATATCCCTTCTCAGTGTCCTTGTTAAAATCTACTCTAGAATCCTAGAGCAGAGACTTCGACGCCTAGCTGAGCCACAATTGGATGAGGTCCAGTGTGGATTCTGAGCAAACCGAAGTACTCAAGACCTAATCTTCACACTCAGACAGCTGAGTGAAAAGGCCCTTGAGTATAAGAGTGAGATCCATCTTTGTTTCATAGATCTGGAAAAGGCATTTCACAGGGTCCCCTGGAGCAAACTTTGGGACTGTTTGGCAAGGAAGAACATTCCAGCACCTCTGATTCATGCTATACAGAGCTTCTACAAGTCTTGCAGAAACTATGTGAGTACAGTAAACCATAAGTCAGAAGAGTTCAGGACCACCACTGGTGTAAGACAAGGTGATATCCTGCAACTTTATCTTTTCATACTCCTCATGGACGATGTCATCAAGGCATGTAAGGAGAGAACAAGAAAGTATTCAGTGGGGTACTGGAAGATGAGACAGGTCTGTATTTCAGAGCTAACATTTGCTGATGATGTTGCCCTGATTGCTAAATCAGAGGCACATCTCCAATCCAACCTGCAATTCTAGAAGGAAGAGCTGGAGAAGAGAGGGATGGTCATAAGCAGCTCTAAAACAAAATCCACGGTGATATCACAAAAAGAAAGAAGGCATCAGATTAAGCTGGAAAAACAGGTCCTGGAGCAGGTCGACCACTTTAAATACCTCGGAGCTGTTATAGACTGGAAGGGAGGCATCAAAGAAGAGTTGGCCACTCGAAAAGCAGCAGCTGGTAGACTTTTTCAGGCCATAAATCGAGGATTCCTCAGCAAGAGAGAGGTTGGTAAGAAAACGAAGATGGCTGTATACAGCTCCACCTATGTCCCAGTCTTGACGTATGGATGTGAGTCATGGGCAATGACTAAAACCCACAAAAGCCAGATCCAAACCTCATAAATGAGGTATCTGAGGAAGGTGGTTGAAGTAACAAGAAGAGACATGGTCCGCAACCAGATGATACGTCAAGGCCTGAAATCCCACCCCCTGCAGACCCAAGTAGAACAGTCCCAACTAATATGGTTTGGCCATGCCTGCAGAATGGGAGAAGATCGGCTACCACGATAAGCATGGGAAACTAAGAGCAAGGGATCCAGACCTCCAGGATGACCCAGAGTCCGCTGGGAGGACAACATTAGACAATCTTTGAAGGACCGAGGACTAGAATGGAACCAGGTCAGGAGGAAGACAGCCGACAGGATAGTATGGTGCTCTCTCTTCCAAACCTCTACACCTCACGGTAGAAGGGGAATGACTAAGTAAGTAAGTAAGTAAGGTTTCCTGCAAGGGAGGCCAACTACAGTGGTCAGTCCATGCTCCATAGGAAGCAAAATGAAAAATGATAATGATCGTGTCCAGACCAGACCTTCCCCAACAGATGTTTCAACTACATCCTTTGTAACATGTAACAAGTAAATGTTGAACTATGGAGGTGCACCAGACAACAACCAATTCATCTGTGGACTAAAGATGGGGGTTGAATTGAAGAATAGCGGGACGTGTTCTTCAATGTCATCTAAATCAGTCACTGACATGTTAGGATTAGGATTACGGTTAGGGTTAGGTTTGAGAGTCCTAAATCCAACCCTAACAATTTCACCTTATTACCACCATGTCTCTCTTCTTCTGCGTTCAGTTTGTAGTCACGCTAAATCTGCAGGCCTGTCGCCAGGCACAGTCTTTTCCAGGTCAGCACGGCAGCCCCATAGCTTCTGCTTGAGGTCAGCACCCTTTGGCCAGGTCAGACATCATGGGTCATCATGGTTTGGGCAGTTTTGGAGAATAAGTTCAGGGGTCTGGATTGCAGTTCCACCTGGACATTCATTTTTGTGAGATATCCTAAGGCGATAGAGATGGCCAAGTAATCTGCAGTGGCCAGTTCTCAGGTGGAAAATGGTGGTGTAAAAAAGGTAAAGGATCCCGTTACACGCCCATTGAGGCATATTGGGAATATGGTGTTAGGCCCATATTTTCTTGACCGTCGGCACACTAGGGGTGATGTGGTCAGCATCACGCCGGCCGCCTTAACCTTCCCAGAATTGCTCTGGTACCCATTTGGGGCTGGGTCGACCCAGGAACCGTTTGTGGCCTAAAAAAATCCCACCTCATCTGGGGATCAAACCATAGACCACTGCGCTAGGAAGAAATGGTGGTGTGTTGATGTCTTTTTAGTTGGTGGATTGGGTCATCTCTGTTGTATATATCCCCTTCCTCCTTCCACTGATTTTTGTACTTGTTGTGGATGATGGTTTTAGCTTCTTGATAGGACAATGGGTTGCAGGATTGTTCCATTTTACTGCCATCGTGTCTCTGAATTCTTTTTAAAGGCCGTAACGAACATACGTCCCACTGTTATTCATTTCAACTGAAGATGGCAAGTGAAGAAGTATAAGAAATCAGCTAACCAGAACAAACTGACCAGCCTTGACTGAAACCCACAGGGAATGAGAAATTGTTTCAAATATAGAAATTTGGCTTGTTTTCGTGAGTATAACTTTCAGCTTAGATACAAGGTCCATCGTTTTTTTAGAGTGCATGTCTAAACATAGGAGGCCCTTTGGTCTGGAATAATAGTGAATTGGAAGATTAAAGAAAACTTGTAGAAGAATAGTAAAAGAGGAAGACAAAGTAATCAGAACATCATGGGCAGAGATGAAGATGACAGCACCACAGAAGAAACTGAGGGCAAGCAACAGCTGAAGCCCTTCATTCCATTAGGGCTGACAAACCACCCAATGAATGATAGACTGGAAAGAATGAAACCAGGCTGACAGAATAATTCCTGAAGCAATTAAATCAACCCCAGTATATGAAATGAACGTGACATCAGGAGTACAATTCATAAATATTAGAAGAGACCGAAGAGTACTATAACAGGCAGAAAAATGTAAAAGGCTCACAAATCATCCAATGAGTGACAAACTTTAACAAAAACATGGATGAGAAAT
Source organism: Oreohelix idahoensis (assembly GCA_024509875.1). Lineage (NCBI taxonomy): Eukaryota > Metazoa > Mollusca > Gastropoda > Stylommatophora > Oreohelicidae > Oreohelix > Oreohelix idahoensis. The sequence continues at coordinate 360,519 of JAMPIV010015978.1, read as the reverse complement.
TTAAAAGCCAGAAAAATTTTTAAAGGCTCAAAAACCACCCAATGAGTGACAGATTGAAAGAAAGAAAAAACATGGATAATAATAATTGTTAACACCTATTTAAAACTCATTAACTTGCGTGTACCACTGACCTTTATCCATAAATCAGGTATACCCATTGCCAATCTGTAATCAAATCCACTACCTCCTTCAACCAGTGGACTACACAGTAATGGCATGCCAGACACTTCCTGTCAAAAAACAAAAACAAAGAATGTAATTACACTTACTCCACATTGTCTGGTTTTGATATTTTTAGTTCACACTTTTTCTTTATTTTTGCCTGTTAAATTTTACAACAAACTCTGTATTTGTTCTTTATAGTTTACAATTCACTTAAGCTTTGTTCTTTACACTTTATTTTTCACAATATCTTGTTTTTAGTATATAAAGAAGTATGGATCACTTAGCTATATACACTAGTTTTTAGTTTACATTTCAGATTACATTCTGACTTTAAGTTCTCAACACACTTTGTTCTGGTTGCTAATGTTTTTCTTTACTATTACAATAAGCACCATTTGTAACTCTAATAGAGGTTGTTGCTATTTAACGGCCCTCTGATGGCCGAGGCAATATTTTCACAATTATAACTGCTTGCCAGTTATCAAAATCACTATTTCAATCAATGTGCACACCGTTTTCACTCTTGTCCTCTTGCTAGATCTATCAGTCAATAGTTGAAATAATTTTCTAGCCTATTCAGCTGTTAGACGAGATGAACAAGCATTTTTTGTGGTCCTATCCCTAGTTGCCACGGTAAACAGTTTTACACGATTTGGTAACTAACCCAAAACACTGAAAAATATGAACATAATATAAATTTTCCAGTGTTCTACAACAACCATGCTTTGTGAATTTGTTTTCCGGCAGCAACTTAAAATCTCAAACCAGATCAGAAAGTGTTTCAGTACATTTTTCGTTCATTTTATTACTAAAAATAGATCGATGCTCTGAGCGGCTCACGGTCCAAATGATTGGATTTCAAAAGCCAGTCCTACCGGCTCGCATTAGTTAACACATTAACTATCGAATTGAAAAACACACTGTGGCTGAATTAAATTTTTTTCCCATTTTTATCCTGTAGGTGTTTGCACAAAGTAAGCTGTAGTTTTCGTAATTGTTTACAGATTTTTATGAATTACACGTCATTTTAAAGATAAATGAATGTACTATTACAATAAGCACCATTTGTAACTCTAATACAGGTTGTTGCTATTTAACGGCCCTCTGATGACCGAGGACTTACAATATTTTCACAATTATAACTGCTTGCACCCCATCTCTATCAAAATCCTTATTTCAATCAATGTGCACAACGTTTTCACTTTTGTCCTCGTCGCTAGATCTATCAGTCAATTGTTGAAACAAGTTTCTAGCCTATTCAGCCGTTAGACGAGATGTACAAGCATTTTTTGTGGTCCTATCACTAGTTGCCACGGTAAAGAGTTTTACACCATTTGGTAACTAACCAAAAATGCTGAAAAACATGAACATAATATCAATTTTCTAATGTTCTACAACAACCATGCTTTGGTAATTTGTTTTCCGGTAGCAACTTAAAATTTCGAACTAGATCAGAAAGTGTTTCAGTACATTTTTCATTCATTTTATTACTAAAATTAGATCGACGCTCTGAGCGGCTTGCGGTCCAAATGATAGGATTTCAAAAGCCGGTCCCACCGGCTTGCAGTAGTTAATGTGTTAATCGAAATATTCTCCTCAGTTTCTGACAAAGCACAGTTCTCTGCAACATTCTACCAGCATACTCTATTCTAAGCTTCTCCATCTGATTTCAGGAGATATACGTTCTTTCATCTACTTGTGATACTGATCTTCCTCATACGTTTTTTGATCAACCCTTTCTTTGTTTATCCTCTTCTTCTTTCTTCACCTTGTTATTGTTGATCAGAATCAACGTCACTGCACTCCGGGCAAACCTATAGGTGCTCAGTCTCCCTCAGCAAATGTCGAAGGGTATGAATGCTAATTGTTCCTGTTGCGCACTGGTTGTATATACGCCGGATGAATCCTCTCATTCATCCATACCTGCTGGTTTTACGTTTGATGCCGAATTCCAGCAGTCTTAGCCTTGATGATTCATCGATTGCAGTGTCTTTGTTTCTCAATTTATTACAATGAAGCTGTTTATCTTGATTTCTTGGTTGCTGTTGGTCAGGACATTTTCTGGAGGTTTGTGGCTTCAGCATGAAATATTTTTCTCTGCTGTGACTTATTGGTGATTACTTGGATTTTGACTTATTTCTTTACTTTCAGAAATTTATGGAATTAAATTAAATTTACTTTTGGGGACAGCCGAATCAGCTTCACCAGGTTGTATGTTTTATAGTATTTGTTTGTTCCTCCTACAAACTGTTTCACTACAAATAAGAATGATGGAAGTAATATCTAGGAAGCAACATATCATTAGCATGTGCACATCTTAAAGTGTAGGTTCATGGCATACATCCACCCTCACTACCAAATTTCAGTCACCACAGCCTAATAGAGGGTGTTTTAACCTGTGGAACATGGACCCATTAGGGGTCTGTGAATGGATTCTAGGGGTCCGCGTACATTTTTAATCATGCTTTTATGTACATTTTTATCCTAAGAAGGGGTCCATAGCTTTCACTGGACAATCAAAGGGGTCCACAGCCTTCATCGGACAATCAAAGGGATCCACAGCCTTCATCAGACAATCAAAGGGATCCACAGCCTTCATCAGACAATCAAAGGGGTCCACAGCCTTCATCAGACAATCAAAGGGATCCACAGCCTTCATCAGACAATCAAAGGGATCCACAGCCTTCATCAGACAATCAAAGGGATCCACAGCCTTCATCAGACAATCAAAGGGATCCACAGCCTTCATCAGACAATCAAAGGAATCCACAGCCTTCATCAGACAATCAAAGGGGTCCACAGCCTTCATCGGACAATCAAAGGGATCCACAGCCTTCATCAGACAATCAAAGGGATCCATAGCCTTCATCAGACAATCAAAGGGGTCCACAGCCTTCATCGGACAATCAAAGGGATCCACAGCCTTCATTGGACAATCAAAGGGATCCACAGCCTTCATCAGACAATCAAAGGGATCCACAGCCTTCATCAGACAATCAAAGGGATCCACAGCCTTCATCAGACAATCAAAGGGATCCACAGCCTTCATCAGACAATCAAAGGGGTCCACAGCCTTCATCAGACAATCAAAGGGATCCACAGCCTTCATCAGACAATCAAAGGGATCCACAGCCTTCATCAGACAATCAAAGGGATCCACAGCCTTCATCAGACAATCAAAGGGATCCACAGCCTTCATCAGACAATCAAAGGGATCCACAGCCTTCATCAGACAATCAAAGGGGTCCACAGCCTTCATCAGACAATCAAAGGGACCAATGGTACAAAAAAGGGTAGGAAACTCTGGCCTAATACCATCATCTTATTTTAAGTAAATAAATAAAGGTGATTAACAGGCACTAGTAAGACAAAGAGGGCACAAGACAACAGAAAAGAAATATAAGTGATAGGCTTACTGGGAATTGAACCAAGAACAATCCAAATAGCGCCATCACCTTGCTGTGAAAGTAAATCGTGAAAAAAGAACAGCCAATTTTGCACCCCAAAAAAAGTACATCACTGGTTGAGTCATTCTCACGACACCCACAAAACTACAGTACATAGGTCAGGTAAGTCAGAGACTCTGTGTCAGTGTTGAAACTAAAGTACTCATCGTAATGGCCACTAAAACCATGTCCTGTTTTAATCAAAAATGACATAACTATCAAAATTAATAATAAAATCATTTAAAATAACCGTTTTACAACTTTGATGAGACTCCAATGTTCAAATTTATGAATATTTTATGTGAAATGTGAGCCGCGGTAGGACACGGCTGTTTTTACCTTACACCGAAGTGCTATCTTAGTTCGGTGACCTGAATGCTGGCTCCAAGGTAATAAATCTGTCACCGCGCAAGGCCACTTTCCCTAGTTTTGGCGGGAAAGATCAGCTGACGTTTGTGTGTAAAGTTTGTAATATCTAAATTATTGCACATGCTATCTGGATAGTCATAGCGCTAACATACTTTTGTATGCTATAACTTTGTACTGTGTACTATCTTTGTTTGGATTTTTATTTGTTTAGAATTATATTTGGCTTTTGAAAACAGCGTCATCATTTGAGGAAATTCATACCAGAGGTAATGTATTTATTAATTTAATATCTGAAAAGCATACTATTTTATTGAGTTCATAATAATATACACTTCTCGAGGGGAACCTAAAGATTATTTCCACCTATTTAAAAAAAAATTGATTTCACATCTTGAAAATGTGTGGTAGTCAGTTTTGCGAGTCTGGCATAAGAAGAACAAGAATATTGTCACCAGATTTTATAACATTTAAATCACCGTAAACACATTCTGGATACTCACATAGATTAAAAAAGGCTGTATAAAATAACTTTTTGATAAGTGCTATCTCTTTTTGCATTTTCATTCATTTATAATAATATTTAGCTACGTATATAGGCGTCCGAAAACACTTAAAGCTAAAGATTATTTCCACATACTTTGATCTATCTTTCAAGTCTTGTTAATCTTGAATTTATAATATGAATGTCTTTCTTTTATTATTGTGTATGAAACAGTGACTGTCCCATTAGTGTTCGTTGGTAGACAATCCTGTGCACATGACGGGTACCAAAGAATTCTGACAAACTGTTTGTATCACTTCTTTCATTCACAGATAAAGCTTTCTGCAGTCTGATGTTGGACTGGATACTCAAAATACTTCATATGACAAACATATGATAATTTAGAATGGCATGAAAGCTCAGATAGAGTCACTAAAAGATTTAGAGTGGGATGGGAAAAAAGTTGTTGCTTTCTTATTCGGGGATTATGACTTTTTGATGAAAATGTATGGTTTATCCAGAGCTCAAGGAACATACCCATGTCTATGGTGTCTCCAGCAAAAACAAGGAAATAAAGGCATCCAGAGAGCATGCAACTTGCAAACCAAGAAGTCTGGCCATGTTGATAAGAGATTACAATAGATATATGAAATATGGGAAAAGGAATAAAAAGCCAGTGGCACGTTACCATAATTGTTTACACAAACCAAATGTTAAAGATTGAAATTGAATATGTAGCTCCTCTTTACCTTCATATTTTATTAGGCATTGTTTTGAAACACCAGACTTCTAGAACAGGTAGCCAATACAATAGACGCCAAGATATTTGAGAATCCACAAGAGATACACGCAAACACTAGTACTATTAAGAACTTGAAGAGATTTGGTAGGAACTGGAAACAGGCAGAAGAATTAGAAGCTATGAGGATAGGGGAGGAGACAGATAGTTTTAAATTTAAACTTGAAAATGCACAAGATGCGCTAGCCAAACTTCAGTTTCAAGATCTGTGTGCTAGGTCTGGTCTAGTTAGCTCATACTTGGACAAGATACTAGCCAAACACAAAATCATACCACAGTCTTATCATTGCAGAGCATTCATAAGGAATCACTGCCACAGATTTCTCACATCAAAAGTTTATAAAGATCTTACAAGAGCAATCATTACACAAACACTGAAACTTACAAACAAACAAGATATAACTGACATAGCCTATATTGCACGGGAACAGTTCAACTCACTGAATGAAGCATTTGAGAAAGTACACAACAACATATCACACAGTAAACCTATATGTAAAGAATCAATCTCATCAATAACAGCATCAATAAAGACATATTTGTCTTTGTTCAGAAAGCTGTTCCCCAATAAGACAATTTCTAAACAGCACATATTAGAAAAACATTGCGCAGGCATGATCAGAACTCATGGCTTTAGAATGGACATGCATGGAGAGCAAGGAGGAGAATTTGTACATTCCACTATTTCAAAAATTGAAAGACGCGCAGGCGGTATTAAAAATATAACTTTACAATTAAAATTTATAATGGAAACTCATTTGTTACAAATTTCTCCATCTGTGAATGTACAGATTCCTCCTATCTAAAAAAGGAAGTGTGAGTGATAATTGAGCGAAATGTTGGGCTAGAGCAAATTATGACAGTTGTTGCGTGAGTGACTGAATTAACAGAGTGTGAACATAATTTAATAGGTGTATGTTTTATTTATTAAAGTGAACATTTTATTTTACCCATGACCATACTCATTTTTCATGACCATCGTGATGTATGATTGAGAGATAATTGTTAACTCTCATGTTTTTGGCACAATTGTGTGTTATTTTAAGGTAATAAATGTTGACTTGCAATTTAACATTTAAATAATTCACGTTTGACACATGAAATCAAAACAAAATTATGATATCCATTTTCTGCAGGTTTTCTACTTTTGATTTCTGTAATTTTTATGTATGTCGAACCGTATCATTTTAGTTTATTGCATAAAAAACAAACCATATAAACACATTTAAAAACTTACTTTTTTACAATATTTCAGACTATCATATCTTCTGTTCAATTATGATTAAATGTTCGTTCTTGTTCTAAAAATTTACTTTAACATTTCAAGTCTAGCTTAACGCAAAATTAAAGCAGGTATTTATAATAAAAAAGTAGCCTAAAAACTTTAATTAACCCCTATCAAAAGTAAGCACCGCTATATTTTTTCCCATTAGGAATCTGACTCTGTGACCTCTGTCGCGCTAGCGCGGTACAGGTCAAACTAAAGTGTCGCTGGCAAACCGCCATGAGCACAGTGGTTAGTGCACTGGCTTCCTAGCTGTGGTCCATGGTTCGATCCCCAGTTGAGGTGGGATTTTTTAGACAGCAAACGGCTCCGGGGTCAACACAGCCTCATGAATTGGGTACCAGAGCAAATTTGGGAAGGTTAAAATGCTGACCACATCACCCCTAGTGTGCCGATGGTCGAGAAAATATGGGCCAAACATCAGATTTCCAATGTGCCTCAATGGGCGTGTAACAGGGATCCTTATGTGAAATACAAGCTCGAGTTAGTTTCCACCATTTTTCAAATGTCAATTCTAACTGATTTCACAGGCTGTCTTATACTTGGAAGCACAATACTCATCATCATCTTCCTTTGTGCTCCTTATGGAGCATGGTGCCACCACTGCAGCTGGTCCCCTAGTAGGAAGCCTACACCAAGCTTGTAGCAATGGTTTCTGAGGCAACCTGTTTTACATGATGAAGTTCTTCTTCTTTGATCCTTAGCCGCCGACCGTCAAAGCAGTCAGTGGCCATCACGCCTAGTGGCGTCTTGTAGGGCAACAACAAATTGATTCCACTTTGCTCGGTCGGTGGCCATCCTTCGTACAGTGCCCCAACTCTGGTTCATTCTTTGCATCTCAGCCTCCACAGTCCTCCGCTAGGTTGTTTTTGGTCAGCCTCTCTTTCGTTTTCCTTCAGGGGTCCAAAGCATAGCTGTTCTTGTGATGGCATCGGGGTCTCTTCTGAGGACATGGCCAACCCAGCTCCAGCGTCTGCCAGCTACAATGGTGTGCATGTCCTCTTCCTTGCTCCGAGTAAGCAGATATTGGTTGGTGATGGTATTCGGCCAAAACATGATGAAGTTAGGAGCACAATATACCTAAAAAACATTATACAGCTGGACTGTTTTAACTCTTTGACTCCGCAGTTAATTTCCACCCTGTTCCGTAATTTTAATTCATGATAGACTAAAAACAACGCTCAGAGAGTTGTTTTGGCACGGGTGTCAAATCTGACCAACGCTCTGAGCATTGTTCCGGAGTCAAAGAGTTAAATGTTATGGTTCTTCTGTTCTCTTTTCGATCCTTATGGAGAAAGAAGCCACCACGGCAAATGGTCCCCTTGCAGGCAGCCTGGATCAAAGCACTCATGCACTTTTGCAAGTGCTTTTGGTAGCAACTCATTTTACATAATGAGGTTGCAGGCCCCATCTTGACATTAGTCTCATATTACGCTGTTTACTTTAAACTGTCTGGGTTGTCCACGGGTCCTATTTACCATAGTTGTGTGAGTGTCATGAGAATGACCTCAGCCAATAATGCACTTTTTTGGGGTGCAAAATTGGCTGAGCGTCCTTTCACTATGTACTGTCACAGCAAGGCGATGGTGCCATTTGGTTGGTCCTAGGTTCAATTCTCGGTAAGCCTATCACTCATATTTTCTTTTCTGTTGTCTAGTGTCATCGTTATTCTCAACACTCTAAATTAAATTTTAACTTACCTAATAACATTAGTCAATCAAAAATGAATGTACAGCCGAGAAGAAAATTAAACAAATAAAGAGGGGAAACCCCAGGTCTGTAAACAGTAAATAAATAAATATTACACACATAAAGTTATGTGTATGTTTCAGGCACTCGTGAAAAATAAAGAAGTAGAAAACTAGACAACTGAAAAACAACAGAAGTGAGTGGCTTACAGGAGAATCGAACCCAGGACCTTCCGAACGGCACCACCGCCTAGCTACGGAAGCGAATCACATTACATCATATTCAATTGATTTTCTGTTGTCTAATTTTACTCCTTTTTATTTCTCACGAGTGCCTGAAACATACCTTTATGCCTGTAATATGTATTTATTTACTGAGAAGACTGTGTATAAAGTTTTTTTTGATCATCTTTAATTATGCAATATATTTATGCAGCACTGTCCAAGACTTCTAACTACCTACCCATTCCATGTGTATGATAAAGCATTGATGTAACACCATCAAAGCGGAACCCATCAAACCTGTACTCCTCAACCCACCATCTCAAGTTCGACAAAAGGAAGCGCAAAACTTCCCACCTAGAAGCAAAAGATAACAAACATATTCTTAACTCCAAAGTAATATATAATTTAAAAAAGAAAATGGTATGGAATCAGTTTTACAAATTAGAGGTACACAGGAAACACAAGGCATTTTGGGGTTCACCCTTCGTCAGCGACAGTTACAAACAGGCCACAAAGACAAGAAAGGTAAAAGGTAAAGGATCCCGTTACACACCCAGTGAGGCATATTGGGAATATGGTGTTAGGCCCATATTTTCTTGACCATCAGCACACTAAGGGTGATGTGGTCAGCATCACGCCGGCCGCCTTAACCTTCCCAGAGTTGCTCTCGTACCCAATTGAGGCTGGGTCAACCCAGGAGCCGTTTGCGGCCTAAAAATATCCCACCTCATCTGGGGATCGAACCATAGACCACTGAGCTAGGAAGCCAGTGCACTAACCACTATGCTACCGCGGCTCCCTAAAGACAAGAAATACTGACAATATATTTGTCACATGATGATGATGATATCAGTGTAATGTAGATGTCACATGATGATGATGTTGTCACTATAATACAGACATCGAGCATATATCGTAATGATGATGATGATTTCACGGTAATACAATTATCAAGCATATATTACATTGAGGATGATGATGATTACGCTGATGATGATTATGGTCAGTGGGTGTGTGTGTTAGCAAATGATAAAGTGAGAGAGGTTGTTTGCGTGAACAGTAAATGACGTCGGCCTGTGTGTATGTTAAGTGCGAATGAAAAGCGGTCAGTCGGGATTGGCGTGAGTGTGTCTCGTGCGAGACTGTGGGTCAAAACACGGGAGAACAGTGCAGTGTGCGAGGTGGTCAGTTGTTGACTGAAATAAAGACTGGAAGGTTGCGTGTAGAGTGGAAAAAGATGGCTAGTTGTGATCGCTGAATCTTGTTGGTTAATTCTAGGAAGAATTATGAATTATTACCTTGGATATTTGGATTTCATATCATATTTGTGTTTCATGACATTTCCGTAATACAGTGTTCAGTTTGGGACTAAATTTCGGTGTTGATTGGTTTACTCAGGAATGGATGTGTTAAGTATGGTGTAAGAAGATAGTAAGCACCTTGAGAATTAATTATTGCGACAGCATGCATCCCCACAGCATGTGTCAATATTCCTGTGTACCGTTAATCTGTAAAACTGATTTCCTACCATTTAAAAAAAAATTTATATATTACTTCCCTTATAAGTTTTACTGCAGCCCCCTTATTTATTTTCTAACTCCAGAATGTGTCACAATATTTATTTTCTAACCCCAGAATGTGGCACACAATTTATTTTCTAACCCCAGAATGTGTCACACAATTTATTTTCTAACTCCAGAATGTGTCACACAATTTATTTTCTAACTCCAGAATGTGTCACACAATTTATTTTCTAACTCCAGAATGTGTCACACAATTTATTTTCTAACTCCAGAATGTGTCACACAATTTATTTTCTAACTCCAGAATGTGTCACACAATTTATTTTCTAACTCCAGAATGTGTCACACCAGCGGTTCTTAACCTTTTCTTTACCATGGACCCCCTTTAATTATCTTTTGTTGCCGCGGACCACAAGACTTAACTCATGATTTAAAACCCTAAAGTGCATCAAATATTTATTTAAAGTTGCTTATCAAGGGTCTTCAAATTTGGAGAGAAGGAAGAAATATGTAAATGCACACACTCCTATTATAATATTTTTATTGGAATGACTACATACAAATTTAAAATAATAATAATACCTGAACACCAAACCATGGCCTAATATTACTTGTTAATTTTAATTAATTAATTAATGAGAAGGCTGGTGCTGCATTTCACTTACAAGCCTTGTTATCGGGCTTAATAGCTGAAACTTGTATTTTGAGTTCTGACTATGTTTTTTCAAACGGTTTCTATACTTATTTTTAAGATAAACAAGAGCAGAGAATGATTTTTCACACAAGTATGTCGTTACGAAAAGCATCAATACTTTCATAGCCCTCTTCGATAGTTCCAGAAAATCTGCTTGTAAGTGAGCCCAGAAATTTGGAATGGACTGTTCCTTGAATTGCAATTTCAGAGCACTATCCGTGGATATTTCTACGTCTTCCTCTGCTATTGTGAGCCCCTCTAGTTCATACACATTAACTGAAAATGGATCTCTAATCCAGTTTTTGCTTGCATCAGGAACAGGAATGCACCCTCATCAACATCATCAGTACTTACACGTTTCAAATTCAGCCAGCGATCCATCCTTAGGCTCAGCCAAAATGTATTGTTACGAAATTCACAGTGATAACATCGAAAGGTCACTTTACTCGACAATAACCAAACGCTTTTATTCGCAGAAATCGAAGAAGAAACACGATCATTTTGACTGACTCTGACTCTCTCTTCCCGCGAACACGGTCTTCATTTTATACATGAATTTCTTCAAGAACATTCTTGACACAGCAAGAGAATTCTGGGAAGTAATTGTGACGAAATGGCTGTCCCTGTCCTTTTGTGTGATCTCTCACACCTTCAGCCCTACGGCAGTAAACTTCTTTTCTTCATTATTCACTTGTTATTTGGCATTCCATTTTGCCCTTTCATTCATTTTACTCTTTATGCTGGACATAGTAGGGGAAAGTCTCTAACATGCCACTCCCCTACGACAGTATTTGCTATAGGACTGTCTTTATCTGGTTTACCACTCATCAGACGTATTTACGTTCTGCCAGCTGAACTGTGGTATTGTTGTAACAATACCCAGTCGTAAGACCGGTCACCCGCTTATCTCTTTGAATCCGTCTGACCACCCGTGGAAACGTGTCGGTCAAACATTTGACCCATTGGAAAGCTGTTGATCGTGTTGACACAAGCTTGTATTGTGCGTACGATGAAAGAAGACAATACTGTCTGACCAAACATCTGTCTGGCGGAGGCACGCAAATAAAGGGGATAATTAGATAATGTGTCGGGATAGACATCTGGGCAGAAGACATTATGCCAGGAAAACACGTTCACAATATTGTGATAGACAGAGGAGAGCCGGAAGTCTTATGTAACGATGTGACATCACTGCTGTAAGAGGCCACGCGTGTATATTAAATTTAATATTTTCAAATACGCGTGGGATGAGTAATGATAAACTTCCCCACCCAAACAATGCTAGATAGATTTGATTGGTTCGCAGAGTCTACAATGAATTTTATTGGATCATTCGGCGGAAACACAGCTGGGATTTGAAACTAAGGAGTGTGAGATATACTGTAGAAATCAGACAGAACAGGACAGACTGCATCGCAGCATCAACTAAACACCTCCTACAAGCCAGAGGAAAGAGGATAGGACTTATCATTCCACAACATAAGTACTAGATCGAGTATTGGCAACTTTGGAATTTACAAGTAAACCCGCAATTTTAATATAAGACTGGAAACTTGGAAATTTTATCACAAGTCAGAGAGGAATTCTAACCACAGTTTTCCCAGGCCAGGAATTTGCAGAGCACCAGCCGTCAGAGGAATTAACTCATATTTCCCAGACCAAGTCATAAGAGGAATTATACAAACAGTTTTCCCAGGCCAGGAATTTGCAAAACACCAGCCATCAGAGGAATTAACATATTTCCAGACCTAAGTGATCTCGAAGCTCTAATACAGAGCTGTGTCCATTCTAAATCTGGGCCAGGAGAAGTGTGCATTCACAAAATGTTGGGGGTAAGTGTAAACAAATTATTTACTAATGTAAATTTTACAGGTTTCTTGCTAAGTGGTTATATATGAGGCTGGCAACCTCACCATATGAAAATAGTATTTGCATGAACCACTACTGCAAGAGCTGGTGATTGTTTCTTACTAGTCATGTGGGAAACCCGACAGCAGAGCGACCCCCAGACTCTGACGGGAGTAGCGACGAGTAATGAGTGATGATTACATCACATGTGCCTAAAGTGTATAGAATCATGTTGTGAGATTTATATACCTTTTTTAATTGTAATTCAGGCAGATCATTATTCATGCACTCCCGATGCAATTTCCTAGTTGACACCCAGAAGGATATTGGTGGATTTTCATCATATTCCCTGAGTTACATTGGCTGCTCGGGAATTTAATTCTTTTGAGAGGTTAACATTGGTGGGTAGAGTGCATGAAAATGGGCCTGTTAGTTTACGGAGAACAAATGTACTCAGCAGAAGGCATTTGTTTCTTTCTATTTCGTTGTTACAAGACATCAAACTTAAGTACTGAAGTTCCTATGCCACTAGTGTGAGAGAAGAGTATCAACAATAAACCGCCTATTTGGACGAGTTATGTGGAGAAGTGTACTCATCACCAAAAAAGAAGTGACGGAAACCACAGCTGCAGGACTCATCTGGAGCTAAGTTTTGTATAACAGGCTACAGCAAAAATCAAAGACATTCTAAAGCCCATTCTAAACCTCAGTGAGGAAACTTTAATTTCAATTTTCACCCAATTTTCCATATTTATTTTCCCATGTTAAAGACTAATTGACTATTAAATTTGTTGTATGTTATTTTTAACTAAACAATAATAGTTGATTCAGTTTATATGTACGAAAGCAAACGTTTGAGCCAGTTTTTCTTGATAAATACATATATATTTAAATATAGAGCCATTACTTATAAGAGGGCATTCATTGGATTACTCCAACTGGGGGCTTGAATGGGCCAGAATCATTGCATAAACCCTTCACAAAAGGCGACGGAGCAGATAAAAAGTTAACAAATTTGCTCAGCCCTTAAGCAGCATTTGTCGAGAATGTGGTGGCACAACGTGGACAACACTAGAGTTTGGTGCAGCTATGAAGGTGGCTTCTGGCTGTATGCGCGGTAGTAACAAATGTCACGTGCTTTCTCTCAGCCACTCAGCATCATTCACTTGCATGTTCTCACCGCGTGCAGAAGTATCAATTGCGGAGTACATTTTTTGCTATCAAACAGTTATTTTCATAACCAATTTTTACTTTTGTTTGTTTTTAATGGAGGCTTAGAAAAGCCAAGTTTAACACAAACAAGCCAGAGAAATTACGATTTTGTTCTTCATTTCCTTTTCTTTCTTTCTATTTTAACTGTAAAAGCTCATAACATTTCTTCAAGCCTTTGCAGATCCCCTGTGAGAACATCGCAGCCCCCCGGGGTCCGTGGACCACAGGTTAAGAACTGCTGTGTCATACAATTTATTTTCTAACTCCAGAATGTGTCACACAATCTTAAATTTTCAAACAGTAAAACCCAAGCCATCTGGCTGAAAAGTTTTCTTCTTCTTCTTCTTCATGTATCATGCCAGTTGGTGTAGGTGACCATGCCTCTCCACAACTTCCCTGTCCCCAGTACTCATTCTCGATTCTATGGTAGACTTCTTTCCCCATGTCATGATGATAAATTGTCCATATCTTCTCTCTATTTTGTCCTCTATCTTGTTTTCCTTCATTTGTTCTTGTTGTCACAACATATTCTAATTTTCCTCTTTTCATAACATGCCCAAATAAAGTGAGTATGAGTAATGAGCTTACTCTGTATAACCTATCACATCAGTTACTCTACATAACTAAACATATCACTTACTTTGTGTAATCTATCACATCAGTTATTCCATGTAACTAAACATATCACTTACTCTGTGTAATCTATCACATCAGTTATTCCATGTAACTAAACATATCACTTACTCTGTGTAATCTATCACATCAGTTACTCTATATAACTAAACATATCACTTACTTTGTGTAATCTATCACATCAGTTATTCCATGTAACTAAACATATCACTTACTCTGTGTAATCTATCACATCAGTTACTCTATATAACTAAACATATCACTTACTTTGTGTAATCTATCACATCAGTTATTCCATGTAACTAAACATATCACTTACTCTGTGTAATCTATCACATCAGTTACTCTACATAACTAAACATATCACTTACTTTGTGTAATCTATCACATCAGTTATTCCATGTAACTAAACATATCACTTACTCTGTATAACCTATCACATCAGTTACTCTACATAACTAAACATATCACTTACTTTGTGTAATCTATCACATCAGTTATTCCATGTAACTAAACATATCACTTACTCTGTGTAATCTATCACATCAGTTACTCTATATAACTAAACATATCACTTACTTTGTGTAATCTATCACATCAGTTACTCTATATAACTAAACATATCACTTACTTTGTGTAATCTATCACATCAGTTATTCTATGTAACAAAACATATCACTTACTTTGTGTAATCTATCACATCAGTTATTCTATATAACTAAACAAATCACTTACTTTGTGTAATCTTTCACATCAGTTATTCTATATAACTAAACATACCACTTACTTTGTGTAATCTATCACATCAGTTATTCTATATAACTAAACATATCACTTACTTTGTGTAATATAATAATAATAATAATAAATTATTTAAGCACCAAACACGGCGCATAAGGCAGAAACCAGTGCTCTCCAGGTTGTTCATTGTGACGCCACTCCTCTTAGCTCTTGCACATTATTTAGGCCCAACGTTCTTCCTTCTCTTATTATTGTTCTTCTGAGTGTTTCTTTTGGTCTTCCTTTTTTCCTCTTACCCTCAGGAACCCAAGTGAGCGCCTGTAGTGGTATTCTGTTGTTTTGCATTCGTAGGACATGACCGATATATGACCATCATCTTTTTCCTTATATAGTCGGAGACATATTTCTGCCTAGAGTCTTCTCTTATTTGTCGATTAGTCTTGAATTCTTTCCAACTGATGTTCATGAGGTTTCTAAGACATTTGTTCTCGAATGTATTCAGCTTGTTCTCCAATGATTTTGTTATTTTCCAACTCTCACAGCCGTATGTTAACACTGAGATAACATTTGAATTAAACAGACGAAGCTTGGTATGTATATTCAATGATCGTAATTTCCAAATGTTAGATAATCTATTGAAGGCGCTAGCTGCCAAAGCAATTCTAGTATGAATTTCTCTTGTTGTGTCACCATCCTGAGTCATTTTACTGCCTAAATAATTGAAACTTTCAACTTTCTGTAGTTTTTCCCCGTTCAAGATGATATCAAAGGTCTCATTAGAAAAGTTCATAGCTTTAGTTTTAGAGGCATTTATTTGGAGACCTATTTTAACCGAGAGATGACACAAATTATTTACTGCTTCTTGGGATTGTCTGGGTGTTGAACTTAAGAATGCTAAATCATCTGCGAAATCCAGGTCCCCCAGGAATTTTCCATTTGTCCATTTTATACCTAATTGTTCATTGTGGGTATAGTTTCTCATAACCCAATCAATAGCTATTCCAAAAAGTAGTGGTGACATAATACAGCCTTGTTTCACCCCTGTTTCTACTGTAAACCATTCTGTATTCCCTTTATTTGTTCTAACACAACATCTTGCATTGTCATATAGCGCTTTGATTATATTCACATATTTTGTTGGAAAACCATAGATTGTAAGTATCTTCCACAATGATGGGCGGTGTAGACTATCAAAGGCTTTTTGAAAATCGACGAAGGTGATAATAAGTGGCGATTGCATTTCCACTGATTCTTCTATAATTGTTCTTAGCGTGAATATTTGATCAATACATGATCGTTTCGGCCTGAAACCCGCTTGTTCTTCTCTGATCTTTTCGTCAGCATGCAATTTAAGTCTTTCTAACATCATGCAACATAATAATTTTCCAGGTACTGATAATAGAGATATACCACGCCAGTTATTACAGTCTGATAGATCACCTTTCTTCGGTAACTTTACAATAATACTGTCTTTCCATTGTGTGGTGGTGGTTGTTCTTCTCTCCATACTTCATTTATAATATCTAAAATTCTCAAGAGGTTGTTGTCATTAACTGCTTTAATCATTTCCCCTGAAATTTCATCAACTCCAGCAGCTTTAAAATTTTTTAATCTTTTAACAGCTTGTTTGATCTCGTCCAGCGTGAATTCATCGCAAGTTATTGGCAAGGTGGTTGTGGGTGTTTCATTATTAAAATCAGGTGTTATTGTTGGTGGTGGTCTGTTTAGCACCTCCATGAAGTGCTCAGCCCATCTCTTCATTTGTTCTTTTTCTGTTGGTATTGAATTCCCTAATTTACCTTTAACAGGTGTTTCCATAGCAGTAGGCTGGTGACATAGTTGTTTTGTAATTTGATAAAGGCACCTACTATTACCAGTTCTTACAGCATTTTCAGCTTCTACGGCCAGTTCATTGATGAAATGTCTTTTATCTCTTCGAGTTTTTGTCTTCACTTCTTTATTTAACAAGTTATAAGTTAGTTTGCAAGATTCAACTGCATTATGTGTACTTGCCGCTAGTAGTTTAAGTTTTGCTGTTTTCCTTTCTTGTATTTTATCCCAAGTATCTTCTCTCATCCATTTTTTCTTTTTATGTACTAGGTATCCGGTGGTCACTACAGCTGCTTCTGTCATTGCTGTTCTCAGTTGTTCCCATTTAGTATCGATTGTCTTGGTGGTGATATCGTTGTCAATTTTGCCTAAAGCATCGAAATAGTTGTTCATTTTGACATTATATTCCTCCTTTATATCATTTGATTGCAGTCTGTGTACATCTATTCTTCTATTTTTATTCGGTTGGTATAACTTCTTCAGTTTAATTCTCAGTTTAGCTATGCAGAGGTTATGATCGCTTCCGATCTCTGCACCTCTGTATGCTCTGACGTCTTAAACTGATGAGCGAAATTTTGCGCTTATGCAGAAGTGATCTATCTGGTTCTTAGTTCTGCCATCAGGTGAATTCCATGTTATCTTGTGGATATTCTTATGTGGAAAGATGGTGTCTGCCACAACGAGGTTTGATATACCACATCACTTATTCTGTGTAATCTAAAACATCATTTATTCTGTGCAATCTATCACATCATTCATTCTATGTAATCTATCACATCATTTATTCTGTGTAATCTATCACATCATTTATTCTGTGTAATCTATCACATCATTCACTCTGTGTAACCTATCACACAACTTACTCTGTGTAGCCTATCACATCACTTACTATGCAAAATCTATTACACAATTTACTCTGTGTAACCAATCATGCAGGGGTACGTGGCAATGAAAGAGCTGACAGACTAGCTTCACGAGCACCCATAAAAGGCTCACTGGCCATGGATAAGGAAGAAATACTGAGGGCTATTCATGTTCGTCTATTAGAGAATGACACTGCAATCGATGAATCATCAAGGCTAAGACTGTTGGAATTTGGCATCAAACGTAAGATCAGCAGGGATGGACGTATGAGAGGACGCATCCACCGTGAATGAAACCAGTGTGCAACAGGAACAATTAGCATTCATACCCTTCGACATTTGCTGAGGGAGACTGAGCACCTATGGGTTTGCCCAGAGTGCAATGATGTCAATTCTGATTAACATTAACCAATCACATCATTTATTCTGTGTAACCAATCACATTATTTACTCTTTTTTAACTGAACAAATCCCTTACTCTGTGTAATTAAACAGCCTGGAGTCCCACAAATCATGATTTCCTCTCCCACCATCATGAAAATAACATGAATTAGTCCCATCAAATTGATTCAGGCCATCCACCGTATTCTTGCTGGCATGACTGTGTATGACATCCAACAGTACAATAATACCATTAGCATGGGCCACATCGATCAGCTCTTTCAGTTCCTCGGGGTTGCCGTAGCGGCTGGATGCAGCAAAAAAACTGGTTACTTGGTAACCAAAGCTAGCATAATATGCATGCTCCATTACAGCCATCAGCTGGATTGCATTGTAGCCTGAAAAAAAAAATATATATATATATATATATTTATATATATAATGTCCTTACTAATAACAAAATGATATTTCTAGTTTAATAAATATTAGACAAACATAAAGGTATGTTTTTCAGGCACTGGTAAGAAATAAAGAAGTAGAACACTATACAACAGAAAAACAACAGACGTGAGTGGCTTACCAGGATCCTGGGTAAGCCACTCACGTCTGTTGTTTTTCTGTTGTCTAGTGTTCTACTTCTTTATTTCTTACGAGTGCCTGATAACATACCTTTATGTTTGTCTAATATTTATTTACTGTTTACAGGCCTCGGGTTTCCCTTCCTTATATGTTATAAATGTTTCTAGTTTAATGTTGAGTTGTTCCTGCTGCACTGTGCTTAACTCTTTCAGTCCCAAGCAAAAAAGTGGGTTTGGCCCAAACAAAAATGGCCACCCCAGTGCGTTTTTATTGTTGTTGTTTGGAAAAAAATTTTTTAATGTTCATACGCATAAATAACTTTGTTGTTGTATATGAAACTGAAGGTAAATGGATGTACTTTACTCTTGTGCTACAAGTATAAAAGCTTTCATTGAAAAATTATTAGTTATCCAAGGTAAAATAGAGGCTGAAAGAATAAGCCGGTGAATAATTAGAGCAAATGTATTCATTAAAATTCTTCTATAATTGTTCCTCAGGAGAATATCCAAGGGTACAGTTTCAAAATGTCACAAACAGAAGTATTCTAACAAAGCACAATCAGTTTTTAGTCAATAAACACTCAGGAAAGTGTTAATTGCACAGATTGCAACAACAGGTCACATTGTTCTAAATAAGAAGAAATTTCAGTTTCTACATAAAAAAGATGGGAATTATAATATTATTTACACATGAATGATTGTTAGTAACTGCATCTTGTGCATAATTTAAATATTATATTATCAATAAAAATTATTAGTTAGTAAAATGTAAAATGCAAGGTAAAATGGAGGCTGAATAAGATGCAGATGAAACAGTAGGTAAATTTGAAAAAAATATATATATTCTTACCTTGCCGAGTTGCTTCTCTTCTTAAGATATAATCCATAGGAAAACACATAATCCATAGGAAATCACAAAAGATCACTTGTTCTAAATATATTCACACTAGGGGGCCTATGTATAAACATTATTTTATAATTAAATCCTAAGTAAAAAATTTAACAGAAAAAAGTCCCTAGCATTTTAAAAAAATGAAAATTTCAAATTGTAAGCCCTATCAAACATTTCAGAAAAGGGAAAAGAATATTTTATTTACACAGCTTATTCATATCTAGGCAGACCCTATATACATTGTTGCTTATGATAAGATACAAAGCAGTTTTTTATACAAAGGTGGGGTCTGCCGTGCATCCTATACACACAAAGCTTGATCTGCGCCGCTGCCTTCCATTGGCGATACAATGAACACAGGCTGTCCTTTCCATCAAATTCCACTAGATGTCTGGCTCCAATCATCCGTTCCACTTCATTTCCTTTCATGGAGTGTTTAGAATTTTTGGGTGACAATCTATTACAACACCTGGTGTCAGCTCAGCAGCTTCTTTGGACAGATCCTCAATCAAACTCTGTTTACAATCTTGAAGTGTTAGCTTCCTTTTTATTGTTGCACCTTCCTGACACAAATTGTAAAGGATGTGGGCATTTACCTGTGTTACTTCAATCATCCAGTGGTAAATCTTCTTCCACCACTTTCTGTTTTACGGTTGTGCATACTGTAGTAACCAACCATTTGATCCATGCGGTCGCAGCCATTCATACTCATAATGTAGTCATCAACCACCTTTGACTTTGTAACTTTGGTTAGACCCTTGCCCTTCTCAACCGTTGCGACTGCTGATTTTGTTGAAACAAGTATGCAAGGCTTTTTAGCTTTTTTATCTTTCCAGGCAACACATAATGTTGTATTTTCCCGAGTCCAAAAACCATTTCATCTCTTGATGGCCAAGCTTGAGATTTTTTATTTCAGGAGGGAAGCCGACACGGTTGGCATTCAGGTTTCCTGTATAATTATAACTGTGTGCAAGCAGATATTCAAAGAGGGAAGCCGACACGGTTGGCATTCAGGGTTCCTGTATAATTATAACTGTGTGCAAGCAGATATAACTCCGCCAATGCCGGTCCCAAGCCCGGATGAAAAAGGAGGAGGGCGGCCTGCATGGAGGCCGTAAGGAGGCAGCCCCTCCACCATGCAAAGGCACAACAGGCCAATCACCTGTTTGCTTTAAATCACGATTACTAGCAACACAAGAGAGAAAACTGGACTGATTCTAAAGGTGACGAACTGGAACGGACTACGGACTACGACTTATGGAACTTGGAACACAAGAAGTATAAATGGGAAGGAAGAGGAGCTGGTGGAAGAGATGAGGAAAGCAAAACTAGAAATCCTGGCTATAACGGAAACAAAGAAAAAAGGACAAGGAGTCATGGATCTCGATGGCAACACGCTGCTCTACAGTGGTGTACCCATGTCTGGGGGGTGTTGGGAAGTCAGGTATTGGTAGTACCTCTGGTGAAGGAGCTGTCATGCCCTTTTTAGGGCAGCTCAGCCACCTTTGGTCCAAACCTGGCATCCAGCTCTCACCTGTGGCTCCTCGTAGCTGTCAGCATGCGACAGCGGCCACCCCCGGACAACGGCTTTGACAGGCCGGCTAAACTAGGTGAGGGTAGCCGAATGGTTATAAACCTTCGGTGAGTTAGGGTCTGCCTACCCATGCATGCGAAGACTGGATTCGATAGACTGCGCGGAAGAAACCACCTGTTGGTTCAACGGGCATGACGGCGATTACCAGCAACGCGCTGTGGAGCGTAAGGAGCACGGCGAGGCACGTAGAAAGCCCTGGTCATCCACTGCACCTGACTTCATCTCCAGTCGTCTTGACTTGTCTTGCCACTGGATTGAGATGGACCCAGGCGAGAGAGTGAGGTCGACGAATTGCGCAACTCTTCCTCACTTTAATCCAAATCACCGCGCAAGTCACTCTTTCATCCATTCATCCATTCATCCATCCACTCACAACAAGTCCTGTGGCGATGGGCGAGCGGCGAAGCGGCAGGCGTGGGTACGCTGGCAGTCGTAGTCGCAGACCTACACACAGGCGGCTCAGGCCATATGGTCGTCTTCCACTGATCGGAGCAGCAGTGGGATTCGGCAGCCCCCTGAGTGTCTGAGCAGCCCTCTTTAGGAAAGCACTGCTCACCTCCATGGCATGAGGAAGGGGCTAGAAAAGGTGCCCTAAACATTGCCTGCTTCACCATTACCTAACCAGCTTACCGCGGTTGGTGGGTACCCTACTTCGGCGGTCGGTCGACATATAAGAAAAAGAAAGGACAGATTTTTCCCCCTCATTCTAGGCGCATGGAATGTGCGCACTTTACTTGACAAAGACTTTAATGCAAACAGACCTGAGAGACGAACTGCCCTGATTGGGAGAGAACTGGCCAGGTACAACATTGACATAGCAGCACTGAGTGAAACTCGACTTGCAGGCGAGGGCCAACTTTGCGAAAAGGGTGCAGGTTATACATTCTTTTGGAGCGGAAGAGGAACTGAAGAAAGACGAGAAGCAGGGGTTGGATTTGCAATCAAAACAGCAATTGTCAGCAAGTTAGCGGGGCCCCCAAAGGGAATAAATGACCGACTCATGACGGTCAAGATCCCTCTGTTCTATGGAAGAAAACATGCCACCATCATTAGCGCGTATGCACCAACTATGACAAACCAGGATGATGTCAAGGATAAGTTTTACGAAGAACTACATGCAGTCATTGCATCAGTTCCTAAAGCAGATAAGCTCATCATTCTTGGTGACTTTAATGCAAGAGTAGGCTCAGATAACATCTCCTGGAATGGCACTATTGGTAGGTACGGCGTGGGTCGCTGTAACAGTAATGGACTTCGTCTCCTCCAGACTTGCGCAGAACATGACCTCCTTGTCACCAACACCATTTTTCGACTTCCTACCCGCAACAGGACCTCCTGGATGCACCCTCGCTCAAAGCATTGGCACCTAATTGACTATGTAATTGTTAGGAAGAAGGACAGGCAAGATGTCCGGGTGACCAAGTCCATGTGTGGTGCCGAATGCTGGACTGATCATCGCCTCATTGTATCTAAACTTAAAGTTCGTATCCAACCAGCCAGGCGCCCTCAGGGGAAGAAAACTCAAAAGAGGCTGGATGTCACCAAACTAAAGAAGACAACAATCAAACAGTCATTTACTGACACCTTAGAAGACCGTCTCAAATCTATCTCGCTAGACGGCCAAAGTGTGGAAACAAATTGGGCAGCCCTAAGTGAGCAGATCTACAACACTGCTACAGAGGTCCTGGGTCCTTCCATCAAGAAACAAAATGACTGGTTTGATGAGAACTCAGATGATATAAAGCAGATGTTGGCTGAGAAACACCATCTCCATAAAGCATATTTAAATGATCCAAAATCTACATCCAAGAAAGACGCTTTCAACAACATGCGTAGAATCGTCCAACATAAACTACGCCAGATGCGGGATTCATGGCTGAGTAATAAAGCAGATGAGATCCAAGGCTTTGCTGACAGCCATGACTTGAAAAACTTTTACCTTGCACTCAAAGCGGTCTATGGTCCAACATCATCAGGATCATTTCCCCTCCTTAATGCAGATGGAAAAACACTAATTACAGACAAGGAAAAAATTCTCCAACGCTGGGCTGAACATTTTAATAATATCTTGAACCAGCCATCATCTATTAACGACGAAGCCATCATCCGCCTGCCCCAAATTCCTATAAATGAAGCATTAGATGATGTACCAACTCTGGAGGAAACTAAAAAAGCGATTCGTCAACTGTCTAGTGGAAAGGCCCCTGGCTCCGATTCAATTCCTGTTGAGGTTTATAAAGATGGCGGTGCAGTTCTGATAGAGAAACTTCATATGATCTTCCAGCAAATGTGGCAGAGTGAAACCATCCCACACGATCTCAAAGATGCCTCAATTATACATCTATATAAACGTAAAGGTAATCGCCAAGACTGCAACAATCATCGAGGCATCTCTCTTTTATCAATCGCTGGGAAGATATTCGCCAGAATCCTTTTGAATCGCCTTACGGCTCATCTTGACAAAGGTCTTTTACCTGAAAGTCAGTGTGGATTCCGGAAAGAACGTGGAACCACAGATATGGTGTTCGCTGCAAGACAGCTACAAGAAAAATGCCAAGAACAGCACTGTGACCTGTACACAGCTTTCATCGACTTGACAAAGGCGTTCGACACGGTCAGTAGAGAGGGTCTATGGAAGATCATGGCAAAATACGGCTGCCCAAAGAAATTTATCACAATAGTGCAGCAACTGCATGATGGAATGCAGGCTAGAGTTCAGGAAAACGGTGAGCTATCAGAGCCTTTCCCCGTCTCAAATGGAGTTAAACAAGGGTGCGTACTTGCACCGACTCTGTTCAGTATCATGTTTTCTGCTATGCTGACTGATGCTTTTAGAGACGGGGACACAGGAATCGACATTAGTTATCGTATTGATGGAAAATTGTTTAACCTTAGGAGGCTTCAAGCAAAAACCAAGGTCAAATCACACACCATCAGAGATCTTCTGTTTGCTGATGATTGTGCCCTCAATTCCTTCTCAGAGGCTGATCTGCAGCATAGTGTGGATAGATTCTCCGAAGCCTGCGCCAACTTTGGGCTTACCATCAACACGAAGAAAACAGAAATCATGTACCAACCAGCTCCTGGCACAGTTTATACTGAGCCAGTCATCAAGGTTAATGGTGAGAAACTGAATGTTGTGAACAGATTCACATACCTTGGTAGCACACTATCCCAGAACATTGTCATTGATGATGAGGTGAACACCAGGATCTCCAAAGCCAGCAGCACATTTGGCAGACTATACACCAACGTTTGGCATCGAAGTGGCATTAGTCTACAGACAAAGCTGAAGGTATACAGAGCTGCGGTGCTTCCAGTGCTGCTATATGCATGTGAAACATGGACTGTATACAGGCGCCACGTAAAGAAGCTAAACCACTTCCATACAGTCTGTCTCAGGAAGATAATGAACATCAAATGGCAAGACAAGATCCCGGATACCGCCGTTCTTGACAGAGCTGGTATCCCTAGTATTGATACTATTCTGATGCAGTCACAAATTCGCTGGGCAGGTCATGTAGTCCGCATGCCAGACCATCGACTGCCAAAGATACTCTTTTATGGTGAGATGCAGAAGGGTAAACGCTCCCATGGTGGCCAAAAGAAGCGCTTCAAAGACACGTTAAAGACGTCATTGAAAACCTTTGACATAAACCCAGACACATGGGAAGCTGCTGCGCAAGACCGAACTGCTTGGCGCACATCTCTTCGTAAAGGTGCAGCAGCATGCGAATCATCCAGAAGAGCAGCAGCAGAACAGCGGAGACAAGCTAGAAAGGACCGTGAAATAAAACCTTCACATGAAGCAAACATTCCCTGCCCACACTGTCCAAGATCTTTCCAGGCCCGCATCGGGCTCTTCAGTCACCTTCGTACCCATAGACTAACCTAACATATTCTTAAATAATTGGATGAACAGAGTGGTCTTCATCACCCGTGATGGACGAACAACCAACCAAACCAACCAACAATTCTTTGAGCTGCTTCAAAGGACAGTGGATGACTGCCTAGATGAAGTTATCATGCTCGGAGATTTTAATGCCAGAGTTGGAAATGACCATGCTAGATGGGGTGGAGTTATCGGAAGATATGGAGAAGATACCCTCAATGACAATGGAAAGCGACTCCTTAGATTCTGCAGTGAGCAGAATCTGATCATTACAAACACAAAGTTCCCCCATAAGCGCATACATGCATACACTAGATGTGAACCAACAAAGAATGAGAAGTCAGTGATCGACTATGCCATTGTTCGGAGAAGCTCATTCAAATATGTCCGAGATGCTAGAGTCTGGAGGGGGCCAGAGATTGGAAGTGATCACTACCTGCTAACAATCAAAAGAACAACTGAAAGAGTTGCTCAGCCTAGGAACTGTCCAACATCACGCAAGAAACCAAGTAAACGAGCAGGAGAAATGAGCATTAGGACCTACAAGCTGAGAGAGCCAGAAATTAAGACCATATATCAGGGGCTTATTGCTGCAGCGGTGAGCAACACAGAAGAACGACCTGATGACTTGGAAACCCTCTGGATTAAATTCAAGGATATCATAAAGACAGCTGCTGCAGAAGCATGCGGTGAAGTCCGACTTGGGAACAAGAGAAAGAGGACACCTTGGTGGACAGAGGAAGTCAAAGAGAAAATAAGAGAGAAGAAAATGGCATGGAAACAATACTTAGGAGCTAAAGACACAACAGGACAAATGGAAAAATATAGAGAATATGTGACACTCAGAACAGAAGCAAAGAACAAAGTGCTAGCAGCAAAACAGAAGTCCTGGGAAGAATTTGGAGAAAAGCTAGAAAAAGATGCACAAGAAAACCAGAAATTGTTCTATAAGACCCTAAAGAACATGAGGAAGGAAAAACAATGCCCTCAAATTTATAAAGGACAAGCAAGGCAAATTGCTTACTGCCCCGAAGGAAGTAATGGGAAGATGGAAAGAATATTTCTCAGAACTCCTGGATGGTGAGCATGGTGAAGCATCAGAAATGATAAACACTAACACAGAAGAGAAAACCAATGATGGTGAAGATGACATAAAGATGGAAGAACTGAAGGCAGCACTGGAGAAAATCAAGATGGGCAAAGCAGCAGGGCATGATGGTATAACACCAGAAATGGTTAAGTTCATGGGAGCATCAGGCGACCTATTACTCTTAAGGGTTTTACAGGCAGCGTGGTACAACAAGACCATACCAAAGGATTGGGAGATTGCCATCATAACACCAATTTTCAAAAAGGGTGACAATCGACAGTGTGGAAACCATAGAGGCATATCCCTTCTCAGTGTCCCTGGTAAAATCTACTCTAGAATCCTAGAGCAGAGACTCCGACGCCTAGCTGAGCCACAATTGGATGAGGTCCAGTGCGGATTCCGAGCAAACCGAAGTACTCAAGACCTAATCTTCACACTCAGGCAGCTGAGTGAAAAGGCCCTTGAGTATAAGAGTGAGATGCATCTTTGTTTCATAGATCTGGAAAAGGCGTTTGACAGGGTCCCCTGGAGCAAACTTTGGGACTGTTTGGCAAGGAAGAATATTCCAGCACCTCTGATTCATGCTATACAGAGCTTCTACAAGTCTTGCAGAAATTATGTGAGGACAGCAAACCATAAGTCGGAAGAGTTCAGGACCACCACTGGTGTAAGACAAGGTGATATCCTATCACCTTACCTCTTCATACTCCTTATGGACGATGTCATCAAGGCATGTAAGGAGAGAACAAGAAAGTATTCAGTGGGGTACTGGAAGATGAGACAGGTCTATATTTCAGAGCTGGCATTTGCTGATGATGTTGCCCTGATTGCTAAATCAGAGGCACATCTCCAATCCAACCTGCAAGTCTGGAAGAAGAGCTGGAGAAGAGAGGGATGGTCATAAGCAGCTCTAAAACAAAATCCATGGTGATATCACGAGAAGAAAGAAAACATCAGATTTAGCTGGGAGAACAGGTCCTGGAGCAGGTCGACCACTTTAAATACCTCGGAGCTATTATAGACCAAAAGGGAGGCATCAAAGAAGAGTTGGCCACTCGAAAAGCAGCAGCTGGGAGACTTTTTCAGGCCATAAATCGAGGATTCCTCAGCAAGAGAGAGGTTGGTAAGAAAACGAAGATGGCTGTATACCGCTCCACCTATGTCCCAGTCTTGACATATGGATGCGAGTCATGGGCAATGACTACAACCCATAAAAGCCAGATCCAAACCTCAGAAATGAGGTATCTGAGGAAGGTGGTTGAAGTAACAAGAAGAGACATGGTACGCAACCAGACGATACGTCAAGGCCTTAAATCCTACCCCCTGCAGACCCAAGTAGAACAGTCCCAATTAAGATGGTTTGGCCATGTCTGCAGAATGGGAGAAGATCGGATACCACGACAAGCATGGGAAACAAAGAGCCAAGGATCCAGACCCCGAGGACGACCCAGAGTCCGCTGGGAGGACAACATTAGACAATCTTTGAAGGATCGAGGACTAGAATTGAACCAGGCCAGGAGGAAGACAGCCGATAGGATAGTCTGGCGCTCTCTCTTCCAAACCTCTACACCTCACGGTAGAAGGGGAACGACTAAGTAAGTAAGTAAGCAAGCAGATATTCAATCAGAGCTTTGGATGAATAAAATTTATCAGCAAAAATATGATGTCCTGAACTCAGTGGCTTCAAAAGAGTGCTGAACACTTTCACGGCATGAGCAGAACTGGGATCTAGACTAGGATCATAGGCTGTATTTTTCCCAAATATAAATTTTCAAATTGAAAACATAGCCTGTTGCTGAATCACACAGTCCAAATGTTTTGATATGGTATTTGTGAGGCTTGGTTGCATTGAACTGTTTGTGCCTAAACCTACCTTTCATTATCACTATCAAAAATGTCTTCAAATAACTTCCTAGCTTAAAAAGTAAAAAGGTAAAGGAACCCGTTACACGCCCATTGAGGCATATTGGGAATATGGTGTTAGGCCCATATTATCTTGACCGTCGGCACACGAGGGGTGATGTGGTCGGCATCACGCCGGCCGCCTTAACCTTCCCAGAGTAGCTCTGGTACCCATTTGGGGGCTGGGTCGACCCAGGAGCCGTTTGTGGCCTAAAAATTTTCCGCCTCATCTGGGGATCGAACCATAGACCACTGCGCTAGGAAGCCAGTGCACTAACCACTATGCTACCGCAGCTCCCAACTTCCTAGCTTGATCTGACGTTAATCGTCTAGGCCTATTCGAAGCAGTGGGTGTGGCCATTTTATCTGAGAATATATTCGCTAAAAATTGCTTAAAAAAATCTTAAATTAATGACACCACAAATTCACGTCTACTCTTAAACACACGAGGTATTTAAAAGAATGTACTTCCTGTCGGAAATGATGTTTTGGGTTGTTGAAATTAGAAAACAGCTCTGGAAAGGAGCAAAAGATATATAATCCGATTTAACATCAAACCTCCCATTATCATCATCAATTTTAAATGACTCGACATTAGGATCTGACTAGCTTCCACTACTATTTGAAGAACTGCGAATTGTGAATTATTATCACTAGAATTTGTTCAAATAACTTTCTAGCTTGCTTTGATGTTAATTTGTGAGGTCTGTCAGAAGTAGTGGGTGTGGCCATTTTATGTAATGAAATATGCACTTAAAAAAAATTAAAAATTAATTACTTAACACAGTACTCGTTGTGTCTTTCAGGGCAAAAGTCCAAAATGGATGGCTATACTTTAAGAAAATAGCGTTTTTGGGTTATTAAAATTAGAAACTAAAGCCCTTAAACTGCTTGCACTGAGAAATGGGGATATGTCAGGGAAACAGAAATAACCAATGAAGGGAAAACTAGAAATGAAGGGAAAACTAGGAATGAAGGAAAAACTAGGAATGAAGGAAAAATTAGGAATGAAGAAAAATAACAGATAAAAATCAGACGATTCATATACTTTAAGTATTTAAATAACATGAAAATTTACTGAGAATTATCAGATTTAACTTATACAGGCAAGAAACTGACAGAAATTTAAGTGGGAAAGAAGCAAGCTGAAATGTATAGGAAGTAGTCCATTTGAGCTTTCCCATTAAGTTTATTGTCAGAAAATGATGGACATTCAGTACAGACAACTTATAATATAGATAAGGCTCCACGTCTGATCAGATACAGCGATAGTAAAGTGATACTGCGACAAAGCGAATGTTACTTTGCTATTATTGTTAATTCGGGTACCTAAACTCTGTGTATAATCTGTTTTACTGTAAACATGGGCTCACCAAAGTTTTATTTGGTTCTTAGACACAGGAGTACAGCAAAACAGGAAGAACTGTATCTACAAAATATGTGAGCAGAATGTGAAGGTTATGCTACGCCAGCAAAGACTTGACATATTACATGGTTTCCAAGGGTGTCTTTGGAGACAAAGAAAAAACAGACCCTCTGCTACATCAGGCACATCGTTAAAGGTGACTTATGTGAGGCTGTGCATACAGTGGCAACTTCACAATGTAAAACAAATTACTACAAAAACCACTTCTGTGAGGGGCCTGGCCAATTGTAGAGGTGGCTCAATGTTTCTTATGCAGCAAAAAAAAGGAGAGCGAGTATTGAAGAATTTTAATGAAGAACAAATTCTTCAGGCTTGCCCCGTGTAAGTCCTGGAGGTCTCATAAGATAAAACTACTGCTCCGTCAAGGGTGACCAATATGAGGTTGGGCATGGGGCTGGCAACCTCAACATGTAAAACAAATTGCTGCAGAAACCCCTTCTGCAAAAGCATGTGACTGCTCTGTACAGGCTTCTTGTAAAGAGGGCCAACTACAGTTGGAGGCTTCTTGCTGCTCCACAGGGAGCAAAAAAGAAAAATGATGATAATGATACACATGATTCTGAGCAATGAAACCCTATGGGGAAAAATATCATCAATGAATAAGAGAAAATACAATGCTCAAGAAGATCATGATTAAAAACAATAGAGAAGAAACAGACAACAAGGTAGAAATAGGAAAAACCTAGAATGAACTATGCTATTTTCACACACAGAATTTTAAGTCAGCAAAATTTGTTAGTACCCTGTGTTCCAAAATGAGCTCATAGAAAGAAAAATAGAGAGCAGAACCGAATTTTCCAGCTGCAAAACCAACAAAGAGAACTAAACAACATGAACAAAAATCAACCGTCAACAGCATGCAACTCAACAAACAGTGTCTGTAGCACGAATGTGGGTTGGTTTTAAGGACCATCTTCATTGTATACAAACAACTCTATAAGTGCTCCGATACCTTCCTTTAGATCACACAAGGATCTCAGCACAGTGAACGAACTTTGTAGCACCGGCCAGGATCCAATGGGTGTATACAATGTAAAGCTATCTAACACAATTTCTTTAAACTTCTAGTATTCTAAAGAGATTCTTTTTTTTTTTTTTTTTAAGTAACCAAAACTCCTATAACATTATTCTAGAACAACTTTGAAAAACCAGCAAAAATCAATATTTGGGAAAGGGCCAAAGAACAGGAGTTCATGTACAACTAAAGCAATAACAAAGTAATAATAAATGTAATCTGTATGCATGATACATTTCCTGTTAACCACATTTATGTTTTGCTCCACTCTACCCAGTCGTAAATGAGTATATGACTCTGCTCCTGAGTTAGGGAAGGCAAAGGTAGGGAACTGGTCACCCCCACCTCATAAAGCTGGGCTAGTATAGTGAAGTCTCTAACACTTTAATCCCATTTGGCAATAGTTGCTATGGGACTACCTTTACATTTTTTTTTTACCCGCACTTAAAATGTGGTGGTGTTTTCATGTGATCATAATTGTAGTTTTCTATACAATCATACACAATAAACAAAAATGTGGTGTTTTCATGTGATCATAATTGTAGTTTCTGTACAATCATTACAATAAACAAAAATGTGGTGGTGTTTTCATGTGATCATAATTGTAGTTTTCTGTACAATCATTCACAATAAACAAAAATGTGGTGGTGTTTTCATGTGATCATAATTGTAGTTTTCTATACAATCATTCACAATAAACAAAAATGTGGTGGTGTTTTCATGTGATCATAATTGTAGTTTCTGTACAATCATTACAAAAAACAAAAATGTGGTGGTGTTTTCATGTGATCATAATTGTAGTTTTCTGTACAATCATTCACAATAAACAAAAATGTGGTGGTGTTTTCATGTGATCATAATTGTAGTTTCTGTACAATCATACACAATAAACAAAAATGTGGTGGTGTTTTCATGTGATCATAATTGTAGTTTCTGTACAATCATACACAATAAACAAAAATGTGGTGGTGTTTTCATGTGATCATAATTGTAGTTTCTGTACAATCATACACAATAAACAAAAATGTGGTGGTGTTTTCATGTGATCATCAATCATTCAATTGTGGTGGTGTTTCTGTACAATCATTTCCCGTACAATCAATAAACAAAAATGTGGTGGTGTTTTCATGTGATCACAACTGTAGTTTCTGTACAATCATACACAATAAACAAAAATGTGGTGGTGTTTTCATGTGATCATAATTGTAGTTTCTGTACAATCATACACAGTAAACAAAAATGTGGTGGTGTTTTCATGTGATCACAACTGTAGTTTCTGTACAATCAGACACAATGAACAAAAACGTCAAAGGGCGAATGCAGTGGCTGACACCTCCACTCAAGTCTTCATTAATCTCTAAGGAAACAGTGAGACAGCTAAGCTAATAAATGCCTACAGAAAGCAGCATAGCCCAAACCAACCGATACCAGATTACCAACAATTCTTCTCTTGACAGCGCTAATGACTGGGATATGGCAGTAGACCTACCCAGATAAGGAACACACCCCAATTGATTAGAAATTGTCAAAGACAACCAGATGTAGTGCTGCAATCCCCATCATCACATCAGATTACATTGACTGAGCTGAGTGCCAATTAAATCTTGGGTAGATAAGCAGCATACATTAAAAATGGCTACGTCCAATGACCTGGTGATGGCAGATTTGAGACCTGAAAGGTTAACGGTAAGTCATACCTATACAATTATGTTTGTGAGATCTGGTAGGCACCTTAGTAGAAGATCCACTGAAACAGCTGAGCCTGCAAAGGCAGACAAGAACGACAGCACTTAAATTACTGAGAAACTTTATAAAAACATCATATTGACTGTGAAATACAAAGGGCAATGTTGCTTAGCAGAGTAAAGTTCATACACAACAAAAATGATAGTTCTACTGTGGCATCAAGTTGATAGAATGGATAAAACCAGGATGAAATAGCCCAGCTGGAAGTTTTGACAAAAGTTTATTCAGTTCCACATCAAGTTGTTACTGAAATTATTATTATGTTGTGGACTTTGGCTATTGAGCGTTGCTGACTGAATTGAGTTCTGTCATTTTGATGTTGTTCTGCAAAGTTTTGTTGATACTAACTCCAGATACATTTAACTGAACCTGCCACAATTTTAATTATGCATTCAAGCTAATAACACAACCTAAAAGAGTTCAAATACAGGAAAATTGACATTTCTGTTTTAGCACCATACCCAAATCCATAATTCTTGGAATAACATTCTGTGTGAACTGTTTGTAGGTTGAAACTTTCCCTTCCCATGATGCAATTCCCACATGGCTTTCATAAATCTTGAGTCCACCTAATTGACGTGGCCGAGGATTTCTAAACTCGTACCTCTGAAGATCATAGAATCTTTCATAAAAGACAAAGCAAGATAACAAACACACGTTACTAGATTTAAAAAAAAAAACGTATTATTTCAATATCAATCTAGCAAAACTAACAATTTTGAAAGTAGCCAAATTCTTGCTTCAACCCGTCAACCAAGTGCCAAATTGTGTACTCAAATTTTGTTTGTTCAGGCAGTTCTACAAAATGGCTCTAAAACATGAAGAACAATAAAAATGACAACCAAGAAGTCGCAGATTTGTACAAATGGGGGCTTATGCAGAATAAATAGAGGGCAACCCTAGACCTGTTAACAGTAAATAAATAATACACACATAAAGGTATGTTTCAGGCACTCGTGAGAAATAAAGAAGTAGACAACAGAAAAAACAACAGAAGTAATAGGCTTACCTGAGACTCGAACCCAAGACCAGCCAACCGGCAACACCACATGCTTAATAGAATGACTAAAATGGTATGACAAGATCATCAATGAAACATTGATGGACAGAACTAGACAAATACCAGTGGAACAAAAGGTAAGGAAAACACGGGAAGATAAAAAACACACTCAGAAGAGTACTTTCAAAAAAAAAGATTAAGAAGACACTGAGAGAACTTAAGCTGGTGCAACTTGACACGACTACTTGGTCTAAACTGACTGTGAAGGCCTATGTCTAGTTGGGAACTGACAGTGAGAGAACTTAAGCTGGTGCAACTTGACAGGACTACTGGGTCTAAACTGACTGAAGGCCTATGTCTAGTTGGGAACTGACATTGAGACACTGAGAGAACTTAAGCTGGTGCAACTTGACAGGACTACTTGGTCTAAACTGACTGAAGGTCTATGTCTAGTTGGGAACTGAATGATAATGAAAGATTGAATAACTAAGAGCCAGTCCTGGTAACTTAAGCTGATGCAGACTTCTATTCATACCCGGCAGTATGACACTTGATGATAATCACAGTACAAACTTCGTGTAAGATTTAAAATAATCCAGTGAAACACTTTAAAAAGTGACCTTTTGCTATATATATATAAAAAAATTACCTAATTTAATACACAATTCTGACCACCCACAGATTTACAAAAAATACCCATCACCGCACTAAATTAATGACTGAGCACTTTTGCAAATATGAACACTGAGAATACACACAATACAGTTTAACAATTCTTAGGAATCTGAGATGCTTTGTCTTAGATAAAATCTTTTTCTCTCACTTCTTTCTACTCTTCACCATCTCTCCTATTCATCATTTAAAAACAAAAAAAATTATGCCATCTGTCTTGTTTGTTATTTTGACTTGGCACCTCTTACATGTTTCCTTATTCTCCTTCTGAATGGGTAGAGTGCTTGCCTCTTGCAGCAAAAGTACTGGGCTCCAAGATCAATACCTGGTAGCGTCATGCTTCAGTTAACCCAGATGTTTAACTAGGGCTGCTGAGCTTATTATTATTTTGCAGCCAATATCAAGTTGAAGACTCCTTAGTATTATCTACACTGTAGATCTAGGCTTTTCTGCAATTCCGAAAAATGTTGAGCTGAGTCATGAGCACCAGTTTGGGTTGCATTTAAAAGATCATCACATCTGGTCCCAAGCTAGGAGGAAGAAGTGTGTGGCATACTGTGCATTCCCTGCCATCCAAGGGGGCTCTCCAAATATGCAGAGCTAAAATGCTGTGCTCTGGTTCTGGGCTCTCCCAAAGAATTGTCACGTTCTACATAAAGCTCTCTCCACATGTAAGCCTACCTTGCCGTGGTTGGAGAGCTTGAGCGCCTCAATGATCCCGGGAGCTATGCCGGCGGGAGTTTTACTCCTGGCAGGGTCACCCAAGCCGGACAGGTCCTGGGTGAGGGGCCAGACTAAATGGGCTGAGGAGTGGGTGGAACCCTATAGGTGTAGATGCAGAACCCACCGGCGAGTGGTACATGCTCTGGTCTGCACCAATCCACCCCCACTTCATGGGTTAAATGCTTTCTTGCCTCATTCTTCACTGTTTGTCGTCTATCACGCCCATGGCGACCGTTGCCTCAATTGGCTGTGTGTGGTGTACCCGGAAACGGGGCCTCCCAGTACTGAGGCAAAGTTAAGTCCCCGATGTCACTTATCGGTGCAGAATTGAGAGAGATGGCTGAGCATCACAATCCCTCCTGTGTTGCAGCATGATGAACCCAGCATTGCACACTGAGCTTGGGGGGATCACTTGGGCACCAGACTTAATACTGGCTCTTGACTGGATGGCCGCATGCAGGAGATTTCTACAATGGAGGGTTGGCAGGTGGTGGGTATCGGGAAGTGGCTCTGTGCAGGACGTGTGGATTCCTTGGGAGAGCCCAGAACCAGAGCACAGCATTGTGCAAGCTCTGCATAGTTGGAGAGCCCCCTGGATGACGGGGAATGCACAGTGTGCTACCCCACCTATCCCCAACTGCTAACTTAGAACCAGAAGTGGGGTCCTCTGTATGCGTGCCAGGCCAGGATAAAATGCCTGGGAAAGAGACTGGAGCTCAGAACTCCCTAACTCCAAGTTGCAGGATGGCAGAAAGGCCACGGGAAAGACAGGGCTATTTTGAAGATAACGCAACCATATTTTCACCATACGAGCTCGGACGCCGCCTCGGTAAACAAGGTCCGCGCAGAGCAGTGACACCCCTAATAGTCTACTACTGGTATCATGCAACTCGCTTTTTTTTTTTTTTTTTGTTTTGTTTTTTATTTTTTATTTTTTTTTTTTTTTTTTTTTTCTATGGAGAGTACACCGTCAAATAAATCTCGTTCTGGTGCTCGCCCTGTGGAGCTCCACCAGGCAGGTGCAGTGCCGGGCTCTGAGCCTCGACAGAGCCCACCCTCAGCTACTGGAGGACCCTCTAGACCGTCTTGTGGAGTCAACAGACGGCAGAGGAGAACTACTGACCAAAACAAAACAGAAAAAGAGAAACCCAGAGTGCCACTTGTCATGATGCACTGGAATGCAGAGGGAGTGAACAGCAAGCAGGCTGGATACAGCAAAAAGACAGAGCTGGAAAACATCTTGTATGAGAAGCAAGTCAGTGTTTGCTGTATCCAAGAGACTCACTTGAAAGCAGATCAAACCTTTAAAATAAGGGGATATCAATGCTTCAGATCCGACAGACAAGATAGACGAAAAGGAGGAGTACTTACTCTTGTAAGGAATAACATTCCTGCACACGAAAGGAAAACCTTCATGGATGGAGCAGAATATCAGCTGCTGCAGATAAAGGTAGACAAGATGGAAATAGAACTCCTGAACTATTACTGTCCGAACAACAAACCCCTGAGTCTCAGCTCTATACAGGTACCAGCCACCAACTTTATAGCAGTTGGAGACTTTAATAGCCACTCCCAGAGCTGGGGCTATAACCATCTGGATCACAGAGGTGAAGAGGTTGAAACTTGGCAAGATGATCACTCCCTAATCCTAGTCAATAATGCCACAGATACTCCTACCTTCTACTCCAGAGGATGGCACACAACCTCAACACCAGATCTTGCCTTCTCCACACCAGATATAGCTGGATCTATTAGTAGAGAAGTAGGAGACCAACTAGGGGGAAGCGACCATCGCCCAATCTTTCTTACTGTCCAGAGTGCAACTCTCAGTACAGGCCCAGCCATTACAAGATGGAACTACAAAAAAGCCAACTGGGGTTTATTCAGGCATCAGGTGAACACGCTGCTGTCTACCCTCAAGGTACAGAACAGAGACATTAATGAAGTGGTAAAAGACTTCAACAGATGCATACTACAAGCTGCAAAAGAAACCATTCCCAAAGGATGCCGGCGTAACTACATACCATACTGGTCCAGCACACTCCAAGAACGTCAGGAAGCTATGGACAAGGCTAGAAAGGACGCAGAGTCTCAGCCTTCACTTGAAACTCACAACAAATGGAAAAAGGCTGTAGCAGAGTTTCAGAGAACAAAGCTAGAAGAAAAGCGGAAAAGCTGGAGAACTAAAACGGCATCGCTGAACCTTGAGAAAGACGGCAGGAAACTTTGGAGATTAGTCAAGTCTCTAAATGAAGAGCATTCCTCACCAAGGCAGACTATCACATTGGATGAAGGTGGCAAACTTTTCAGAGGAAAACAAGCTGCAGACTTGTTTGCTAGAAGATACAGTTCAGAAAGCAACTTACCCATTAACATAGACCATCAGAGAGAGATAAGAAAAGAAATACTGGCAACCATGGGACAGACAGATACTCCTGCCCCAATGAGGGAACCCATCACACTAGGAGAACTACAGAAGGCTATTTCCAAGCTTAAGTTTCAAAAGTCACCCGGCCCAGACAAAATCAGCAACGAAATGCTAGTAAATCTGAGCTCAGCAGCAAAGACAAAACTGCTTGAGATATTCAACCACAGCTGGTTGAAAGGAACGGTACCCCAAGTATGGAGAGAAGACATCACAATACCCATACTAAAGAAAGGGAAATGTAAGACCGAGGCTGCAAGTTACCGGCCAATCAGTCTCACAAGCTGTGTTGGGAAGACTATGGAGCGAATAGTCAACCACAGATTGAAATGGTATTTAGAGTCTGAGCAGATCCTGGTGCCGGAACAAGCTGGATTTAGAGAATGCTACAGTATAGAAGACCAAGTTACTTACTTGTCTCAAGCAATAGAAGATGCCTTCCAGGAGAAGAAAAAGGTCCTAACGATCTGGGTCGACTTCAAGCAGGCCTTTGACAAGGTGTGGAAAGATGGCCTCATTGCAAAACTTAGGAGAAGTGGAATCCAAGGCAACATGATGAAATGGATCCAGTCATACTTGCATAACAGGAGAACTAGAGTCACTCTTGACGGTCTGCAGAGCAGAAAAGTGTTGCTCCATCAGGGGGTACCTCAAGGAGGAGTAATTTCCCCAACACTCTTCCTTGTTTACATCAATGACCTGGTGAAAGATCTCCCTGCAGGAGTTAAAGCTGCCTTATATGCAGATGACCTAGTACTCTGGTGCGCTGATGAAAATGTCACCACAGCAAATTATAGAATGCAGCGGGCAGCAGACATGCTAGTGTCATGGGCAGAGAAATGGCTTATCACAATAAACACAGACAAAACCTCCACAACACTGTTCTCCCTCGCCCCCAAGGACAAATCAGCTAACATACACCTAGGGACAACCGTGATCAAGGAAGAAAGCTACCCCACCTATCTTGGGGTGACATTTGACCAAAGGCTTACATGGAATAAGCATATTGAAAATGCAGAAGGAAAGGCCCGAAGACGACTAGGCATACTCAGAAAATTAGCAGGTACCAACTGGGGAGCAAATGAACAAAATCTAAAGAAGATTTATAATGGAGTAATAAGACCACACTTAGAGTTTAGCTCAGCAGCATGGTCATCAGCTGCTAACTCACATCTGCAGTCTTTGGACAAGGTGCAAAATCAAGCTCTCAGGCTCATTACAGGAGCCATGAAAACTACACCAATAACAGAGATGCAGAAGGTTGCTGGATTACAGACATTGTCCCATAGAAGAGACACAAAAACCATGATCCAGATGGAAAAGTACAACAGTATGCCAATGCACCCAATGAAGGCAAGACTAGATGATCTGGCATTGGGACGTCTAAAGCGTAGCAGCTTTGTGCATCGGGGGAAAAGACTTATAAGACAGCATCAAGAAGACCTATCCATGAAGACAACACCACTGAAGCCCACCCTATACCCTGTACCATGGGAGCAGGCCAGCAGTGCCCTCCAAATTAATACAACAGTCAGTGGTCTCACAAGTGGATGTGAGTATAATGATCTGCAAAAACGAACTGCTACATTGAGTATGATCCAAGAAAGCTATCCCGATCAATCATGGATACATGCCTATACAGATGGATCAGCAACTAATGCTGTTAGGAATGGAGGTGCCGGTATCTTTATCTCATATCCTGACAACCACTATGAGACTAGGCACATTCCCACTGGTAAATTCTGTTCCAACTATACAGCTGAGGTTCAAGCTCTAGAGCAAGCTGCAAATATGATTTATAACACCAACTCTGACTGCCACCAGGTAGTCATCCTCACAGATGCACTGTCTGTCCTGCAAGCTCTCAAGGGTGGTAAACTCCCGCATCTGAGAAATGAACTAAACAAGGTAGCTGCCAAAAAGAGAACCATACTTCAGTGGGTACCATCTCATTGTGGTGTACCCGGAAATGAAAAGGCAGATAAACTTGCAAAAAAGGGAGGAGAATGTGAACAAGAAGATAATGAAGTCACATACTTTGAGAAAAAGAGAGCTATCCAGACTATCAGAAGAGAACAGAACCAACCCAAAGACGACTATCACACTCTCGACCGGCAGGGACAGACAACTATTTTTCGACTCAGGACAGGGCATAACAAACTGAATAAACACATGCACAAGCTACGATTGTCTGCTTCACCACTGTGCACATGTGGATTAAACGAACAAACTGCTGAGCATGTTCTACAGGACTGTCCTCTGTATGACCAGTTAAGAAAGATATACTGGCCCAATGACTCAACACTAAACTCAAAGCTATATGGAGTTAAAGAGGAACTTCAAACAACAGTCGAATTCATCATGAGAACTCGTCTGACGGTGTAATCATCAAAGATGCGATCGCAAGAAGAAGAAGAACATAAAGCTACCTCTCAGCTCCCCCTGCATATCATGGGTCCATAGTGAGATGCTCCTGCATGAAGGCAACCAGGTGAAAGCCAGAGTTATGTCTGGGGCTCAAGTAACTCCTTCAAGCTTAGTGTGCAATGCTGGGTTCTCAACAATTTTCACCACAGGGGGAATCCCTGGAAGTGTGTGGATGATTTCAGGAGTCAATGAGGGTGTAATTAGCCTCACAGAGAGATTCACTACCACATCTGTATACTATAGCATTGTGCTTAGAAGGTTGTCATAAAAGGATGACTCCAAATATGCCCACATGCATAACCCAGATGTAGATGGGTACCTTACTCTGTTCTTCAGTTAGGTACGGCAAAGGCAATGAGGAAGGGAACTGGCCAGCCCACCTCATAAAGCTGGAACTAGTATAGTGAAGTCTCTAACCCTTCACTCCCCTATGGCATATCTGCATATGAGACTACCTTTACCGTTTTTAATGTTCATTCCTTCCATATTGTTCCAAATGGTAAAACCATCACAATGTGTTTTTATTTTGTTATGTGAATGCACAAAGCTTACTGAGAACAACAAGATGAAAAATAGATTGTTCTAGAATATCCAGATGTGTAAAGCACAGTTTTTTGTGCTTTTGCTATTATTTATACTCAAGAAAAAAGATTACCCAGGAAGCAAACAGATTAGGAAAACAACAAAAAAATTTACTCTTCAAAGCAATCAACACAGCTACTCATAAAAGGCGAATAGTTTGAGGTTATACATGGGGCATGCCTCATCATGTTAAACTTATTGCTATAGAAACTGCAGCTGCATGAGCACATGAATGCTTTGATGCAGGCTTCCTATAAGGGAACCAGTTGTAGCGGTTGTTCAAGTACCATGCCTAGTGGCGTAGGAGATCATGTCCATCCACAACTTCCTGTCTCCAGTACAATTTATCAATTGTTGTTTTCTTTCCATGCCACAAAGTCAAACTGTCCAGTATTTGCTCTCTTTGTCTTCCCCTATCTCTTTTTCCTTCAATCTTACCTACTGTTACGATATATTCCAGCTTTCCTTTTCTCATAACAAACCCAAAAATCTACTATGAATATTAATATTATTAAAAAACATAAAAAAATAGAAAACATGTTAACAGTACATCCGAAGGTCAACTTTCAACTCAGGCTAAAGTTATAACTATCTGAGAAGTTTCATATCTGAATCCGGCTTGCTGTTAGGTACTACACAGGTTTTTATTTTAAACTGTCAAGACTGCTTATTGTCAAGTCATGGTATAGCTTTACAAGTTATTCATTCAGCCTTATCACAATGGGTTTAAAAAAGAAGGGAACAAAACACAATAAGACTGACATGACACAGTGGCTTCCCTACAATTATGGCTTACGTTCTGAATTATGATCTTACTTCACTTCCTTTCTCAGTCACTTGACAACAACTAAAACCTTAACCTTCATTCTGAATC
Organism: Oreohelix idahoensis; assembly: GCA_024509875.1. NCBI lineage: Eukaryota > Metazoa > Mollusca > Gastropoda > Stylommatophora > Oreohelicidae > Oreohelix > Oreohelix idahoensis. The sequence continues at coordinate 319,498 of JAMPIV010015978.1, read as the reverse complement.
ACTAGATGATAAAGATAACCTTCACCTCTGGCGGATCCCAGAAGATCTGCTCAAATATTGGCACATTTTTAGGACGTCCCACCATCTTTGCCCATGGGCAAATTCGGTCAACAATATTTCCATTATGCAACTTCATGCCAAGCTTAGGAAAAAAAAGAAAGAACAAATAATTTAAAAAATTTAAAAAATCAAATTTTGTACAATGTGATCATAATGCAAGATTGCTGAATCAATAAACTTCTTCTTCAACACCTTTCAACTCCCAAAGGAGCATAGGCCTTCAACAAACTTATGCCAAGTCTTCCTGTTGTGTGCCATTTTTTTTTTTTTTTTTTTTTTTTTTTTTTTTTTTTTTTTTTTTCGTTCGCCCGCTAATACTCGAGGCGAAATCTCAGGTTATTATTTTTATGTCTAACCTGACATTGATTTTACGTGAGTATCCCTTTATTTCTTGTACAGAGACAGGTGTCCCTCGCCATTCAGGCAAATACTCGCCGATTTCGGAGGTACCCATTGCAGCTGGGTCGGCTCAGGAGCCGCCAGTCCCTGGTCGACGACACTCCTTCAAATGTCCTCGCCAGGTCTCGAGTTAATCCAGTCCAAATCCCGGTCGACGAAAAATCCTCAAATGCCGTCGCCCGGGTTTGATCCTGTATCACCCGGTCGCCAGAGCGGTGTTGTAACCACTACGCTAGCGCGGCTCCCATTGTGTGCCATTAGCTCAAGGTCTTTCCATATCTTCATCCCCCTTAATGTCTGTCTTCCTAATCTGTTCTCCATGTGTTCTTTGGTCTTCCTCTAACCTTTCTTACCCTGGGGTTTCCAGAATAAAAACTGCCAACTATTGCTATCAACAGGTGTCCTTAATGTGTGTCATATCCATCGCCAAGGTCTTCTTCTCATCTCTTGTTCTACTGGTGCTTGTCAGGTTCTTGTCATCAGTTCCAGATTATTGATCTTGTCATACCACTTCAATTCTTCTATTCTAGGCCAGCATCCATTTATGAAAGTCTGTAGCTTTTTGGCTGTTGTTTTTGTTATTCTCCATGTTTCAGAGCCATAATTTCTTCCCTGTACACTCTTAGACACCTATTTGAATATTTTCAAAGAAAGCAGTAGTCAGCTTGAGGCTATTTGTATCTCCATAGAGTTTTTCCAGGAATAGCACTAGTGATGGTCATATGTGCTTTCTCTGTTACTCATATGTTGGGCATCTTTGAAGCAAATGTTCAGCAGTCATTTTATCAGTGCCACAGTTACACTCATCAGTAGTTCCTATCTTTAGCTTGTTGAATAGATGATATCCCAATCTGTTGTGGCCTGTGCAGAGTCTGAAGATTATCACTTGTTCTCTTCTGCTGAGCTGGTAATATGCATCATTTTGTGTGTGTCCTGGATGCTCTGCATCCCATTTGTTTCTGTATCTGGTTCTGATAAAACTCTTTGCCTCTTCGAAAGTTATGCTTGTATCAGGTTGAGGTAGCTTTCCCCCTTCCTTTGCCAATCTGTCGGCCTCTTCATTGCCGGAGATGCTACAATGAGATGGGATCCATTGTATCACAACCAATTTGAATCGTTGACATAGTTTGTGGAGCATAACTCTTAGGTCATCTAGGTCTGCATTATTCTGGCTCCTCAGCATTGCAACTACTGGCAGTGCATCTGTTAAGAAAATAATTTGTCTCTCTGTGCTTTCCTCTGCCATTAGAACCTCTGCTGCAGTATTTAAGGCTTCTGTTTCTGCTCTGAAATTACTTGAGAATTTTCCTGTTGCCACTGACATTTTTGTGTGTGTACCAATGCTTAAGTGCAGAAGTACATCCCCATCTCTATCTTCTATTGCATTTGTTACTGATCCATTTGTGCATGCATGGGTAGAGCTATACAATAGAACTGACTTGACATTTGTGCATGCATGGGTAGAGCTATACAATAGAACTGACTTGACATTTGTGCATGCATGGGTAGAGCTATACAATAGAACTGACTTGACATTTGTGCATTATTGGGTAGAGCTATACAATAGAACTGACTTGACATTTGTGCATGCATGGGTAGAGCTATACACTAGAACTGACTTGACATTTGAATTGAAGATTCTTATTTTTGTGTTGGGCCTGATTTCTTTTGATCTCCATGTATTTCCCAGCGCAATGAAAGCTCCTTTAGCCTTTTGTATTCCTATTTTGATATCATTGTCTGTCCTTCCAACTGTGTCTATATTTCTGCCAAGGTATGTGTATGATTCTACATCTTGTAGGGGTGTTTCTTCCAGTAAAATCAATAAACTGCACATGTTTAAATATATTTATCCTTCAGCACAGGTCAATTCCACCTTAAGCAATTCTTCCACTATGCAGGATGTGATGATTCCATGAGAGTCCAGAACCACAGCACAGTGTAATTTCTGAGGTTAAAGATGCTACAATTGTTTGGTTTTTTTTTAAAGGTGATACTGTGTTGTATTAAGATTTGTTTAAAATACTCCCACTTGTCTGATATTGGGGGAGCAAAGATTAGCACCACTGCACCCCACCAAGTACGTTGCATAAGGTGACTAAGGAGATTTGTGCACAAGACTAGCAACCTCATCATATAAAACAAATCGTTACAGAAACCACCACTACAACAGCACAAAAAGCACTCTGACTAATGTTACCTGCAGGCAGCTCAACAGCAGTGGTAAACAATTCTCCATAAGAAGCAACAAAATAAAAAAAGAGGCAAGATGAAGAAGAATTCTTAACAGTACACTTTACCTTCAGTTTACTCTCGTGTTTGATAGCACATGAGCCATCTGGGTTTGCAGAAATGTTTAAATGCCATCGGCCAAAATCTCCCTTCCTAAATGCATACTTCTCCTCAAACTGCCAGCCATCTAAGGAAATGAACAAGCTATGAACTAACCATTATACTATGCATGAGAAATGAAGGCACAGCATGTACAACTCCCGTAATGCTAGCTGTATTATATAGACAAAGGACACACTAATTCCTTCGGTTCTGGTCATACACCTGCACAAGGTTTATATACATTCTTCTAATCTCAAGTTACTTATAGGTCAATTAAAACTTGTAATTACTAGGACACAACTTGCAGCTGGGTTGATGCTCCATTTACAATAGTGTTTTACTCATTAAAGTATCATAAGGTTGAATCACATCTCGTCAGTCAACTCATGATCAATACGTTGCCCATTCTAATTGGTGTGAATAAAAAATAGCAACTAATGATAACCTTAACCCTAACCTTGTTTCAAGCTTTTTCTAATATAATAAGGTGTGACACACATAGAGGCTGCACATAAAAAAAAACAAACAAACAAACAAACAAAGTATCAACATACCACTTATTACTGTCTCCGCATCCTCAGTTAAAGACTTGTATATTATTTTTATACTGTGTAAGCAAAGCTCAAAACATGGTGTCAGCAGTAAATGGACACTGCCGTAGATCCAGGCATAATATATTTTTTATTCAAGCAACAAGAGCGACATACTGATCACAAGTTGACCGACAAGATGGTGACTGTACTCTAATCTGTGATTCAACCGTATCACATAAAAAAACCAAAACACTGATTGGTTATGTTGGTGTTTGATATAACAGCATTTTATGTAGTAATGTTGACATATAGTAATATCTATGTATAGTACCATAGTATGTAGGTACCATAGCAAAATGAAGTATTCAAATGGGTAAAGTAAGACAGTTATGTCCTACTAATGTAATCCCATGCAGGTAGTCGATGAGGTGGATTGAGGGGAAAATACAGAAATCCAAAATGGTATGAATGATAGAACAGAAAAGGAGGAGACATAGCAAATGTCTATTCTAAATTACTTTTTTTTTTAACTTAATGAAAATAATGTATGTGTGTGAAAAAAAAGTGCATTAGTGAATGAGTGAGTGATTCAGGGAAGTCAACTCTTTCATTTGACTACTCCAATTTGGTTGTGTACAGGTTACTGACACGATGAAATGTATTAGTTTTGCTACTGTTTCCTATCTTATCTTTTATACTGTCTGTATAAAGTGCTCTTCCTGCTTTTCTTCACATCTTTCTCCTGTCTTTTCCTATATAAATAGTTAACAGAACGCATATCCTGTCCAATTCACTGTGTTCATAATGTAGTTTTCTGTTCTGTAATCAATATTATTTTTAGCTAATGTGTTTTAAGCTTCATTATCTGAAGAATAGAGCGTCAAGTGGCCCCGTGGTGATATAGTTACTGGGTTCGAAATATAGTAGCATCATACTTGAGTCTATTCAGTTGTAAATGGGTGCCTGACTCTGATCTTGAGTTAGAAAAGGCAAAGGCTGCAATGAAGAGTACAGGTCACCTACCTCCATAAAGCTGAAATTTAGTAAAGTGTAGTCTCTAACACTTAATTTCCCTAACACTTCATTTACAGTTTCTGCTAAGCGACTACTATTACCTTTTATCTGAAGAATGTGTCCCAGAAACCCATGATAAAACACTATACCACTGTTGTGTATCATAACATTTGCTTAACACATTAACTACTGCAAGCCGGTGGTACCGGCTTTTGAAATCCTATCATTTGGACCGCAAGCCGCTCAGAGCGTCGATCTAATTTTAGTGATAAAACGAATAAAAAATGTACTGAAACACTTTCTAATCTAGTTCGAAATTTTAAGTTGCTACCGGAAAACAAATTACCAAAGCATGGTTGTTGTAGAACACTAGAAAATTGATATTATGTTCATGTTTTTCAGCGTTTTCGGTTAGTTACCTAATCGTGTAAAACTGTTTACCGTGGCAACTACTGATAGGACCACAGAAAATGCTTGTACATCTCGTCTAACGGCTGAATAGGCTAGAAACTTTGTTTCAACAATTGACTGATAGATCTAGCGACGAGGACAAGAGTGAAAACGGTGTGCACATTGATTGAAATAAGGATTTTGATAGAGATGGGGCGCAAGCAGTTATAATTGTGAAAATATTGCAAGTCCTCGGCCATCGGAGGGCCGTTAAATAGCAACAACCTCTATTAGAGTTACAAATGGTGCTTATTGTAATAGTACATTCATTTATCTTTAAAATGACGTGTAATTCATAAAAATCTGTAAACAATTACGAAAACTACCGCTTACTTTGTGCAAACACCTACAGGATAAAAATGGGAAAAAAATTTAATTCGGCCACAGTGTGTTTTTCAATTCGACAGTTAATGTGTTAAAAGATGCTCAACATATGGTGAACATAGAAAGCACATATGACTGCCACCAGTGCTATTCCTGGGAAAAACTCTATAGAGATGCAAATAGCCTCAAGCTGACTACTGCTTTCTTTGAAAATATTCAAGTAGACGTCTGAGAGTGTACGAAGAAGAAGAGAAAGATGTATCATAACACTCACTGAAATCTCCTCGAAGATATATGCCAGCTGCCCCTGGGGCCCATTCTGTTGCAGTGATGGAATTGTTCTTCTGCCGACGAATACCAAATATTTCATAGCCTCTAGAAAAACTCTCAAGACTGCCTTCTGATTTGTCTATTCTTGACACAACGTCATAGAAGCAGCTGTACCTGAATCAGTCATACAGTGAACAGCAACAGTTAGTGGGTAGTTTAATAGACAGAAGATTTAACCCAACTACATACACATTACTGAATACATTATATATAACTACATTATGGTTAAGCACCCGACTAACAGAGCGACTGCCTCTCACAACAAAGTTAGCAAGTTCTGGGAATGAAACCTGGTAGCAACATGCCCCAGTCTATCTAGCTGTCATTGGGTACCTGACTTTGTTTTTGTGTTAGGGAAGGGAATGGAAGCGTGGAAGGTAATTGGTCACTCTGTTCATTCAGCTGGACCACGTATAGTGAAGTCTGCAACGCTTTACTTCTCTATGGTGGTATCTGCTATGGAATTACCTTTTACAAGGATGGTTCATTTCTTAATGGCAAAAATAAAGTCCGCCAAACTGGGCAAATGTTTTCTATTTTTCAATCAATCAATACCTTTTAACTCCCCAAGGAGCATAGGCTTCAACAAACATATGCCAAGTCTTCCTGTCATGTGACATCAGCTAAAGTTCTTTCCACATCTTCCTCATCATTTTCACTTCTGTCTCCAGTTCTCTTCTCCACGTGTGTTTTAGTCTGCCTCTAGGGATTCCAGAACAAGGACTGCCTTGTAATGCTATCAAACAGGTTTCCTCAATGTGTGTCCTATCCATTATTTTTTTTAAACCCATATTCTTTTGGCTATTACTTATGTAATATCCGAGTAGAAGACACTGGTGATGGATAAGACACACACTAAGGAAACTTGTTGATAGCATTACAAGGCAGTCTTTGTTCTGGGATACCCAGAATAAGAAAGGTAGAAGAAGACCAAAATAACGCAAGGAAAAGGGAACCAGAGACATTTATTCTTCTTCTTCTTCGTTCACCCTCAGACTTCCACATTTATGACTCTAATAAAGGCAGTAGTCAGCTCAAGGTTCCTGACATCTCCAAACAGTTTTTCGTGGAGAGAAGTGGGTTGTTGCCATATGCCACTCTGTTCACTGCTGTAAGTTGGGCAGGACTGGAGCAGATGTTCGGCTGTCATGGGGCTGATGCCACAGAAGCAGAGATCTGTTTGACCAATTCTGTACTTGTGATAAAGATGGTACCTCACGCTATTGTGACCAGTGTGTAAGCAGAAAATGATGACCTGGTCTCGCCTAGATAGCTGATAATAGGCATCATCTTTTATTTGACCTGGGTGCTCTCAGTTCCATTTGGACTTGAAAATAGCTTTTATCATTGTTTTAACCATTTCATAAGTTGTCTCTATATCGTTTTGTTGCAGGGCTCCCCCTTCTTTAGCAAGCTTATCTGCCTCTTCATTGCCTGGAATGTTGCAATGGGCTGGTATCCACTGGACTGTGTTCTTGTTGAAGCATTTGGCCAGGCTTTCAAGTGAGTTTATCAGATCTTTCAATCATTAAATTAAAGAACAGAATTCACTCTTTGACAACTGCCACTGGCAAATACTGCAATAACTTCACTGCTGAAGCAGAGGCCCTGAAACAGGCAGCAGAAACTCTTACTGAGACATATATTAAATATATAAAGAATACATAAAGAAATACCTTAAACACATAGCACAGGATAGGATGGTTGCACATGGATTTGCTGAAATGTCTATGTTCCTCAGGAAGCTGAATGGCAATGATCATGATGATATTATGGTTGAATCACTATTTACTGTATGATAGGCCATCTTGTAACAAACATTTTCATTTGTGTGCCCAATCTCATTCGTGATTTGTGGTATTTAAAGAGAATATGGTTAGGGGTTTAGTGTTAAGATTTGTGGTCAGGGTTGGACAAAAAAATAACCAGTTGCTAACCTTAACCCTAATCTTGTTTGCTGCAAGATGGTGACCATCCAGTGCAGCTGACATGACATATGCAATTCATTGTTTTGATGGCAAATAGATGTAAATGGGCAAGTTGAATTGCAACTTAGGGGGACGCATGCCCAATTTCGTGTAAATGCTTGTTGATATTTGATATGTAATATTAAGCCAAAGTCAGTTTTCTGCATGCGTAGGCTTTTTTTGTCTGAAATCACAACTCACAATACAGCATTATGATTACCAGTTTAGTGTAGCCAAAGTTGGTTTTATGCAAATGTAGCCAACTCTTTTTCATATGCAATTACATCTCATTATACAGCGTAATGATTACCAAATTAATACTAGGATCCCCAATTAATTTTTTTTTCTTTTTGTGTCAACATTTATTTCTGACAAGGCTTGACAGAGGGTGAGTGTTAGGCATAGAGCAAGCCACCACTGTTGTGAGATTAGCAGCTATTCATTACTTGCAAATGAAAACAAAACTGCTGTAAACAGGGTTACAAGTTAGCAGTTTAGAGTTAGCATTTAGGGTTAGGATGCAGACACAGAAAAATACTTGCCAAACCTTAATCCTGCACTACATTTCCACACACACACACACAAGTACAACAAAATACCAACTTAGCCTACTTGTTATTACTTCGTCTCTGGATCATTACTCGAGGGAAGATTTTGGGGACTTAATTGGACGTCCCGATAGCCATTTTTGATAAACAGAGGTGTCTTTCTAAGTTGCGATTCAACCAAAATTAGTCTATACTCAGAATAACTACGCAACTAACTTGGACGACTCATGTGTCTACAACTGGCAAGCCAGTTTAACTGACTCTTGATTAATGATTATGTATCAAAACTACTCAGAGATGTTCTGATTTAAATTGTGTATTCATGCTACTGGTGGGGGGCGGAGAAGGAGAAGAGAGAAATAATACCTTCTTTTTATTTCAGATTCATAATTTCGGAGATATCCATCAAGCTGGAAGGTTTTTTCCAAGTTAGGCTGAGGGGGGAGTTTCGGGAAGTCTCCCTGTTGCATTTTTCCTGCAGATCTGTTCTTATCAATTTTCCCGGCCATTCTTGATGCCTAATGGGAATCACAGCAGGTCAAGGTTCTTTAGGGTCACCTCAAAATAGACGTGACCTGATAATAATATCCGAAATAATACTTACTTACTTAGCCATCCCTCTTCTACCGTGAGCTGTAGAGATTTGTAGGAGGGAGCGCCATACTATCGTATCGGCTGTCTTCCTTCTGGCCTGGTTCCAATCTAGTCCTCGGTCCTTCGGAAATTGCCTAATGTTGTCCTTCCAGCGGACCTTGGGTTGAATTATAACACCATATGCCCTAATTATAACCCGTCAAGGGTTGAACGGGATACATTTTTTTTTTAAAAATCAAATAAATCCGGACTCTGGGTCGTCCCATACTTGTCGTGGTAGCCGATTTTCTTCCATACTGTGCAGTGTCTTGAAAAAAATAACATAGAGCATTTCCTACTAAAATGTAGGAAGTATGAACAACAGAGAAAACAAATATATTATTTGCAGGCATACAATTCATCCATAACTGTGGAGCCAAATGATACTTTGTTTTAAAAAAACCAAATCGTCTACCATTTTGCAGATATGGCCAAACCATCGTAGTTGTGACTGTTCTACTTGAGTCTGCAGTTACTGGGTTTTGAGGCCTTGCCTTATCGTCTGTTTGCGGACCATATCACTTTTTGTTACTTCAGCCACCTTCCTAAGATACCTCATTTCTGAGGTTTGGAGCTGGCTTTTGTGGGTTGTAGTCATTGCCCATGACTATCACCCATATGTCAAAACTGGGACATAGGTCGAGCGGCATACAACCATCTTCGTCTTCTTGCTAACTTCTCTTTTGTTGAGGAATCCTTGATTTTTGGCCTGAAAAATTCTCCATGCTTCTGCTCTTCAGGTAGCTAACTCTCCTTTGATGCCTTCTTTCTAGTCTATAATAGCTCTGAAGTATTTAAAGTGGTTGATCTGCTCCAGGACCTGTTCTCCCAGCTTAATCTGGTGCCTTCTTTCCTCTCGAGATATATCACCACGCTGGGCTGAACATTTTAATAATATCTTGAACCAGCCATCATCTATTAACGACGAAGCCATCATCCGCCTGCCCCAAATTCCTATAAATGAAGCATTAGATGATGTACCAACTCTGGAGGAAACTAAAAAAGCGATTCGTCAACTGTCTAGTGGAAAGGCCCCTGGCTCCGATTCAATTCCTGTTGAGGTTTATAAAGATGGCGGTGCAGTTCTGATAGAGAAACTTCATATGATCTTCCAGCAAATGTGGCAGAGTGAAACCATCCCACACGATCTCAAAGATGCCTCAATTATACATCTATATAAACGTAAAGGTAATCGCCAAGACTGCAACAATCATCGAGGCATCTCTCTTTTATCAATCGCTGGGAAGATATTCGCCAGAATCCTTTTGAATCGCCTTACGGCTCATCTTGACAAAGGTCTTTTACCTGAAAGTCAGTGTGGATTCCGGAAAGAACGTGGAACCACAGATATGGTGTTCGCTGCAAGACAGCTACAAGAAAAATGCCAAGAACAGCACTGTGACCTGTACACAGCTTTCATCGACTTGACAAAGGCGTTCGACAAGGTCAGTAGAGAGGGTCTATGGAAGATCATGGCAAAATACGGCTGCCCAAAGAAATTTATCACAATAGTGCAACAACTGCATGATGGAATGCAGGCTAGAGTTCAGGAAAACGGTGAGCTATCAGAGCCTTTCCCCGTCTCAAATGGAGTTAAACAAGGGTGCGTACTTGCACCGACTCTGTTCAGTATCATGTTTTCTGCTATGCTGACTGATGCTTTTAGAGACGGGGACACAGGAATCGACATTAGTTATCGTATTGATGGAAAATTGTTTAACCTTAGGAGGCTTCAAGCAAAAACCAAGGTCAAATCACACACCATCAGAGATCTTCTGTTTGCTGATGATTGTGCCCTCAATGCTGGCCCAGAGGCTGATCTGCAGCATAGTGTGGATAGATTCTCCGAAGCCTGCGCCAACTTTGGGCTTACCATCAACACGAAGAAAACAGAAATCATGTACCAACCAGCTCCTGGCACAGTTTATACTGAGCCAGTCATCAAGGTTAATGGTGAGAAACTGAATGTTGTGAACAGATTCACATACCTTGGTAGCACACTATCCCAGAACATTGTCATTGATGATGAGGTGAACACCAGGATCTCCAAAGCCAGCAGCACATTTGGCAGACTATACACCAACGTTTGGCATCGAAGTGGCATTAGTCTACAGACAAAGCTGAAGGTGTACAGAGCTGCGGTGCTTCCAGTGCTGCTATATGCATGTGAAACATGGACTGTATACAGGCGCCACGTAAAGAAGCTAAACCACTTCCATACAGTCTGTCTCAGGAAGATAATGAACATCAAATGGCAAGACAAGATCCCGGATACCGCCGTTCTTGACAGAGCTGGTATCCCTAGTATTGATACTATTCTGATGCAGTCACAAATTCGCTGGGCAGGTCATGTAGTCCGCATGCCAGACCATCGACTGCCAAAGATACTCTTTTATGGTGAGATGCAGAAGGGTAAACGCTCCCATGGTGGCCAAAAGAAGCGCTTCAAAGACACGTTAAAGACGTCATTGAAAACCTTTGACATAAACCCAGACACATGGGAAGCTGCTGCGCAAGACCGAACTGCTTGGCGCACATCTCTTCGTAAAGGTGCAGCAGCATGCGAATCATCCAGAAGAGCAGCAGCGGAACAGCGGAGACAAGCTAGAAAGGACCGTGAAATAAAACCTTCACATGAAGCAAACATTCCCTGCCCACACTGTCCAAGATCTTTCCAGGCCCGCATCGGGCTCTTCAGTCACCTTCGTACCCATAGACTAACCTAACATATTCTTAAATAATTGGATGAACAGAGTGGTCTTCATCACCCGTGATGGACGAACAACCATATCACCACGGTTTTTGTTTAGGAACTGCTGATGACCCAGGACATCACAGAGAGTCTGAACTTGTCTTTGGCTGATGCAGGTCGACTTGCCCAGAATCGTGATGCGTTCAGAGCAGCTGTAATGGAGACAACGTTCTGGAAAGAATACGTCACATGATGATGATGATGATGATGATGACCATCCCTCTCTCTCAAGCTCTTCCTTCCAGACTTGCAGGTTAGATAGAAGATGTGCCTCTGATTTAGCAATCAAGGCAACATTGTTGGCAAATGCCAGCTCTGAAATACAGACCTGTCTCATCTTTCAGTACCCCACCGAATATTTTCTTGTCCTTTCCTTACATGTTTTGACGACATCGGCCATGAGGAGTATGAAAGATAAGGTGACATTATTTCCGCAAGTATTGTAGAAGATCTGTAGGCCCTATAGCTTGGATCAGAGTTGCTAGAATATTCTTTCTCTCCAAGCAGTCCCAAAATTTGCTCCAGGGAACCTTGTCAAACGCCTTCTCTAGATCCAAGACACAAAGATGCATCTCACTTTTATACTCAACAGATTTTTCACTCAGCTGCCTGAGTGTGCAGATAAGGTCCTGCGTACTTCGGTTTGCTCGGAAACCACACTGAACCTCATCCATTTGTGGCTCAGCCAGGCGTCGGAGTCTCTGCTTCAGTATTCTCTAGAGTAAATTTTACCAGGGATACTTAGCAGGGTTATGTCTCTATGATTTCCAATGGTTTTTGCAAAGAAGTTCAAGTGGCAGCATATTTGTTAACTTAGCTGCCAATGATGATTCTAATCCTCCTTATGGGTTGGGTCTTTTCACTCTGCTCGCACTCGTCTCTGGTCAAAGTTCAGGCGCCGCACGTTCCCAGAATGTCAAGGAGTAACAGCCAAGCTGGTTCTGCGTCTGTCTATAAGACCCTCTTATGATGGCGTCTCGCACAACGTCAGTCCACTTCTACCTTCACTTGGTTCCAGAGATAGTACTTTCTGCTGGTACCACCAATAACTGGTAATAGAAATAGAAACGAAACGCTCTTCTGAGTATGGCGTTTTCCGACACATAGTTATGTGCCCCCCTCTTCTATTCTACCATCCCATGTCAGAATTTACCCTCGATGAGAATTAAATTTAATCCCTCGGGATAAAACTTCCTTTACATTTAAATTGAATAGCTTTAGCTTTACATTACATTTAAATGAAAAGGTTAAAAGTACAGATATAATATGTTTTACATTTACATCTCGACTGTTTTAATAGCGTTCACAATATAAATTGACTATGTTTTACACTGATTGAAAAGTTTGAAACTTCCATTAATTTTAGCATGAATATGTTTTTTCGTTTACATTTACACTGAGTGAAAAGCTTTGAAACTGTAAGTATTATTCTTAGACTGTACATCATTTCTTCCATCTTTCCCTCCCTGCTCCATAGGGAACCTGGAACTACTTGATGTTTTTTAGTATTTTTTACGAAACTATCATTATAGCAATCACCAGCCCGTGCAGTGGTGGTTCATGAATCATCATTCTAGATACTGAGGTTGCCAACCTCAAATGAATTTGACATCCAATAGCGAGTTTCACACATTAAACTTCACATAGTAATATATACATATATATGTTAGTTCACATGTTAGTAATAAAATATGAAATGTAAGTCACAACTTACGCCAATCTTGGCTACAGGCTTGTTGCTCAGATGAATAAAAGAGACGAATCGTTCTCTTGCACGCGTCTGGGATGTCTTTTCTTCTTCTTCTTCGTTCGTCCTGAAAAGGACGTTGGTTGCGTTGTGTCCGTTTACAGCGAAGCTGCAATATTTGCGCCTTTCGGCCGACACATCCGACTTCAGCACGGCATTTTTGGGACCGGGTTAGCCTTCCCTCTTCGATCCCTACTCACTCAGCCAGACTGCAGTGATGCAGCCCGTTTCCAGGACCACCACTTGGAGGTGAAGTAGGGTCTTGGTCAGCTCTGGTTCGCTGACCCAGACGCAAGCAGTCTAGCTATGGGTCGCTAACTGCATTCCTCACTGTTGACATGTCTTAGGTCCCTGGGATGTCTTTAATTTTACAATAGATTCCCTCTCTGCCTTCGTGTGTCTTCAGTTTCCTAGTCCCGGTGTTCCTTATTAAAATGTAGAGATTTCATGTGCTTTTTAAGTCATATCTGGTTCTCCAATAAAAGGTCCGGTTAAAAAAAAGGAATTCTGAATCTAGTCTTCACTCTGGCGAGGTCTGATATTGTCTTGGCGAGCGAGAAATTCACAGTGAAATAAAACTGCGAAATGGTCAGACTATATTCCCTTTCTTCCCACGCCTTCGTTTGTTATGGAGTTAAATAAACCGCTCCAATCATCTTCAAGCAGGTCGAGTGTGGTACTTTCAAAATATTTCCGACATGGAAAAATGTTGCAAAGGTCGCGTCTCCCATATATGGTAATATGCTGTCCGATGCCCTTGTGTACAAACTTACAGACAGATCTCTGTCCATCATAATATTGTGACCGTGTTTTTCTGGCGTAATGACTCAAGGATGGTCGCTAGTCACCTGTGTTTCGCCAGACAAACAAACCTGGTTTTGTTCAGCACTCCTGCCCAACACAAACTTGGATAAACAAACACCGTCGCTTGAAAAGATGATCAGAAAGATTATGCGATAATATTGTCGCTGACGGTCAAATAACCTGGCGTAACTTAACACGTCTTTGTGAAGCGTGAATGCGACACAATAAGATAAGAATTACTCCCGTAGCAAATACTGCCATAGGGGAGTGGCGTGTTAGAGACTTTCCCCATGCTATGTCCAGCATAAAGAGTCAAATGTATGAAAGGGCAAAATGAAATGCCAAATAACAAGCGAATAATGAAGAAATATGAAGAAAAGTTTACTGCCGGGGGGCTGAAGGTGTGAGAGATCACACAAAAGGACAGAAACAGACATTTTGTCACAGCTGCCCCCCCCCCCCCCTCCCCGGTTGAAATGAACAGCAGTGCAACGTATCTCCGATTTCGCCTAAATGTCTATTGATCCGAAGGCTAATTATCGTAAGTCGTCCTTTTAAATAGGGTTAGTATTTCTAATCCGTATCCCGTATTACTGTGTTTGTTGTTTGTTTTTTTTTTAGTGTAGGCAGTATCGGTGTGCGGGACTTAATTGGCCGCCGGATCTATAGATGTTTGGGCGAAATCGAAAACACGTCCCACCAAATTTCATTTCAACCCCTATCTCTTCCACGATGGCCAAGCGACCATAAGTTATCTTTTTCCATGCTCCGACATGCCTCATACTTTGCTGTACTGAATTGTGAGCCGTTGTCAGTTAAGGTCTGGCTTGATTTAATAATAAAAAATGGATAGACCGTAGCATGGGATAAAAGAAGAAATGCATATAACCGGGTCAACGCTCCAACAAGAACAATTAAATGTATATAGGGAATTAAAAATTCTCAGCAATAGGAAACCGCTCAGACTACAACTTTGAACGAGCTATTTTGAAACAGAAGAATCTTACTGTGCAGCATGTTCACAAGACAATAATATATACATCATTTCCCCGTTACAATTTAAGAGTTTGAACCAGAGGTGTCTTCAAGTCTTTCCAGCTAAGTTTGAAGTAGTCTCAAGACTCTTAGTGTAAGTCTGAAGTCGAGTCTAAAGTTTTGTTTTTTTAAACAAAATATCACGTTCAACCTTTGATGGGTTTTAATTATAGTGTAATAAATTAAAGACAATAAAATAAGATTTTCTATATCCAAATATAGTATCTTCTTCTGCCCTCCTTACTTACTTACTTAGTCGTTCCCCTTCTACCGTGAGGTGTAGAGGTTTGGAAGAGAGAGCGCAAGACCATTCTATCAGCTGTCTTCTTCCTGGCCTGGTTCCATTCTAGTCCTCGGTCCTTCAAAGATTGTCTAATGTTGTCCTCCCAGCGGACTCTGGGTCGTCCTGGAGGTCTGGATCCCTGGCTCTTTGTTTCCCATGCTTGTCGTGGTAGCCGATCTTCTCCCATTCTGCAGACATGGCCAAACCATCTTAGTTGGGATTGTTCTATTTGGGTCTGCAGCGGATGGGATTTTAGGCCTTGACGGATCGTCTGGTTGCGGACCATGTCTCTTCTTGTTACTTCAGCCACCTTCCTCAGATACCTCATTTCTGAGGTTTGGATCTGGCTTTTGTGGGTTGTAGTCATTGCCCACGACTCGCATCCATATGTCAAGATTGGGACATAGGTGGAGCGGTATACAGCCATCTTCGTTTTCTTACCAACCTCTTTCTTGCTGAGGAATCCTCGATTTATGGCCTGAAAAAGTCTCCCAGTCGCTGCTTTTCGAGTGGCCAACTCTTCTTTGATGCCTCCCTTTCGGTCTATAATAGCTCCGAGATATTTAAAGTGGTCGACCTGCTCCAGGACCTGTTCTCCCAACTTAATCTGATGTCTTCTTTCTTCTCGTGATATCACCATGGATTTTGTTTTAGAGCTGCTTATGACCATCCCTCTCTTCTCCAGCTCTTCCTTCCAGACTTGCAGGTTGGATTGGAGATGTGCCTCTGATTTAGCAATCAGGGCAACATCATCAGCAAATGCCAGCTCCGAAATATAGACCTGTCTCATCTTCCAGTACCCCACTGAATACTTTCTTGTTCTCTCCTTACATGCCTTGATGACATCGTCCATAAGGAGTATGAAGAGGTAAGGTGATAGGATATCACCTTGTCTTACACCAGTGGTGGTCCTGAACTCTTCTGACTTATGGTTTGCTGTCCTCACATAATTTCTGCAAGACTTGTAGAAGCTCTGTATAGCATGAATCAGAGGTGCTGGAATATTCTTCCTTGCCAAACAGTCCCAAAGTTTGCTCCAGGGGACCCTGTCAAACGCCTTTTCCAGATCTATGAAACAAAGATGGATCTCACTCTTATACTCAAGGGCCTTTTCACTCAGCTGTCTGAGTGTGAAGATTAGGTCTTGAGTACTTCGGTTTGCTCGGAATCCGCACTGGACCTCATCCAATTGTGGCTCAGCTAGGCGTCGGAGTCTCTGCTCTAGGATTCTAGAGTAGATTTTACCAGGGACACTGAGAAGGGATATGCCTCTATGGTTTCCACATTGTCGATTGTCACCCTTTTTGAAAATTGGTGTTATGATGGCAATCTCCCAATCCTTTGGTATGGTCTTGTTGCACCATGCTGCATGTAGGACCTTTAAGAGTAATAGGTCACCTGATGCTCCCATGTACTTAACCATTTCTGGTGTTATACCAGCATGCCCTGCTGCTTTGCCCATCTTGATTTTCTCTAGTGCTGCCCTCAGTTCTTCCATCTTTATGTCATCTTCACCATCATTGGTTTTCTCTTCTGTGCTAGTGGTTATCATTTCTGATGCTTCACCATGCTCACCATCCAGGAGTTCTGAGAAATATTCTTTCCATCTTTCCATTACTTCCTTCGGGGCAGTAAGCAATTTGCCTTGCTTGTCCTTTATAAATTTGAGAGGGCATTGTTTTTCCTTCCTCATGTTCTTTAGGGTCTTATAGAACAATTTCTGGTTTTCTTGTGCATCTTTTTCTAGCTTTTCTCCAAATACTTCCCAGGACTTCTGTTTAGCTGCTAGCACTTTGTTCTTTGCTTCTATTCTGAGTGTCACATATTCTCTATATTTTTCCATTTATCCTGTTGTGTTTTTAGCTCCTAAGTATTGTTTCCATGCCATTTTCTTCTCTCTTATTTTCTCTTTGACTTCCTCTGTCCACCAAGGTGTCCTCTTTCTCTGGTTCCCAAGTCGGACTTCACCGCATGCTTCTGCAGCAGCTGTCTTTATGATATCCTTGAATTTATTCCAGAGGGTTTCCAAGTCATCAGGTCGTTCTTCTGTGTTGCTCACTGCTGTAGCAATAAGCCCCTGATATCTGGTCTTAATTTCTGGCTCTCTCAGCTTGTAGGTCCTAATGCTCATTTCTCCTGCTCGTTTACTTGGTTTCTTGCGTGATGTTGGGCAGTTCCTAGGCTGAGCAACTCTTTCAGTTGTTCGTTTGATTGTTAGCAGGTAGTGATTACTTCCAATCTCTGGCCCCCTCCAGACTCTTGCATCTCGGACATATCTGAATGAGCTTCTCCGAACAATGGCATAGTCGATCACTGACTTCTCATTCTTGGTTGGTTCACATCTAGTGTATGCATGTATGCGCTTATGGGGGAACTTTGTGTTTGTAATGATCAGATTCTGCTCACTGCAGAATCTAAGGAGTCGCTTTCCATTGTCATTGAGAGTATCTTCTCCATATCTTCCGATAACTCCACCCCATCTAGCATGGTCATTTCCAACTCTGGCATTAAAATCTCCGAGCATGATAACTTCATCTAGGCAGTCATCCACTGTCCTTTGAACCAGCTCGAAGAATTCCTCCTTGACCTCTGCTCTCTCATCCTCATTTGGCCCATACACTATGACCAGGTTGACTATGGTTTCTCCTTCTTTTAGTTTTACAACCATAATGCGCTCCGAGACAAAGTTCTTTCCCTTGATACTATCTTTTTGATTTTGGGCCACAATGCAACCCACGCCCCCTTTAGCTCTTTCAGATATGGGTACACCACTGTAGAGCAACGTGTTGCCATCGAGATCCATGACTCCTTGTCCTTTTTTCTTCGTTTCCGTTATAGCCAGGATTTCTAGTTTTGCTTTCCTCATCTCTTCCACCAGCTCCTCTTCCTTCCCATTTATACTTCTTGTGTTCCAAGTTCCATAAGTCGTAGTCCGTAGTCCGTTCCAGTTCGTCGCCTTTAGAATCAGTCCGGTTTTCTCTCTTGTATTGCTCGTAATCATAGTTTAAGACAAACAGGTGATTGGCCTGTTGTGCCTTTGCATGGTGGAGGGGCTGCCTCCTTACGGCCTCTTCTGCCCTCCACTCAGTTCAAATATAGTAAATCAAAACCAAAATTTTGTGAAGGTATTTGTGTGTGACACCCCCTTTCAAGAAACAAACAAACAATAAAAATCAAATTTAAAAAAAAACAGACAAAAAACAAAGCAAAGTCTCTAACATCTACCCTGCTGTTAACAAGGTGGAATAGGGGAGAAAGCCTGGAGGTGTCCGAGATTACATCAAAACCCACCATCGTCTTCAGTCTCAGTACAAGACTCAAGTCCCTAATAGTAACATTCAAGTCAGAGTCCCATTTTTACACGCTTTTATTTAACTTCTCTTGTATGTCACTTTCAAATCTTGCAATCGATTTTTCAATCACTTCCAGATGAGCAATAGCTCTGAAACTTGGCATAGTTGTGTATTCCCGATGACAATACAACAATCAGTCAATTATTTAATAATTTAATATTGTAATTATGACATTATGAGTAATCAAAGTTTTTCGTAGAGAAATGTAAACAAATCAGGGGCCATAATCAAGTTAATTAAACATTCAAGAGTACGTGGTGTGCTTTTTGCCCTTCGTATACATCCTACAAATCAGCAAGCGGTCTTACAAAGTTTCAGGAAAAAAAATTATTGAAATGTTTAAAGTAAAAGCTCAGGATCAACTCGTCAATGCAACTCGCAACACCAACAATGTCAATTTGGAAAACATCATTCCATCTGACATCAATAAAACTGGAGGTCTGCCAAAATAATTAGAATTGTTTGTTGGAGCTAAAGTGATGTTGAGGTCCAATGGTGCAATTGGATTCATTACATAAATATACTGTTCAAAAAAAGAAACGCAACATTATTGCAGTGGTAATGGACATCCAAATTTCAAACTTGTACCAAAATTTTATTTTACGGAATTAATGTTTCAATCTTGGCATGAAGAAACTTTCAGACTTTAACAATGAAATGATGTTCATTAAATTTGGTTTGGACTTTTATTCTTTGTGACTGAGGCCTCCGTTTCAGTAAGGTGTGTGGCCTCCTCTGGCCTCTATCAGAGAACGACATCTCCTTGACATGGATCCGATTAGCCGTTGGATCTGTTGTTGTGGGATGGCTGCCCACTCTTCCCGCAGTGCAAGAGACAACTGTCAGAGATTGGCTGGAGCCACGTCTCGCTGGCGGAATCGTCTGCCGAGTTCATCCCATAAGTGTTCTATGGGGTTCATGTCTGATGACATGGCTGGCCACAGAATGGTCTGGACGTTGTTGTCAGCGAGGAACTGGGTGGTGAGTTGTGCCACATGAGGTCGAGCGTTATCCTGCTGAAAAATCGACCCTCGTGCAGCCAGAAGTGGAAGGACGTGAGGTCGAAGAATTTCAGCGACGTATCGTTGGGCATTCAGGCGTCCTTCAATTTGCACCAGGTCACTTCTTCCCATGAAGTTGATCGCCCCCACATCAGTACACCTCCACCACCATGTGGAGGAGCCTCATCAACGCTGTTCTGGGCGTAGCGCTCATGGACTTTGCGGTAAACTCTTCTCCGTCTATCGTGTCGCTGGAGCACAAAAAATGATTCATCACTAAACCAAACCCGTTTCCAGTCATTCCCGACGGTCCATTGACGATGCTGTCGGTTCTGGCGATGCCGGTCCGTAAGAACAACACCTCTGTAGGGTCTTCTAGCCCAAAGACCAGAGTCGTGCAGCCGGTTCCTGACCGTTTGATCTGAAATTCGACGAGCTGCTGACATTGACTGGACTGTGGAGGACGCAGATGCAAGTCGATTCCTGAGGTGACGCAGCCGTATGAAGCGGTCTTCGGCAGGAGTTGTGACTCTGGGTCTTCCACTGCGCGGCCGGTCTGCCACTGAGCCAGTTTCTTGAAATCGCCTCCAAAGGCGACTAATGTTGCTTCTAACCACATTAAATTGTCTGGCCACTACACTTTGTGACTGTCCAGTCTGTAAACGTCCAATGATGATGAGTCGTTGTTCTGTAGTGAGATGAGCCATACTTGCGCGTTGAATTTTCAACTGAATTTATTCGAGGAGCGTCAATCTTTTATAGGCATTCAATAATATGGTCAGAGAGTTTTGTGTTCAGTAAGTTTCACGGGATTCTCATGAACCTGTCACGAGTTATTGTCAAAAATGTTGTTTTGACCTTGACCTCTTTCATGACCTCACGAATCATGAGGTGAGTACAATTCAGGTAACCACGAGAAGTTAATGACCAGGTGGACACAGTCGATAGGTTGACTGATGTCCAATCAGCGAATATCTTTTATAAAAGTAACACCAAAAAAGTTGCGTGTCTTTTTTTGAACAGTATAATTTGGCCACTCTTTCGCAGAGCCCAAATGTATGAAATTAATATTCCATCAGTTCGTGTTGACTTTGGATGTGATGGTGTTCATATCATTCAACCTACGTCAATTCAATTTCCTGGGAAATATAGTTATGGAACTGCAGAAAGAAGAATACTGCCGATAGTTCTTTCGTGGGCTTCGACAGTTCACAAAATGCAAGGGAGTACAGTCGATTATGCGGTAATCTATTTGGGACCAAAATTATTTGCTGAAGGTCAAGCATACCTTAAATTGTAATTTAGATTGTAATCTACTGCCCTTGGTCATGCAGGGGTAAGCGGCAATGAAAGAGCTGATAGACTAGCTTCATGAGCACCTATAGTGGGTGCGTTGGATATAGATAAGGGAGAGATACTGAAGACAATTAATGATCGTCAGTTAGAGAATAACACTGCAATCGATGAATCATCACGGCTGAGATTGCTGGAGTTTGGTATTAGGCGTGGGATTGGCAGGAATGAACGTATGAGAGGATGCATCCGGCGTATGACAATCAGCGCGCAACAGCAACTGTTAGCATTCATACTCTTCGACATTTGCTGAGGGAGACTGAGCACCTATGGGTTTGACCGGAGTGCAATGATGTCGATTCTGAACAACAACAATAACACACATTCTAAACATTTTTGTGGTGGGTAGGTTTATAAGTTTTAAATTTTGCTTGGGCAGCGGCCTAACACCCTACTCTTTACGATTTCCAACTGCCGTGGGATTTTTTAACGTGCACAACTTGCACACGGGACCTCCTATTTTTTCGCCCTTATCTGAGAAGGCTAGGCATCCTATCTCACTACGCAGGAGACCTGGGGAGGTATGATACCATTAGGACCACTGGTTCTGAAAAAACAATTTCCATTAATTATATTCCCTCAACTGGGAATCGAACCCGGTACCTCTAGAATTCGAGGTGGACGGAATACCTCTTAGCAAATCGAGGGGGGGGGAGGGGGGAGGGGGGGAAGGAGAGTGGGAGAGAACTATGCGTAAAAGAAATATGACATGACACAAAAATTCGAGTGAGGATCACTACTTTATTAAATGATGTGTAGAACCAAAAAAAAAAATTTTGTAACCTCTATCCTCATAGTTTACTTTATTCGCGAAAGATAACAACTTCCTCGTGGATGACTTATTTTAATATTATAATCTCAGCTGAAATGTCGGATAAGTATTTAATCCGTTAGCTGATTACAATTTAAAAAAAAATTATTTATATATTTTTAATATAATTTAATCCACAGCTCAAAAAAAAAAAAATGATGCAGGCTAGATAAACTGTCAATCAATCAAAACCCTTTAGCTCCCCAAGGGGCATTGACCTTCAATAAACACATGTGTGAGGAGTTACTGTTAATTTTATTTTCAACTCGCCCCAGTCTTCATCTCCATGTAATTATTTGCGTTCTTTTATTATTATTAGGCGTTCGAGTTCATAGTTATTAGTCTGGGTTAATTTTCGGACGTTAGGATAAAATCCGAACACCCGCACCTACCCTGTTTAATTGTAGGGATGGGGAGAAGCACGGCCCAGGTTCAGCGCAGTAACCAATAACATTATTCTGGAAGGCAAAAGGTCAGTGGGTTACTTAATGTTATGTATTATTTCTGCGCTTGAGCACAATAATATTTGCGATTTCTGTTTGGTAAACGATGAGTCATAAGTTAGTTTACGATATCATTGGCTGAGGTCAGATTTAATTTATGTGCAGGCATCAAAATAGGTCATAGGGTGGTTTAAAGCAGTTCCCGATAGCTAGTATCAGACGCGATGACTCACCGCGTCCGTTATTGCATCAGACTATTATACTACATATTTAACATCAAAATCTTTTAGCGCTCTCTGGTCCCAAGAAATTCAGCCGTGACACAAGTGCCATCATATAGTCTGCTCAGTCCGAGATATTCTATATTTATTGGGTATGTCTATAACTTAATTAGCGTTGTAAAAAGTTCGTTTTATATAAGAGCTTAGCACGTTAGAGTTAGTTTTCTCCTGGGATTTAATTTAATTTTTATTAGTCAGGAGTGCCATCAATTGCAATCTTATACATAAACTAGAACCAGGGTAGTGTAAGTTGTGCCTATAATTTTTCTATGAACAAGTAGCAGTATCTATGATTTGTGTAGCGGCTTTTGAGATAGTTTAACGGTGTCAGTACTAAGCCCAATAATGTAATTATGAGGTCCGTGTAACCTCAATGTGATTATTGATAATTTGTAGTGTATATAAGCGGGTATGGTTGTGTATTAATTTGTTGTATTAATTGGTCTTGTAGTCAGGAGACATGGGTGAAGTGGATTTTATATTTCATAGATGGTGTAGTAACAGTGTGTTTAAAAATTGTGTTAATTGATAACCTTCCCGGGTCAGTCATTAATAAGAAGTTAAGGCTGGGAAATTATCCTGTACCGGGGAATGTTTCGCTTCAATGAAGCTAATGTTATGACACCAAAGGGGCGAGACACGCACACAAAAGATTCAGGTCAGACCGTGTCTGGGGTTCACATAACAGACAGATAGCTAAGTTGGTGCGGGAGATAGATAGGAGTGAACTGTAAATTAGTTTGACCCATGGGCAGAAATATTTGTTTATTTCTTGTGTGTAGGAGAGATTGTTTAATTTAGGGGACACCAGGGTGTAGAGGAAGTTTGGGGTGGTAATATGTTATTGTCTTAGGAATTTTGACTTGTTGTATAGATGTGGTTATTTTTTTTTGTTTCTACAGCTGTCACAGCTTGTTGGTGGTGATGGTGGTGGAGTTTATTAATAGCCAAAATCCTACCACGGGCGGTGCCTTCTAACGAGAAGGAGGCCCGAGACATAGCCGAAAGTGAAGAAAACTGGAGAAAGCGCCTGTACCAGCGCCCAGTACGTCTGCAACACTGAAAGAAAGAAGTTCTCTTGCAGTGAGGGCTCTTGCCTCAGCGGGAACAGGTTCTTAAGTCAGGAGCTCTTAGCTCGTTCAAGCACACCAAATAGGTGCGTTGCCTTGTGCTTATAATACTGCAGCG
Source organism: Oreohelix idahoensis (assembly GCA_024509875.1). NCBI lineage: Eukaryota > Metazoa > Mollusca > Gastropoda > Stylommatophora > Oreohelicidae > Oreohelix > Oreohelix idahoensis. The sequence goes on along the minus strand of JAMPIV010015978.1, from coordinate 295,855 downwards.
GTCCTAAACCCGAACCGGGTTAACTCAGCAAGTTGAAGAAGTGTCATCAGTGGTGAAACCAACTACAGCCTTCGGCAACAACATATCGCTGTAGTGAACCAGACCCTACCAACGGGCTGATCACCCGTTTGCCAGTCACTTCGATTACGGAAACAACAGCAAATGGATTGATTTGCCGTTGCCCTAAAGACGCCAATAGGCGTGATGGGAAACAATGGCAAAGAAAACCTATCTGCTGTTGCCCTAAGACGCCACTAGGCGTAATGGCCACTGACTGCTTTGACGGTCGGTGGCTAAGGACGGAAGAAGAAGAAGAAGAACCAGACCCTCTTTATCAGTATTCAGGAAAGGAGAGAGGGAAAACATACCTTTCCAAACTGCAAACAAAAAGAGGGGAGTGACGGAGAAGCAACTCATCAGATCCTCAGACGAAGACGGTGGCGTCAGAGAGGCACTGAACCGAGACAGAGGCGAAAGGAAGGAGTGTAGAGAGGAATAGTAGATACATATATAAAGACTTAGAGGACAGCCTCTGAGTTAGCGCTGCAAAGTCAATTAGTGTAGCAGTGCTCGTGGTGTATTAGTCAGTTGTGTAGGACAGCCTAGAACGTTGAGACTGTAGTTATTTAGTTATCCACCTTCAGTGGTATAGAGTGTTAGTTAGTAAATATAGTGTAGACAGGAGGGGTGGCTCTTAGTTAGAGACCCCCACCAAGTAGATTTTTTTAAATCCTTATTTTTTTCCCATGCAGGTGTGAAAGAGAGGGTGGAATTGTTTGTTTATATCGTCTTTCATTTAAATTGTTCTTTTTTCAGGTGGTGCGAACTCGCACTTTATTTTGTTTACTGTGGATTTTATTTGTTTAATAAACTATAAAAAGTACACTGGATCAGTTTATCTTTAACTATACTGTACTTATATGCTTCTCTGTATAGTTGTGTCTGTGGACTTTAGTGAAACCTTATCTCCTTTCTGGTAGTCAGAGGTGGTGAGACAGTAGCTCTTACATAAGTCACAAGTGGCGAGGGAGAGTCAATCTCGGTTCTCACCCTCGAAGCTATAAGTCTCATCTTTCCACATTCACTGTCATTCTTATCTAAATCTATCTTCAGACTTTCTCGTAACTAGTGTCTTGTCTCTGTACTCAGACAGACTCTAACTTAAAGCCATTTCATGACAACATGCAAAGTCTTCCTGTCACGTGCCAACAGCTCAAGTTCTTTCCACGTCTTCCTCGTCATTTTCAGTTCTGTCTCCAGTTCTCATCTCCATGTGTTTTTGGTCTACCTCTGCCTCTTTTCATTGGGGATTCCAGAACAAAGACTGCCTTGTAATGCTATCAGCAGGTTTCCTCAATGTATGTCCTATCCATCTCCAGCGTCGTCTTCTCATTTTGTTGTTGTTCCACTGGCACTTGTCTGGTTCTTGTCATCAGTTCCACATTAGTGATCTTGTCATACCACTTCAATCCTTCTATTCTACACAAGCATCCATTTATGTTTCAGAGCACAGAATGCTCTTGCAACATTTTAGGAGGTCTATTTTATTTCTCTACAAATTGTCCCACTCACTCGATCCATCTCTTACTAGGCTGTTCATCCTTCCTGTTCTCTATGTCCCACACTAAAGTGGGTACTAATGTCATTCCTCCTGATTCAAACTACCTGATCTTCTGTTACTGATATCTTTTCATCTTCCTCCAACATGTTCCTGATTAGTTCATGTCTTAGATTTCTTGCTGTCTTATCATCATCATCATCATCATCTCATCCCGTAACCCGTCATGGGTCGTAGGGGTGCCATGGTGGAAGCATCAGCAGACAGGGTCCTCCACTGCTCTCTATCCTCAGCAATGCGTACAAGTGTGGAAAAACCGTGTCCTGCCCATTCTTTGATGTTATCAGCCCAGGATTTTCTCTGCCTTCCTCTTCTCCGTTTACCTTCGACTGTTCCCTGAAGGATCATTTTCGAAAGAGAGTCATGACGAGTTACATGCCCAAACCAGGCAAGCTTTCGACGTTTCACTATTGACAAAAGTGGTTCTTGGTGGCCTGCATAGGTGTTTATCTTCTCTCTAACATAGACATTTGTTTTGTGCTCTTTATAGCAAATGCGCAGAATTCTTCTATAACATTTATGCTCGAAAGCCTGAATCCTTCGCTCCGTATCTGCAGTGAGTGTCCAGCCCTCACACCCATACAAGAGAATAGATAATACAAGTGATTTGTATAATTTGATCTTCACAGGAAAACTGATGTTACTTTTCCAGATCATATTCAACCTTGTCATGGCAGATGAGGCCATCTCAAGTCTTGTCTTGATTTCTTTACTTGATCTTCCATCACTACATATAGTGGACCCGAGATATTTAAAGGTGCTAACTTCTTCTAACGTTTGCCCATTTAACGTAATGTTGGTCGGAACATGTTTCTTATGGCTATTCACCAATATCTTGCTTTTTTCTATATTAATTTCCATCCCATATGTTCTTGTTACTTTCTCCAGTCTAGAGGTAAGGGCTGTCTTATCAACTGGTGATAAATAAGCATCTGATTGGCACAGTGGTTAGAATGCTTGCTTCTCACAGCAAAGTTGCTGGTTTCAAAACTTGGTAGCATCACACTTTAGTTTACTCAGTTGTAAAAGGGTATTTGACTCAGCTCTTGAATTAGGGTAGGCGAAGGCAGCGAGAAAGCGAACTGGTCCCCCTTCCTCACAAAGCTGGACTCCCCTATGTCCGTATCTATAATGGGACTACCTACCTTTATACTTATTAATCTTGACACACACGTGTCTATTGTATTATAAATGTCTGCTGATAGCATTACAAGTCAGTCCTGGCTCTGGCATCCCCAAGGTAACAGAGGTAGAGGGAGATCAAAGAACACATGGAGGAGAGAACTGGAGACATATATGACAATGATGTGGAAAGCATGTAAGGACCTTGAGCTGATGGCAAGGGGCAGGAAGACGTTTGCTGAAAGCCTTTGCCCCTTGGAGATCTTAAGAATAATGATGATGATGATGCTAATAAGTGTAAAGACAGGTAGTCCCTCACAGACTCTCAATCACACTATCACATATTAACATCCGTGGTGAAAGAAAGGGGGGGGGGGGGGAACTGGGGAAAAGACTATCACATGGCAATACATTTTTAAAAAACACACACACACGAACAAAGCAATAGATTTGATGTTGCATGTATTACAGGTATACTTATTCACGGGATGATGATGATAACCATGAGACAAGATATGAATGATTCACTGGATATATATATGATAAACAATGAAATGATATGAATGATATTTTTTGGTAAAAAACATCAATTACAATGTCATATTCAGATACATAAGCAGTCAATCTGTTATTTACATAAATTTTATGTGTACAATTTACTTGGACATACTTTGTACATATTATATATAAAATACTGTTAAATGCCATCACTTTCCACCTGGTATATCATGGCAACAATGTAAGTATGGCCTAGTTTCAAACTATATTTATTTGAAGAAAAAAAAAACAACAACTTTTCTCAAGAAAAGAAAACTATAATATAATGTTTGGCATAGAAACTAACACCCAAAAGAAAGCATAAAGCCACTTTCAAATTTGGTTAAAGACATGTCTTCATAATCACGGCCATGATAATTTCCTGGTGTATAAATAATAATTTATTTAGAATATCAACAATTTTATGTATGCCTCAAGGACCTGAGACATATAACTACAGTAATTAAACTTTTGCATAGCTACAACATCCTGAAACACGAGAGCTATGAAGATTTGGAGACATTGATGATGCAGAGTTAAGCGAGTTCAGAATAAAGGCAAAGAAATAAAACGTAAGAAAAATAGCAACTATGCAAGCTCCTAAGAGTAACCAATGTCAAAGAGTCAAAATGATTCCGATAACCAGTCCATTCTGATGAAATAATAGTGAGCACCCTAAGAGTCAAACCGATTCTGATATCTAATACATTCTGATGAGCAGAAGTAAACACCCTGACTAATCCTGAAAACTTGTATGTTCTGATGAAATAGATGTGAACAAAATATGAACACCCTACAGTCAAACTAAATCTGATAATGAATACATTCTGAGGTATTAGAAGTGAACACCCTAGTCAAACTAATTCTGATAACTAATATATTCTGATGAGCAGAAGTGAACGCCCGATAATCAAACTAATCCGGAAAACTAGTACATTCTAATGAAACAGAAGTGAACAAAATATGAATACCCTACAGTCAAACTAAATCTGATAACGAATAAATTCTGAGGAATTAGAAGTGAACGCCCTAGACAAACTAATTCTGATAAATAGTACACTCTGATGAGCAGAAGTGAACACCCTATAATCAAACTAGTTCTGAAAACTAGTACATTCTGATGAAATAAATGTGAACAAGATATAAACACCCTACAGTCAAACTAAATCTGATAACTAATACATTCTGAGGAATTAGCAGTGAACACTCTAGAGTCAAACTAATTCTGATTACTAGTTCATACAGAGGAATTCTAATTCTGAAAACTAGTACATTCTGATGAAAGAGAAATGTTCAAGAAGCAACCACCCTTGAGTCAAACTAATTGTGATAACTAGTACAAAATACTGCAAGTCCTCAGTTGATGGGGAAGAAAAAAAAAACAAAGGTTAAAAAAAAAAAAAAATGTGTGGTGATGCAGAACAACAGTTTGTGAAGATTCAATAATAGCTACACTTAACAAACATTAAACACTTAAGTTACCGACATTCAGAGTAATATGCTTGCATCAGGTTAATACTGATGATAAACGATTTAGGAAGTCTTAAGAAGTTTGGTATTTAACCAGTGCAAAACTTGAGCAAATAACTGAACAGTCACATAAGCACTGAAATAAGTGAGTAGTACAACTAAGCAGATAAATACATAATGAAAACAAAAATGACAAATGATCCTCGTTCTATCACTCAAACTTGTGTGCCACTCAGATGTTACATACACTATATGACAAATAGTTTTCTAGCAAACATTTAAGCCATGTCATGCTGGACAATGAGAAAAATCAATTATTAACAACAGGCTGTAAAGATCTTGTGTTACTCTTTCCTTTATCAGCTAACCTAAGTAATCGTTGGGGCATCATTTTCTATTGATCATTTTATTATCTGTTTCCACATCTGTCTTGTCTTGTGTCAGTGTTCACGTCTGTTCAAAAATCCTTCCTGTCCATTTCTGACTACTGTCCGCTCGCTATATATTTAGTCTACTGCTTTTACTCGTTCCTGGGACTGTTTCTTTAAGTACAGTACATTTCACCTTGAAATAAGGCCACAGCTTTGAAAATCTGTGTAGGGCCTTACAGCCTGTTCTATTATGCTCCTTTGTTATTAGAGCCAATATAAATATTAAGCAAAAAATCATGCAGACAATAAAATGGCAACTTGTGAAATTAGATGCTGAGAAAGAGGGTCAACTAAACAAAATAAGAAAGGACAATATAAAATACCTCAATATGTATATAAACTTACACACAGTGAATGCTTTTAACTTCAATACAAACTGAATTGTGAAATTTTGCAGAAATGGAGCTGAAATACAAAGCTAAATGCAATTTGAGTTCTAAGCAGCAGTGAATTCCACTAGGTTGCAGTATTTGAGCGAAAGAAAAGGGTGTTGGTTCAGTTACTGTTTCAGTGACGTACATGACACCTCTGGTTGGTTAACCATTTATTTTTCTGTTATGTGCAGATTTTCAGTGGCCCAGATTGTACAGCTGTGTAGCTTTATAGTACCCACTAAGATTAAAAAATGATTTCACTGAACCAAACAATGAAATCTGCAAAAGGTTCTTGTCATCACAAGCAAAAACCACTCACTACTATGAGGTCTTCCAGGCCAACCGCAGTTAAAATTTTATACTGTTCCATCAACCTCCTTACCAGACAAGATCTTTTATATTTGGACATTAGTCCGAATATAACCAACAGATCTTAGGTTGAACAGAGCAGACCTGACTAAAATCAGATAAAACTGCTAAAAAATTTATCACATGACTTTCTACTGGTTAGCTGTGGGAGATGATGATGACATTGTTTACACTGATGGGTCTGTACTCCGTGGTGAGAAATCAGGCTAGGGCTTCTCGGCTAGAGTAAAAGGTAAGATCGTTGCCAGACACAGAGTGGAGCTTACATGACAGCAACCTCCAGCATGAGAATGGATACAGGTAGTTACTGCAGCTCTGAGGTGGCCGTCTGAGACTCCGCCAACCAGGGCAGTTATTGTGTCAGACTCTCAGTCCATGCTACGGAAGGTTCAAAATGGATGGCTACAGCATGAATGGGAAAAATCCATAGAAGCTTCAAACTGGTGTGGATCTACTGTCCTGGTCATGCAGTAATGAGAGCTGACAGAGTAGCCTAAACAGCACATTGGGGACACTGGATATGGATAGGGGATATCTACTGAGGACAATTAATGATCGCCTGTTAGAGAGCAACAGTGCAATAGATGAACCAACAAGGTTAAGATTGGTGGAATTTAGCATCAAACAAAAGGCTAACAGGGATGGATGTATGAGAGGATGCATCCGTTGTGCATACAACCAGCACACAACAGGAACATTTAGCATTCATACCCTTCAACATTGCAGAGGTAGACTGAGCATCTATGGGTTTGCCCGGAGTGCAATGATGTCAATTCTGTTCAACAATAATAATACATTTTGTTGCCATTTGTGTTACAGCACATTAATAATTACTACACCACTATGTCTGTCACATTCTTCATTTTTCTATAGCACTTTATGATCTAGTTAAATCACTCAAGTGTTAATCACACTGTAATTTTATACTGCACTAAGACTGCCATCTAGCGGAGCATGTCAGTACTACTCAACTCAATTCCTGCTATATTTCACAATTATACCCCTATGTGCAAAGAAGATATAAGCATTCAAAATGTACAATTTTTAGTTTGTTGGGAACACTATGTATAAATAGAACTGTTGGAAATTATTAACAAAAATATTTCTCACATTTATTTTCTGAATCACTAAACGGCACAAATGTAGAAATTGTTTTGTTTCGTCGTTTGCTGTTTATTTTTTTAAATCTTAAAATTAACATCTTATTAAAATTCAAGACTTTTAGTAAATTTTTCTTTAAAGTAATCAGTTCAACATTTTCTGTAATGTGTGTCTTCTAGTGATTTCGCTAAAGAAATAGTCCAACATATGCAACAATTCTATCTGGGAATAAAACCTGTCACACCCTAAAAAGTGCAATGAAACACCATATCAAGTCAATCAAGACCAGAATAATTATGTTCAGTCCTACATGTAGCACAACTAAAATAGGATGAAAATTAACTACATTACTTTTAGAACCTATTGCTAACAGAAAATAACACATGACTGTTCTAGGAATAATTTGGTTTAAGAACAAATCAATGATTACACAAACTATGGATTAGCCCTATCTCTAACATATGATTGCTCCAGCATTATTTTGGTTTAAGAACAAATCAATGATTACACAAACTACGAATTAGCCCCATCTCTTCCTCAAGACAACAGAAGAAACGAATACAAAATCCTGAAAGGAGGTCTGGCCACACACAATGAATGGAAAATAACATTAGATGAAGCATATAATGCTTACATTTGTATTTTGAAATCTTGTGATACAGGTTGAAACAGGGTATGTCTGTAATGAGAAGTTCTGACAAAAACAGGTTTCAGTATTTTAGTGATGTTTAAGAACTTGTCATTCCACTATTTGAACAAATCTTACAAATACATTAAAGATCATATCTGATTGTGACATAACACCATTCTACAGCAGAGAAATTCAAAACTGCAAATACTACACTCATTAAAAAAATAATATAAAACCAAACCTTCTTGAAAGCAGGCAAATCAACATCTTCTTCACTGTGTGAGTTTCATCACGTACACGAGAGGTGTCAGACCATGAAGAAAGTACGTAGCTGAACTATCACTAGTTGGAAATGAGAGTGGGAGTAGGAGGGGGTTAGGGGGGAAAAGCAAGACACATAGGAAATCAGTCAGGAATGGGCAAAGATTGTGCCCGCACCAGAGGCCCTCAATGGTTAAAATGAAGATAATGATTTATGTCCTGCTTTGTAACACATATACAACGATCAACATCTGTAAAGAATAATGCCATCTCCACCCTTCCATTCACCCACATACATACATGATTATTTATGCAGAATGGTGATTGTTGTGGTTTTTTTTTCTTTCTTATTTAGTTTCAGAAACTGACCATTCATCACAGCAAGCAAATATGTCATTTTGTGTCATGTACATATAAACATATGCCTCCCAATGCTGCCTGTGAGAAAATCAAACATAAACAGAACTTTAAATAAACAATATTACAAACAATACATGTACTTTTTTGAAACCGGAGAATAATTTAGTAAGAAAACTCAGGAATTGATTATTAACAATACTAGATCATGTCATAACTGTTTCACTATGCTGACAGGAAAGCAAGCCTGTAAGCTCATTTTTTTAATTTTTTTTTTTACAAACATCAAAGGCTTTGAGAATACACATGGTTTCTTTATTACACTTTACAACTTTTGACTAAATTAGCGGTCTCTGAGTCCACAATGTAACAAGGAACCACAGAAGTTAGCTGATGTGAAAAATAAACCAGGTTAAAAAATAAATTAGCTATGAGCAAATAATACACAAAAATTAGTAATTAATAACAATATACATAGTATTACAAGTAACATACATTATTTGTTCAGGTATTTGGAAACTGACAGGAAATATAAAAGGGTTAAAAGCAACAACAGTAAAAAACAGGTAAAAAAATATATATAAATGATGCAGCAATGCTTCAAAAGGAATTTTTCCTCATTTGACACTGAATTCAAGATGGCATCAACAGCCTATAGAGGTGATGCCATTTTTTTTTTAACTACAAAGTAATCTCATACAATTAAATCAGCAAGTTCAAAATCAACCACCAAAACAAACGTGCAAGCCATCTCAGCAAACATATATCTGAAACTAGTCAAAAGCAGTTAACCCTTCTGCTAGACACTCTATGAGTCAGCATAACAATTGAAGCAAACTTAACAAATATCTAGGCTTGGAGCTTTGCTGTGTGGTTTAAAGCAGGGGTGGGCAAGACGACGATTGACCACTGAGAGATTTTAGATGGACCACCTGATATATATATATATATATATTTTTCATTTGTTTTTTCTAATTCTTTGATTAAATCTTTTGTTTTTAAAGGTCTACTATTTTCCGTGCAGAAATCTGAGGACTTACTTCAGGCAATACAGTGCAAATCATCATCATACTAAGTCTGTGTTACTGCATGTGTTGTAATACTCATACTTAACTGATTCCGTACGCAAGATCTAATAATAGACGCAAAGGCCGAACGCTGTAGACGTAAGATCTTTTAAAAGACGCTGATTTATTTCATTGTTTCTTTCTATTCTGATATTTTATACTGCCCGGAATTTATCTCGAACGGAAGTAAACACAAAACTGGGCAAATTTCAACAAGCTTCAACGTCTTTTATTTGCAATTGAACGGATTTTTTTCACATTTATCTTCATCTTTAATCGTGTTTTGTCGTATCGCCATAATGGCCTAAAAACACACAGGATATGTTATTAATATGTGAACAGTGAACAAACTGTGTGATCAACCATAACTTTCTTACTTTTTCTGTGTTTCTAAATGGATTACCTGCACAAAGAGAGCAGTGAAACTGTATTGTGATAACAATTTATGTTACAAGCCTTACGTAAGTAGAAAATTTTTGTTCAAAATTTCAAGTTATCTTTTTTCCGTGTACATGTTATCTGTTATAACATAAACATAACATAAAATTAGCTAGAAAGGCATATGGATTTATATTGTTCATCCAATGTACTTTAATTTGATATATAATATGTTATACTTAACTCATGATTAGACACACATTGTCAGTAAACGTAAATTATGTATGTGTAAATTTTTGGGGCTTAAAAATAATTCCGTCCAGAGCTGAAAATAATTACGTACGGAAAGAGTTAAACATTACATGTTTGTTTGAATTTGTTCTTATTAATGTATAATTTTTTTCCCTTGTGCATACACATTTATCTTTTGCTCTTTAATTAATAAACAGTTTTGCTTTCTTCATTTGATGCAAATGTGGAGTTATTTTATTATTCGTAGTTGAATAATGTAAAAGTAGCTACAATGAAAATTTGTAGTTTGAGAGGCTGCTGCCTCATTAATAAAATAGAAGTAGATCTTTGCATGCTGAAGCGTGACCAGGGGTGGTTTAAAGCACTGCTGAATATTAACAAAACAAACAAAAAAACATCATTATAACTGAAACCTGTGCCATTAAAACTACTAAATCATGGTTCTGCTACTGAAATTGTCTTTTTCTTGAAACTGATCAGTAAAGTTGTCAGAGACCATTAACAGACAGCCACTGTGAAAACAGTCAACCTCAAACAGCACCCAGGCCACAAACTAGATGATACATATTACGAGCTCAGCAGAAGTGAACAAGTGGTAATCTTTAGACTTCGCACAGGCCACAACAGATTGGGATACCACCTATCCAACAAACTAAAGATAGGAACTACTGACGAGCGTAACTGTGGCACTGATAAAATGACTGCTAACATCTCCTTCAAAGGTGCCCAACATGTGATGAACAGAGAAAGTGCATTTGGCCATCACCAGTACCTATCCTGCAAAAACTCGATGGAGATACCAACAGCCTCATGCTGACCACTGCTTTCGTTGAACCTGTTCAAGGTGACGTCTGAAAGTGAACAAAGAAGAAGAAGAAAGCTTCACCGTATACATTGTTTCCTATTTGTTTCACTATCACAAAAACAGTGAGATTCTGAGAAAATTACTACAGACAAAATATGTATTTAGCAAACTTGTCTTCAAGTCTTTCCTAACAAGTTTCAAGTTGAGACTCAAGTCTCTAATTGTAGCTTTCAAGTCAAGTGTCTTGTTTAATGAAAAGCTGATTTTAGCTGTGACTGCTTTTATTCAAACAACTGTATCAATTACTATAAATAATAATGAGAAATAATATATATTTTTAGTATTTTATGTACTGGCTGCTTTTACTTTTCTGCTTTTTCAATATGAGTGTGTTATGAATGAGGACAGCCAAGTTGGTTTTCCATAACTGGCAAGTCCTGAGCTGAATCGAGTCCTTAATTTAAAAAAAAAAACCTGAGTCAAGTCATTTTGGTGACTTATAGTCCAATTCCAGTTTGAGTCCATCGAACTGAATCAACAACACTTGTATTTAGTGGGCACTGTTACATAGCTTTTCTATGATGTAATGTAACAACCATCCATAGCATTATATTACCGTTACAAGTTTACTGACAAGTGCTGTAGAGTCTTTAATGAACCCCCAAGGCAATAAATACTGTTCAATGCCAATACTCAGAAGTTCTTTGGGGTGAATCAATGTGCAGCAACTTCTTAGACGTCATAATGACATGAATGCTCAAGTTCACAGGTTGAATATCACTTAACACAACAGTGGCAAGAACTGAAAATAGTGCATCTTTTATCCACCAAATAGTAATTGCATTTTTTAAAAGTTTCACTTCAGCACTGAACCTTAACAACAAAATTTTGATACACGAGAGTACTACTGCTAGTGTGCTAAGCATTCCTTTTCGCAAATATGTGGCAACATTTAAAAAAATAAATAAATTTTGCCTTGTTTTGTTGAGGCACGCTCCATTCAACTTAGACACAGGATCCGTTGGTTATATTAGGGCACAGGTCCAAATTTAAAAGATCTCATGGTCTTTAAATAAAAAAACAACTTTAATTCGACGAAAAATGTTTACTGTAAGATATTTATATTTCATGAAACTTAAGATTCTTTCCTATCAAATGGCTTAGGTTACAACTGATAAAAATGATCTTTGATACATTTATTTTGCATCTGAAAACACCGATCCATTTAAAAAAAAAAAAAATCAATACTGTGTTGAAAGCAAACCCAGTTTGCTTTTAAACCTGACATCTTGGGCATGCTGACTTCAAATATGCATAACTATATCATTAAATTTTCAGATTTTAATCCCCCCACCATTACATAGATTTGTTAAAGATGTTTCTTACGAGAGCATTAACTCAATATTTGAACAATGCCAGCAGGTAATAGATTTTGTGGGATTACATCATCATTATATATACTTGTCTCTGTTGTTGTTCTCTTTATCCAGTTCTTCATGATCAATGCTTTCCATTCATTTTCTTTTCCTTGTGGATTTCCTTTTCATCTTGAACCTGCCATTTGTTCACATGTCATTTGTTCTATATAAGGGGTTGATATCGACATCCAAGAGGTCGATAAACGTAGAGTCAACTGGGGGCTGATTAAACTTTTGGCATCAAAAGCTGACAATTGTGTTAGAAATAAAAATGCCTGCTGGAAAAATTTGGAAATACTGCTACAAAATACCCAAAGCTTTGTGCATCAGTTGAGCTGTTTCCGCTTACATTCCCAAGTTTGTATATGGTAGAAGCTGTTTTATGAAGGCAAAGGAACAGGCTGAACCTAGTTGAGTGTGGTGACTTAAGACTAAAACTCACCAATCTCCAAACAAATATGAATGCCACAGCCCATCAGCCAAATCCTCCCATTAATGAATTTAACCAGTTCAATAAAAAGGTAATATTAATTTTTGTGTCATGACAATCACTTCCTTATTATATTTATTTATGTTCTGCCTGGGGTCAATCACAGATTCCACAGAGTGTTTGGAACTCAAGAAATTTTGGAGAATCTCATGATAGAATTACATGAGTTACATGGAGGTGCCAAGTTTTTACGCTAAATTACGCAACTTAAAAAATTCTTCACTAACACATGAACATCCACAATTTGATATGATATGCAAACAAGTAAATACCAAAACAAATGTTATAATTTTTAAAGTACTATATTGGTATAGGAGTGTTCCATGTTTCTTTCAATAAAACTATTACTTATTACAATCACTGAAACATATTTCATACAGATACTGATAAATATAAAGCTGGAGAAGAATGCTTAGGATGTCATGGACTGAACATTATAGAGAAAACAAATATGAAATCATGAAGAACAAAGTAAATAAGAAGGGATAGGAAAGATATATGGAAAAACAGGTCGTGAACTTAAAACAGGAAATATATATATATTTTTTTTAAAGAAAAAATATCTCGCTAAACCACTGATAGGTTATACTTGGGGTATTTGGTGTCACAAACTCAAAACATTAAATTTATTTCTGATTTATAGCATCATTTCTCCACCCAAAAGTAAATAAGAAGTGATAGAAAAGATACAGGAAAAAACAAGTCATGAACTTAATAAAATAGGAAATACATTTTTTGGGGGGAAGAACACATATCCCGTTCAACCTCTGATAGGTTATAATTGGGGCACATTTTGGGTCACTAATTCAAGACAATAATTTTATATATAGCATCATTTCTCCACCCAATTTGTCCAGTTAGAGCAAATCAAAAATATCAAATTGTGTGGATGTGCATGTTTATGTTTTCCCTTACCCATAAATGGTAGTCTCTTGTACCTGCCATCTTGTTAATATGGGGAAATGAGGGTGTTTAGGATGACACCCAATTCACTATTCATCTGTCATCAGGAAATACACTACATTTACTCTTACCTCAAAGAAAGACACAAAGAAGAGACAAGATGAGAAAATAAATACAAACAGAATGTGAATACAAATACAATGGAATTACTGCAGTGCAAAATAAATGGAAAATAAGTCACCTAATTAAAAATTGTCAGTAATTGGGGAATTCTCATGTAAATAAAGTTATAATTATTCTATGCACATTCGTGACAAAATGTATATATTCTCAAAGACTTTGTAAGACTGAGGGACTGGTGTGCATAAAAAAATAATCTTGAATCACAAGACTGTATAAGCTAATAAATATAAATCAAACAGAAGTCTGTCAGTTAATATGAAAATGAATGTTCACCAAAGAAGATTTGATGCAAAGATAAATTGTCAAAAAATTTGTTATCCAACACATCTATTTATAGCAAGAGGCTAACAGTTAAAAAAATAAATAGTTAAAAACAAAGTCAAGAGAACTTGATGCTTTTTGAATAATGGCAAATAGGAGGATCCCGTTACACGCCCGTTGAGGCAAATTGGGAATATGGTGTTAGGCCCATATTTTCTTGACCATCAGCACACTAGGGGTGATGTGGTCAGCATCACGCCAGCTGCCTTAACCTTCCCCAGAAGTTGCTCTGGTACCCAATTGGGGCTGGGTTGACCCAGGAACCGTTTGCGGCCTAAAAAAATCCCACATCATCTGGGTATCGAACCATAGACCACTGAGCTAGGAAGCCAGTGCACTAACCACTATGCTACCGCGGCTCAATTAGCAGTCCTAAAATTTTCCAGAGACATTTCCCATGGGATGACTCATCAATATGACCAATGTTGTATCTATTTCAACAGAAAAGGTGGTATCCCGAATGCAGAGTTACAGATTCAAACTTTCTCTATCTAAACATCTTATTTTGTCTCTTCAGCACATAATGTTTAAGTAGCCACTGATACTGCATTTACTCTAATTTAACAGCCTCAAGATTACCATGAAGGCATGTAAGGAGAGAACAAGAAAGTATTCAGTGGGGTACTGGAAGATGAGACAGGTCTATATTTCGGAGCTGGCATTTGCTGATGATGTTGCCCTGATTGCTAAATCAGAGGCACATCTCCAATCCAACCTGCAAGTCTGGAAGGAAGAGCTGGAGAAGAGAGGGATGGTCATAAGCAGCTCTAAAACAAAATCCATGGTGATATCACGAGAAGAAAGAAAACATCAGATTAAGTTGGGAGAACAGGTCCTGGAGCAGGTCGACCACTTTAAATATCTCGGAGCTATTATAGACCGAAAGGGAGGCATCAAAGAAGAGTTGGCCACTCGAAAAGCAGCGGCTGGGAGACTTTTTCAGGCCATAAATCGTGGATTCCTCAGCAAGAAAGAGGTTGGTAAGAAAACGAAGATGGCTGTATACCGTTCCACCTATGTCCCAGTCTTGACATATGGATGCGAGTCGTGGGCAATGACTACAACCCACAAAAGCCAGATCCAAACCTCAGAAATGAGGTATCTGAGGAAAGTGGTTGAAGTAACAAGAAGAGACATGGTCCGCAACCAGACGATCCGTCAAGGCCTAAAATCCCATCCGCTGCAGACCCAAATAGAACAGTCCCAACTAAGATGGTTTGGCCATGTCTGCAGAATGGGAGAAGATCGGCTACCACGACAAGCATGGGAAACAAAGAGCCAGGGATCCAGACCTCCAGGACGACCCAGAGTCCGCTGGGAGGACAACATTAGACAATCTTTGAAGGACCGAGGACTAGAATGGAACCAGGCCATGAAGAAGACAGCTGATAGAATGGTCTGGCGCTCTCTCTTCCAAACCTCTACACCTCACGGTAGAAGGGGAATGACTAAGTAAGTAAGTAAGTAAGATTACCATGTCAGTCTAAAGCTAGTAAAAAAAGTTGCAATTGTTCTGTTTAGTCCACATGTACAAACACACGTGTAAATTTGGAGTTCCCCAAAACATATGCAATATAATTAAATTTGCATGGAGGAAAGAAGACTGACAATGCACTAACAATAAAAGAGATCCAACCCATGCATTATAACATAAGGTTTTGAATACAATGACAGAATGGCAAAAGAAGGTTCACATCTACCTCAGCCTGATGCAAGCATAACTTTTGAGGAGGCAAAGAGTTTTATCAGAATCAGTTACAGAAACAAATGGAATGTAGAACATCCAGGGCACACACAGAATGATGCTTACTACCAGCTCCACAGAAGAGAACAAGTGGTAATCTTCAGACTCCGCATTGGTCACAACAGATTGAGATACCATCTATTCAACAAGCTAAAGATAGGAACTACCGATCACTGTAACTGTGGCACTGATAAAATGACTGCTGAACATCTGCTTCAAAGTTGCCCCTTATATGTGGTACAGAGAAAGTGCATATGGCCGACGCCAGCTCCTTTCGTGGAAAAGCTTTACGGGGATTCAAATAGCCTCAAACTGACGACTGCTTTCGTTGAGAACATTCAAGTGGACGACGTCTGAGAGTGTACGAAGAAGAAAGAAGAAGAATACAATGATGATTTTCAATCTTTCTTTCTTAAAGTCACTAAAAGCTTTATGTGAAAGAACAGGATAAGAAACCTCAATAGCTAACATCATAATTCTCAGCTGTGTGTGGCCTACACTGATCAGATGGGACCAAGAGAAGGGGGGGGAAAAAAGAGAGAAGAAAACACTTTCAATATAATCTAAGAAAGAAAAGAGAAACCATACCTGCCATCAGTATAATGTAGTATCAAGAAGAACTGAAAGTCAAAGTGTATACACAATGTGACACTAAAGAAGAAAGATTCAATTAAACATCCAAACTTCTTCTTCAAGTGCCATGCTTAGTGGCGTAGGAGATCATGCCTCTCCACAACTTCCTGTCTCCAGTACTATTTATCAATTCTGTTGCTGACTTCTTTCCATGCCTCGATGTCAAACTGTCCATTATTTGCTTTCTTTGTCTTCCCCCATCTATTTTTCCTTCAATCATACCTGTTGTTACAATATATTCCAACTTTCCTCTTTTCATAACATGCCCCAAAAAAGTGGATTGCTTCTTTCTAACTAGTAAAATAAGTTTCCTTTGCACTTTGGCCTCTTTCAGGACATCCTCATTACTCTTTTTTGTTGTTCGTGGTATTTTTTTAACATTCTTCTGTAAAACCACATCTCTGTGACCTCTAGTGCCTTCCCTATTTGTTTACTAATTGTCCATGACTCACTCCCATATGTCAGGATTGGTTCTATATAACACTGAAGAACTCTCTTTCTTACTTCCAAACACAATATTTAATTAACAGAAACATGATGAGGAAAATAAACACAAATAAATTTAGGCTATGAATAGGGTTGTAGAAGAAGACACAGTTAAAAGGATCTCAAGAAGAAAAATTATAATAAATATTAATCATGGATAAGATGTGTTGAGCTCAGTGATCTGGATCATGATGAAACCAAATTTAGAACAGCTACAATATTACATTTTTTAAAGCTGAGCTAACAGAGAAGTCTAAAGCACTACCAGACAACTGGAAAATTGAACAACAACAAACTGAACAAGCTCCCATCAATAATCAATATTCTAAAACCCATCAAAATAGTTCAGACATGTAAAGACACGCGAATGTAAGATGAGTTTAAAAAAAAAAACAATAAAGCGCAGAACACATACAAGATTCAGAATACAACAGCAGCCAAGATGGCTGGATGAACAACATAAAATTGGAACTCAGAGGTAATAATAATAATAAAAATACGACAGGGATGGTTGTAGAAGGATTGTGTGAGTAGCAAGAAGCCTTAAGACATTCACACCGCTACAAAACTATTACACATTAATAATTACTATTTTGGCAGACCTGGAACATTACAAGAAATGAGGTTGGCTGACACGGAACATTACAAGAAATGAGGTAGTGGATTAATTTATTTTCTAAACAACTGACACACATTTACATGTTTAGACAAGGAATGGATCGGTGAAGTGAGCCTGTATTGGTTCCTTTTTTTAAAGTTCCCCCCCCCCCCCCTATCATTATTTGAGATGTGTCTTAAAACAGTATTTACTTCAATAACAGGCAGTTACGCTTAGTTTGAAGTGAATCTATTTTGCAATGGGTCTATTTTTCCTCCAGTGTACAAAGGTGGCTTATTTTTCAGTTACTTTTCAACTTTTGGAATTTAATTTTATTTGTTTGCTTAAAAAAGACAAATAAACGACTATAGGTGTGTGTGTGCATATGCTAATGGTCTGGTGGCAGTGTTGTTATTTTAAAAGAAATTCACGTCTTAATTGCACTATCACCCATCCCTCCTCCTAAGCTTACAATAAAGTCAGCTACTCGTCTTTTCGTTTTAAAACACACTTCAGTCAAGTTCTGTTACTGTTTTGTCTTATGTCATACACAAGCAACTACTGACCTTTGAAACAAGTAGCACCAAAGAAAATTTAAAAAAACTGGCATATGACAACTCTTGTTGTCACAAACATGAACCACTTACGCACAATTCATTTTTCTTCCTACAAGCAGACAGGCATGATAGCAGAACAAATAACTTATCAAGGTGTACTCTAATGACCATACTGAATCTGAAATAAACATAACTCATATCTCTATAATTTCCTGGGTTTATTCAAAGCAATTTCAAGTTCTGAATGTCAACTCATTCGACTAATTTGTTAATTTTCACTGATGCTACCAGAGAAGAAAATGTTTAAAGACTTATAAGACTAAAATCATTCTAATACATATGACCCAAGTGACCTGCCTCCCTTTGAGTGTAAAGGAGATTAAAAGCCCGAAACACTTATCCGACAGGGATTTTCTGATGATCATATTACCTCCTGTTGTAACGCTCTGTTACGAGTTTCCTCTCATATTAAACTCTCTTTATTTTTGATAACTCAAAAGCTAAGAGAGCAGTATTATAATTTACTGATGTGATCCTCAAAGTGGTTTCAGGTGGCTGTCACAAATGTATTGGAAGGAAGTTTAAGATCACGTTGCCAAATAATGAAGATTTGCTACAGTGCACAAATTACAGAGAAATAATATCATTTAAATCACTGCCAGGAAAAATACGAAATTAAACGGGATTATCCGTCAGAGATTAAAATAGCCCACAGACAGACCACGTACAATCAGATAACCACACAGAGCAGCGAATAATAGCAGAGCAGAGCAAGGAAAACTAATTCACAACTTTACGCTGGATCTGGTGACTATGCAAAGGCCTTTGACAGTTTATGAAAGTCTTTGGAAATTGATGAAGCATTACAGGGTACATCATACTAATCAGGAAAAACATGAAAGAATGTTTCATGAAGGCCCACTTACAGAATCTGGTGAGGTAAAATTATGGCTCTAAAACATGGAAAACAAAACCAGCAACCAAGAAGCTGCAGACTTTCATAACTGGTTTCTTGCATAAAATAGGATTAAAAAGGTATAACTACTGTGGAAGTGATGGAAAGAATCAGCGGAAGAGGTGAGGAAAAGATAAAGTCATTGGATAAGACACACACTGAAGCAACCAGCTGAAAGCATTACAAGGCAGTCCTCATGTTGGAATCCCAAGGTAAAAGAAATAGAGGGAGATCCAAAATCACAAGAGAATGAATCTGGAGGCAAACTTCAAAGGCTAAAGAAGACATTGAAAGATTAAACATATGGGACAGGATAGGATAAAGAAGATATAGAAAGACTGAATAGTTGGGACAGGATAGGATAAAGTTTACATGGAAAGATTGAATAGTTGGGACAGGATAGGATAAAGATTACATGGAAAGATTGAATAGTTGGGACAGGATAGGATAAAGATTACATGGAAAGATTGAATAGTTGGGACAGGATAGGATAAAGATTACATGGAAAGATTGAATAGTTGGGACAGGATAGGATAAAGATTACATGGAAAGATTGAATAGTTGGGACAGGATAGGATAAAGATTACATGGAAAGATTGAATAGTTGGGACAGGATAGGATAAAGATTACATGGAAAGATTGAATAGTTGGGACAGGATAGGATAAAGATTACATGGAAAGATTGAATAGTTGGGACAGGATAGGATAAAAAAAGACTGAATAGTTGAGACAGGATAGGAAAACATCATGAATTTGTTGAAGTGCTATACTCCACAGTGAGCTGAAGGATAACGATGACCACAGCTGTCAGTGTTTAATGAGCTGCCTGAGAACTGAACACATACGTCACATCTTTCTTTCAACTGCAGCTGACTTTCAAACCTATGGTTGTGATCCAAACCTGGTTTCAGATAGATGCTAACACTGTAGTGCTTTCATAGACTAATAGACCAGGGTATAAAAATCATACCTCCGCCTAGGTCGGTCCCAAGCCCGGCTTAAAAAGGAGGAGGGAGGCCTGTATGAAGGCTGTAAGTAGGCAGCCCCTCCATCATGCAAAGGCACAACAGGCCAATCACCTGTTTGCTTTAAATCATGATTATGCAAAATACAAGAGAGAAAAACGGACTGATTCTAAAGGTGACGAACTGGAACGGACTACGACTTATGGAACTTGGAACACAAGAAGTATAAATGGGAAAGAAGAGGAGCTGGTGGAAGAGATGAGGAAAGCAAAACTAGAAATCCTGGCTATATCGGAAATGAAGAAAAATGGACAAAGAGTCATGGATCTCGATGGCGACACGCTGCTCTATGGTGGTGTACCCACATCTGAAAGAGCTAAAGGGGGCGTGGGTTGCATTGTGGCAAAAAACCAAAAAGATAGTATCAAGGGATGGAATTTTGTATCGGAGCGCATTATGGTTGTAAAACTAAAAGAAGGAGAAACCATAGTCAACCTGGTCATAGTGTATGGGCCAAATGAGGATGAGAGAGCAGAGGTCAAGGAGGAATTCTTCGAGCTGCTTCAAAGGACAGTGGATGACTGCCTAGATGAAATTAACATGCTCGGAGATTTCAATGCCAGAGTTGGAAATGACCATGCGAGATGGGGTGGAGTTATCGGAAGATATGGAGAAGATACTCTCAATGACAATGGAAAACGACTCCTTAGATTCTGCAGTGAGCAGAATCTGATCATTACAAACATAAAGTTCCCCCCTAAGCGCATACATGCATACACTAGATGTGAACCAACAAGGAATGAGAAGTCAGTGATCGACTATGCCAGTTAGGAGGAGCTCATTCAAGTATGTCCGGGATGCTAGAGTCTGGAGGGGGCCAGAGATTGGAAGTGATCACTACCTGCTAACAATCAAAAGAACAACTGAAAGAGTTGCTCAGCCTAGGAACTGCCCAACATCACGCAGGAAACTAAGTAAACGAACAGGAGAAATGAGCATTAAGACCTACAAGCTGATAGAGCCAGAAATTAAGACCAGATATCAGGGACTTATTGCTACAGCGGTGAGAAACACAGAAGAACAACCTGATGACTTGGAAACCCTCTAGCTTAAATTCAAGGACATCATAAAGACAGCTGCTGCAGAAGCATGTGGTGAAGTCCGACTTGGAAACAAGAGAAAGAGGACACCTTGGTGGACAGAGGAAGTCAAAGAGAAAATAAGAGAGAAGAAAATGGCATGGAAACAATACTTAGGAGCTAAAAAAACAGCAGGACAAATAGAGAAATATAGAGAATATGTGATACTCAGAACAGAAGCAAAGAACAAGGTGCTAGCAGCAAAACAGAAGTCCTGGGAAGAATTTGGAGAAAAGCTAGAAAAAGATGCACAAGAAAACCAGAAATTGTTCTATAAGACCCTAAAGAACATAAGGAAGGAAAAACAATGCCCTCTCAAATTTATAAAAGACAAGCACGGCAAATTTCTTACTGCCCCGAAGGAAGTAATGGAAAGATGGAAATTTAATTTCTCAGAACTCCTTGATGGTGAGCAAGGTCAAGCATTAGAAATGATAACCACTAGCACAGAAGAGAAAACCAATGGTGGTGAAGATGACATAAAGATGGAAGAACTGAAGGCAGCACTGGAGAAAATCAAGATGGGCAAAGCAGCAGGGCATGATGGTATAACACCAGAAATGGTTAAGTACATGGAAGCAATAGGCGATCTATTACTCTTAAGGGTCCTACAGGCAGCCTGGTGCAACAAGACCATACCAAAGGATTGGGAGATTGCCATCATAACACCGATTTTCAAAAAGGGTGACAATCGACAATGTGGAAACCATAGAGGCATATTCCTTCTCAGTGTCCCTGGTAAAATCTACTCTAGAATCCTGGAGCAGAGACTCAGACGCCTAGATGAGGCACAATTAGATGAGGTCCAGTGTGGATTCTGAGCAAATCGAAGTACTTGAGACCTAATCTTCACACTCAGACAGCTGAGTGAAAAGGCCCTTGAGTATAAGAGTGAGATCCATCTTTGTTTCATAAATCTGGAAAAGGCGTTTGACAGGGTCCCCTGGAGCAAACTTTTGGGACTGTTTGGCAAGGAAGAACATTCCAGCACCTCTGATTCAAGCTATACAGAGCTTCTACAAGTCTTGCAGAAATTATGTGAGGACAGCAAACCATAAGTCAGAAGAGTTCAGGACCACCACCGGTGTAAGACAAGGTGATATCCTGTCACTTTATCTTTTCATACTCCTCATGGACGATGTCATCAAGGCATGTAAGGAAAGAACAATTAAGTATTCAGTGGGGTACTGGAAGATGAGACAGGTCTGTATTTCAGAGCTGGCATTTGCTGATGATGTTGCCTCGATTGCTAAATCAGAGGCACATCTCCAATCCAACCTGCAAGTCTGGAAGGAAGAGCTGGAGAAGAGAGGGATGGTCATAAGCAGCTCTAAAACAAAATCCATGGTGATATTATGAGAAGAAAGAAGACATCAGATTAAGATGGGAGAACAGGTCCTGGAGCAGGTCGACCACTTTAAATACCTCAGAGCTGTTATAGACCGGAAGGGAGGCATCAAAGAAGAGCTGGCCACTCAAAAAAGCAGCCGCTGGGAGACTTTTGCAGGCCATAAATCGAGGATTCCTCAGCAAGAGAGAGGTTGGTAAGAAAATGAAGATGGCTGTATACCGCTCCACCTATGTCCCAGTCTTGACGTAAGAATGCGAGTCATGGGCAATGACTACAACCCACAAAAGCCAGATCCAAACCTCAGAAATGAGGTATCTGAGGAAGGTGGCTGAAGTAACAAGAAGAGACATGGTCCGCAACCAGACGATACATCAAGGCCTAAAATCCCACCCCCTGCAGACCCAAGTAGAACAGTCCCAACTAAGATGGTTTGGCCATGTCTGCAGAATGGGAGAAGATCGGCTACCACGACAAGCATGGAAAACTAAGAGCTGGGGATCCAGACCTCCAGAACGACCCAGAGTCCGCTGGGAGGACAACTTTAGACAATCTTTGAAGGACCAAGGACTAGAATGGAACCAGGCCAGGAGGAAGACAGCCAATAGGATAGTCTGGCACTCTCTCTTCCAAACCTCTACATCTCACGGTAGAAGGGGAATGACTAAGTAAGTGTAAAAATCATTTGGGATAAATTTACAATTGTACATGAATGAGTTATAGTTTTACAATTCTTCTCGTCACAGCCTCAGTCTCTTCTATTGTCATGTCTCGTCCTGGAGCCTTGCCCCCCCCCCCCTTTTTTTTTTCATATGGTTACAATCTTTGTTTAAAATGTGCCAGAGAAATGAATTTGAAAATAACATATTAAGTTAATGCAGTATAGCTATCATCTCTGTCAGTTTACCCAATAATCCTGCTCAAATGAACAGCTGTCGGTGATAATCTTTTATAAAAATCGGTATCACTGATACCAAACAAGATATGAAAATCAAATCCATATACAAGTTTAAAAATAAAAAAAATAAGCATAACTCCAACCACAGACCTGAACAATAGTTCATGTCTGACAACAACTTCCACAATGATCAATTTTAAGTACCAAAGTTGATTTGTACAAGGTGAACACTGATAATGACGTTATTTTAAGACATGTTCCAATTTACTGCAACTACTGCATAACGTATGGGTAATTATGACAACAACTATGCTGACCAGTCCAGAAATGTAACTGACAACTACTCACTCTGAGATATGCCATCCATTATAGATTCAACAAATAAACTTACAGTAACAGCAAGACACGGTTTAGATACAGAGTAATTATGTCCCCTCTCCTAAATTCCAGTTTTTCTTTTTTGGCATATGAAAGATGAAAATAATCTTAATAATGAGGTAAGATATTTTAACCAACCAAACTAAGTTTTTTCCTGTGGAAAGAAAAACATAAAATTAACAAAAAGGCAAATTTAAACTAAAATGCTGAAAGATAAAGCAAATGAGTTAGCACACTAAAATTACCTAACTGTTTGAAGCACAGAAAGTAACAGAAACAAGGTCAACCACGTCGTTGGTTAAAACTTTAATAGCTCCACTTGTAGTAAATCTTGCACAATGTTCACTGGTTAAGAATACTCTGAACTGCTGCATCAAGGTTATCTGCATCATGGCCATGTGGAACTGAGGATGGTAGTGATGAGTGCAACATGTTACGATGAACTGACAATGATGATGATAAAGACTGTCTATGTGCCCCCGAAGTCCAGCTAGTCTGAGAGGTTTCATTGTCGTCGTCATCATCACCACCACCATCAAGCACACTGTTTATGGCAGATCTAACAGAGTCATTGATCATGCTGCTCTGAGGGTCTTTATTATCAATTTCAAATGCAGATACCACTCTTTGACTACCCCTCAACTCATCTTCGTCGTCCGAGTTAAACATGGCATCAGTTACTAGCAAGCTTTTGCTGGGCGCCGTGAAGAGAGAAGAGCTTGGCAGCCCTTTTCTGGTACCCTCCTTGTCCATGCTGCTCACTAAACTCCCTGATATGTACTCCTCTTCTTGTGTAGATGATGACGCCCTGCAGCTTTGATCTAACAAGCTTGAAACTTTAACTGCATTGGTTTCAAATGAGAATGCAGAATGGTTCACCCCTTTCTCATTAGAACGTATACCACCAAACCCATGAGCATCTGTAGCAGGTGGAGAGTTAGCAAGGGGATAAGAAATTCTAGAACTAAACACATCTTCTGATGAGGCAGAGGCATTGTTAGATAAAAGGCGAGATGAATTCTTTCCAGCCTGGAGACCTGCAAGGTCTGTGTTACGCTCATCAGTATATTTGAACAATGCCTTACGTGAAACGTCAACTGTGCCCATTTTGTAACGATGAAGAGCTTCTCTTGCTGATATCATTTCTTCTGTTTCCATGAAAGCATCTGCACTGACACTGCATGAATCATCACTATCCATTTCAGTACCCTGAACGTCATTCCCCAATGAAACACTATATCTCCCTTTAGAACGCTGCTTATCTTCCACAAACTGTTCCTCGTCATCATCCTCATCACCAGAACTTTTTTCCACTTGATCCTCTTCATCTTCATCCTCTTCATTATTTTCATACCTTTCTTCTTCCAAATCTTCTTCCACCGATGAATGATCTTGCACTTTATCTGTCTGAGAACTATATAAACTATTATCACTACCAGTATCAGATGAGGTCAGCTGAGACGTAGCTGACAATGTTCTCCGTCTTACAAGGACTGGCTGATTACAAGTAACTTCAGTGGTTTGAGAGTCAAATTCATATTCACTATCACTCTTCTCCAAATTTACAACAGGTCTAAGGTCTTGGGGTAATTCACTTACATCTGCTAAAGAATCCTTTACAACAAAATTATCAGTTGTCCTTTTTTTCAATACAAGTTTGAGTGTTCCTGTGCTGCCTATGTCAGGTAATTTTCGCTTTTGACTAGATGGTGAGGCAAACGGTGAATCTGCTTTCTCTGATCCAATGACAGGATTTATAGATGCTTCTTTAAGCCCAAAGTATTCCAGCTTGAAAGCACGTGCCACACTCTCTCCATTACTGTCTGAGATCACTTTCTTTTCACTCTCAATATCTCCAA
Organism: Oreohelix idahoensis; assembly: GCA_024509875.1. Lineage (NCBI taxonomy): Eukaryota > Metazoa > Mollusca > Gastropoda > Stylommatophora > Oreohelicidae > Oreohelix > Oreohelix idahoensis. Next base: position 270,207 of record JAMPIV010015978.1, on the reverse strand, counting down.
TGTTGGCTTTGACTGTAGCTGTTGGACAACTTTGGCTGTAGGGTAAATGTCCAGGGTTGATTGCTTCAAAAAGATCTGAAACAGAAAATAATTTTTTAAAACTTGTAAGAAATTTGTACCAATCCCCCTTTTTTAAAATGCCCCTGCTGTTAAATTTCTAATAGGCAGCATTCATATAATTTGACCCAGGGTTTCTTAGGAAACACCCAAGAATAGGACAATGACTTCCCCAGCCAATTCGTAAAAGGCTACTAGTATGTGGTTGTGCACTGGGCTTGCTACCTCCTCATGTAAAACACATTACTACAGAAACTACTGCTGCAAGAGCACAAGAATGCTTTGGTGCAGGCGTCCTGGGGACCAGCTGCGGTAATGGCTCCTTGCTCCATAGGGAGCTAAACGGGAAATGATTCAAATTATTTCTTATTTATAAGAAATTATTGACTCGGGACAGCGAGTCAGCAGATGATGTGGTTAAGTCCATCCAGCCCACACTGAAAACTGGAAGGAAGTGGAAAAAGCTGTTGGTGCTGCTCAAGAGTCGCTCAAGCTGAGGGAGGTAATCGGATACACACAGGCGATTAGATGGGGATTTGGCCATGGTGACATCTGCTGGTGGTCCACGGCATCAAACAGGGAACGCAGAGACTTGGTAATTCAGGAAATACGAGAAGCTGTTGGACCTGCTTCATCGCTTTTTGCATCCTCTTATTATTCTAAGGCCAATGGACTACATGGGAAGGAGCCCTGCAAAGGTCCTTGACATGGAATGATATATGGCATCTCTTAGACTCAGCTTCATTATCACACCAATGTATGACCTACTGCCATTGTCCGCAAACCTTGAGAGATGGGGAAAGCCTAATGATGCTCAGTACTCCCTGTGCCATGGGAGGCAGATAACTGAACATGTGCTGTCAGTTTGCAAGGTGTCATTAGGGCAAGGGCGATACACATGGCGCCACAAGAGAGTACTAAATGAGCTGGCTGCTACAATAGACCTGGCAAGGGTGAAGGCAAACCGCAAAGTCAGACCAAGTACCGCAAATACATACTTTCTAAAAGCAGGAAAGTCAGCATATCCCAAACCAAGTAAACCAAGTAGCAGTTTACCATCCCTTCTTGACTGGGAGATGGCAGTAGACCTACCAGGGCTAGGGGCATATCCAGAGAGTATCAGAAGATCTCAAAGACGGCCAGATATAGTGCTGCATTCCTCATCATCGCACCAGATTAAAATGATTGAGCTGACCGTGCCATCTGAATCCAGATTGGATGAGCAACACTCGTTCAAAGAGACAAAGTATAATGATCTGGTTACAGACTTGAGACACGATGGGTTCACTGCAAGGATTATGGCTGTTGAGGTAGGTGCAAGAGGTCTCTTGGCTGCCTCAGTGTATGATCTACTAAAACTCTTGGGTTTGAAAGGACAGTCAAGAACAAGGGCACTTAAGAGGCTCAGCGAAACTGTGGAAAGGGCATCCTGCTGGTTGTGGAACAACCGCAACGGGCTATGGAACTCGGGATAGTAATTGGTTTTCAACATAGGTGTTACTTTCACAATTGCCTCCAGCTGGCAGAAAACTTGAGTAAAGTTGAAAGCTGCAATCGAGGTCGAGTGGGTCCAATTCTCTGCACAAGACAACAGGAGGCTGACACTTGGGAGTCATGACCCAAGTGGGTTCACCGCCCTCTTAGAGTGTAAAGGAGATTAAGAGGCCGAAACACTCGATCGACGTGGGGGCTATTTCTGATGACCAGATTGCCTCTTATTGTGTTGCTCTGTATAGAGTTTCCTATCATGTTAAAAAAAAAAAAAAAAAACAATATACGTGCAGTGTGACTACTAACAAATTCTTCTTTCCCAAATGAGCAAAGGCCTTCAACAAACTTGCCAAGCTTTCCTGTCCCATGCCATCAGCTCAAGGTCTTTCCATGTCTTCTTCTTTCCCTTCATGTCTGTCCCCAGTTCTCTTCTCCCTCTGTTCTTTGGTCTTCCTCTACCTTTCTTACATTGGGCATTCCAGGACACTAATGAACGAATTACTCGCTAGATTCCTTTCTCTTTTAAACACAATTAAAGAATGTGTTCATATAAGATTGTTCAAAGATTGTCAGTTGTGAAAATGTTATTAAACAATAGCCAATGTCTGATGACGGGCAGGAAGCCTACTGAGGAAACTTGCTGATAGTAGTACCAAGCAGTCCTCTTTCCGGAACCCCTCAGGTAAAACAGGCAGAGGTAGACTGAAAAACACATGGGGAAAAAAGAACTGGAGACAGAAATAAAAATGATGAGTAAGACATAGAAAGACCTTGAGCTGATGACACACAACAGGAAGACTTGGCAGACGTTTGTTGAAGGCCTGTGCTCCTGAGGGAGCTGAAGTGTGATGAATGAACAGACAATGCTGCCAATACCTGGATCACATGCAGGGGCAAAAAAACAGCATGGTTTACCACTGCAGCTATAGTACTTCCAGAAACATTCATCCTTCCGGTATTAGCCACAATGCGCAACTCTTCATTCTTAAAATAATTAGCAAGAACTTCATGTTCACCATCTTAATAACAAAGCACAGATATATATCATAGGAATATGACACTAAAACAATTATATCTGCTTGCTCATTCACTGATAAACAATGTAACACTGAAGATTTATTTTGTTTCTTTTAGCCAATGACAAAACTCTGTTGCAGATTGTTTCCTTTTTAATATGCTACCTGTGTGGAATTCTGTACTTTACAATCTCTCTCTCTCGTCAAATAACAAACTTTGATAACATTAAATATACATTGATTAGTATAAACACCCAATGTAAAGCTAACAAGAAAGTTGTCCATTACTAAAGCTATGTTTAAAACAACAGACTTGCTGACTTGGTTATTAGAAGACATATATTGATTTAATTGGCACATCACAATTCACCATCTGACGCCACACTTTCCAATACAAAACACAATTTATATTCGCAGGTTATAATCTCCCCTTACCTTAGAATGCTTCTTTCATAGAATTATTGCCACCTTATTTTAAATTGTTTTAGTTTTTACATAAAATTGACTGGGTTACTGCTAGTCATAACTGGCGAGATTAAAATGTACTACGAAAGGGAGCAGCAAGCAAAAGCTTCAGCTCTGTACAATGAGTGAAACATGAGAGATTTTGAGCATCAACGATTTGAAAATGAAATAATATATGAAGCTCAGGTGAAGATCAATAAAAGTAGTTAATAAGGTACGGCACACTAAAAGAATTCTCAAACTGTTCTTGAATTTAATAAAAATGCATATGGCCAGTCTGGACAAGCTCTATAAAGACATGTTCTGTCTGCAACTTGAGGCTGATCACTGCTTTCTAATTCTTTGATTACATTCATATAGTCAAGCTGACGTTCTAAGGTGTTCAAAGAAAAAGAAACATTTTAAAAAGCCATGAGTTACAAAAAATTTACCTGGGTAGTTTTTAGCCTTTTCCTTTTCATTTTCAATGAGTTCCCGTAACTGCTCATTGAAACACATTAAATTCTGGATATGCTCTGGTCGTTTATGTGGACACTATAGAATTCAAAGAAGCATATTATAAACATAGCAGAAGAAAAAAAACACCAAACACATATTCCAAAAGAAAGCAAAAAAACACTAAACACATATTCCAAAAGAATTACATCTGTCACAAATTCTTCTTGTACATAACAACAACAAAAAATTTAAATAATGAAGTAAAAATCACACCTTATATTTGTATCTTCAACTGTTATTCCTTCTTTTACTTCTGGAATGTAACAACATGCCTTTCCAGCTCTAATCTGTGTGGCCTTGCAGTGTCATGAACTGACAGCAACTGGTTACAAACATGCATCCCCACTCAACATATGTACACTTTTTTTTAAAAAAATAAAGTTTTGCCTCGTTTTGGCGAGGCGCATCCCGTTCAACCTAGTCAGTTATATTAGGGCGCATATCCAAACACAAAAGACCCTTAGGTCTGAGATTTCGTATATGTAAACTGATATTTTCTAAAATGATGGAGTTTTGGCATCAACCTTCTTTGACACTATCAAACAAAAACCAGATAAGTACAGCTTACTGAGGTCCTTCACAACAACAGAAACAAGGATAGGAACAGACGATCAAATCTAAGATGCAGAGGAAAAAACAAACAATTCACAGCTCTCTCTACAAAATATGAGAAGATGCAGGCTATATTTAGTTGTTTCATATATGTTATTTATTTCCTTGCAGCTCTTCGTAAACTAAAATAAATACAGTATGAGCTTATGCAAAGTGATGATCGTGAATCTGAATGCATGTTCTATGCGCTGTAATTGCATAAACTTTGAAGGTTGTCTTGCTGTTGACATTAACTTTCGTTTAAAAAAAAAAGCTACACTATTAATTACGCTTCAACACTGATACAATTTTGAATATTCAAAAAAAGTACAAATGTACCTTTTGTACTGATATAAAAGATGGCAATGCCAACTGTTTTGCATAACTACTCTCTCAAACAAAACAACTGTTCGTGTCATCAGTTGCATACGACCACAACATTATTTCTCACTTAGGCTCCTGTGCCAACAACAAATGATAAACTATCTTCTAGCATAGATTTCAGAAATACAGCCTCAGTACATCAGTGTCCATGCTCTGGAGAAGAGCTAACAAGGAAAGGAATGAATGAACCATTCTTGAAGTGAAAAATGTCACTTTTTGACCTTAACAGTATGTCTTACAATCATTATTCCCTTATAACAAAAATAAGACCTACTTATGATGCGTAAGCCACTTCCTTTTGATTTCTATTTTCTCATGTTCTCCACCTGTTGTTCTAAGCCTAGAAGGAATGTGATGCTGATTTTGCTGCATTCTGACAAGATCATTCCATTTTTTGCAATTCAGACATGGATCAATAGTTTCAGCCTTTTCCTGAGCCACTTGTCCCCTCTTGTGCAGTCCCTTACATGTTTCTTTGTCAATAAAGCTGTACTTATTGCATGTGTTTGAGACCTAAGACGCGTCAACAGTGAGGACTGCAGTTAGCGACCCATAGCTAGACTGCTTGCGTCTGGGTCAGCGAACCGGAGCTGACCAAGACCCTACTCCACCTCCAAGTGGTGGTCCTGGAAACAGGCTGCATCACTGCAGTCTGGCTGAGTGAGTAGGGATCGAAGAAGGAAGGCTAACCCGGTCCCAAAAATGCCGTGCTGAAGTCGGATGTGTCAGCCGAAAGGTGCAAATATTGCAGCTTTGCTGTAAACGGACACAATGCAACCAACGTCCTTTTCAGGATGAACGAAGAAGAAGCATGTGTTTAACTCTCATAACAAAAATTGAAGTGAATATACTATCGTCTGCTGCTTTACTTTGATTGAAATGTTACAAAATGTTTATAAAGTCCTTGTGTGCAAATTTAAACTTTTATAACTCTGGATGTAAACACAAAGCTTTAACACGATAGAGTTACAATTTTTAGGGTTCACAGTAACCATTATTTTTCTTGACACATCATTCATTCCAATTTTCCAACTCGTTCAAAACATTCTCCAGTTGCTGCTTAGTCAACTGCACTCTTTATCCTGACCATAAGTTCATCCAAAGAATGGGTTTTTGATAAGAAGATAATAATTCTAACTATATAAAGTATGCTTTCACATTCCATTTACAGTGTGCTTTCTGTAACGCGTACAAAAGTTATTAAAGTCTGGTTGCACAAAGACTTTTAAAACACACTGTATTTGTCTTCATACAAGCACTGTCTTCCAGCTTATGGAATAGGAAAGATTTAAAGAGTATTCCAGGAGTGCCAAAAAACCTTCTCATTTAACAGTGAAATGATTTTTAAAAACTGTTGATATAAATTATGATAATATGGCTTACCATGTCATGATAAAGCTGCATCTTGCTGAATCTTCTCATGTAGCAGCGCTTCTTTTTCACTAAATAATCGCACAGTTTGGAGTTCCTTGTATCCCCTAGGTTTGAACAAAAGACATCAATAGCTATAGAAATCTACATACTGTCAGGTTAGGAGTCCAGTTGAGATTACATCAAGATTCTGTAACTGTAACTCTAATGTTTACTACAGGTAAGGCAACATCAAAGAGACACTTTGGGATTACAACCCAAGCGTGCCTACTAATTTTGGGTCTAAAGAAACTCACACGTAAAAAAAAAATTAAGGTGCAAATTTAAAGTAATGACCGTGCTTCCTTGTGTAAAATCATGTATCATGCAACATATTTTTATAATATGCTTCTTTGATTTTTTCCCCCTAAATAAATGTCTTGGCAGCGATACAGATAATGTTGGAGGAACAAGGCTTGAAATCAAAACAAGCATACACAAGACAAGAGCAGCTTTCATTACACTAGGAAATCATCATCATCAGGTGCCGTCTTTACATCGAAGGTCGGCTGCAATGACTTCCAATGTCTTCTGTCTCTTGTCTTGATGGTGCACTCTGATACTCTTCCCTGTAAATCTCTTGATGTTATCTTCCTAGTGAGAGCGCTATCTTCTTCTTGCACATTTGCCTTCAACTCTGCCTTCTATTATGGTCTTCAGTAAAATGTTATGTCTTTTTACATGACCAAAATATTTTATTGTCTAATTTTGATCTCCTCCATTAATTCTCTTTTCATTCCTAGGTTTTCTACGACCTCTTTATTTGTTTTATTCTCTTTCCATGAGACATGGCCCATTGGGAAATACCACACAAAAAATAAGAATCTTTCACTCAAGTATCAAAGCAGTCCTATTGTATGGAGAACAATGTTGAGGACTGATTCATAGTTTTGCCAGCATCTCCGTTTGGTTTTATTTGAGATGGTCGCACTATGAAGCATTGCCTCTGGTCAGACTCATAACGCAATGCGTACGTTACTTGCTGACGTGTTAGACATGGTTACGAGAGTTGACATGTGGCCTTATGGCATAAAGCAGTGTTTCTAGATTATGTGTGGTTAGCCCACTAAAAGATATAAGCGTAGGCTTGAATGGTAAATGTAAGGTATAAGGACGTTCGAGTCCAGAATATATGGTATGCGTTTTATCGGTGGATAACGCATAGACTAATTAATATAATACGGTGTGTGTAGATTAAGGTTAACGGGTTCAAGTATGGCAGACTATGATGGCATGAGCAGCCAAATTAAATATGAGAAACTAGCCAGAGATTTTATAAATAATACGGCTCCTAAGAGAGAAGCTAAAGGTATGGTAACCTACTGAAATACGTCCTATGTGTAATTATTCTAAAGAAGTTAACAGTGCTGGATATTATAACTCTGAAGAGTTAATGTGCTAAAGTAACGGTTAACTTGACCGTGTGGAGGTCAAACAGTTGAGGCTAATGTACAGTGTGTTCACTACTGCATACGTGATATATGAACCTTATGTTTTCGTCGTCAGTTATCATACGATGTTGTATGCATGGATAATAAATGCAAAAGTCATCATTCAGTCATTACTGTCGATTGCTTGTGAGTTACAGAAGTTTGTGCTGCATACTTAAGCGCTTCTGTTCTTCGTTCAAATGTTCTGATCGACCATGTTGGGTTGATTACACACACACACCGAAGATATATCAAGAAACTTAGAAGACAGACTAATGGGCGAAAATATAATGAGAAATAATATGCTTTAATATCCGGAATCCAATATTACTGCAGAAACCCACAGTTATGGCAATATACTAACTTTACTGCAGTAAAACGACAGTCCAGTCAGAAGAGAAAGTCAAAGCAAGAGTAATATGCCCATATAGAAAATCATATGCCCACACAGAAAAGAAAGCCCATAACAAACAATAACAACACAGACCAAGATGTTATAGACTTTCATAAATGCCGAATAAGACTGAGCAGAATAAGATTGAAACGCCATGAAAAGATCATCAGTGTGACAATAATGAAAAGAACAGGACAAATACCAGTGAAACAAGCAGTGAAGAAAAGGTACTGGCTTAGACAGGACACACGGAAGATACCAGGTGACAGCTTTGCAAGGTAATCCTTGTTCTAGAGCCTCCAGGGTAAACTAAGCATACAGGGGGGGAACCAAAAGCATGCGGAGAAGAGAACTGGAGACTGATATGAAAGGAATAACATAAAATATGGAAAGACCTTAAAGTAATTACACAGAACAAGGAAAGTTTGGCATGAAGTTGTTGAAAACCTATACTCCACAGGGAGCTAAAGGGTGATGAATAATGAATTCCTTCTGAAGTATGCTGCAGATAAAGTACTTCATCTTATTAGAGATTTCAATATTATATATTAATACAAAATTGTGATTACCAGTTCTGAATTAGAATACAGATATTTTGGAATTGCACATATTATTTTCCCAGATATTAATATACATAAATTCTTGCTGACCAACTAATGATAAAGTATGAAGTCTCTTATGCTGCTACCAATGTAATTTTTGTGTTATAAAAAAATTAATTATGACAAATAAAAGTCAGTAAAACAATAAACCAAAAACCTCAAGCTTTAACACCCCTCCCCCCTTTTTTTAACATTTATTTTTTTAAATAATTGTCTATGCGTTTTGCACTTCAAATAGTGTGACAGTTCCTAATTACAATCGATACTTGCACACCACGATACATGTCCATGAAACACTGCTAAAGGGAAATAACTCCAAGTGAATATTCTGTGCGGAACGATTACCTTATTCAGTGTACAAATGTTGTCAATGCGTGAACACAGCCATTTATTTCTTGTTCCTGAGACTTTGTGTTCACTAATAAAAGTGAAACTTATTTTCAGCTGTGTTTATTTTGTATTCCGTTGGCATGTGTCCACCACTAATGTAAGTTACCCTAAAACTGACTGTCGCATAAATTCATGTCTTCTCATCTCATGTTCTAGTAGCACATAAGGTTCAAAAAGCCATTCCTTTGTGCTTTGACACCTTTTAAACACCGAAGCCTGCTGAGCTCAAACTATCAGGCCCAGCCTGACAGATGTGTCCGACACATAATTTTTTAGTCTGGCCAGGTTGTTAGGTCATAAAGTTATTCCCTGCCATTCAATGCCAGGCACTGAAAAATTTAGTGGTCATTCAAAATACTGACATAATTATTTTGCATTACAAATTAAAGATTTTAAAACATGAGTATCAAGCACTATGTGGTTATATATATATATATAAATATATATATATTTTTTTTGGGTATGAATAAAGCCCTGCCTAGTTAGCTTCTTCTTTAGTCCTTAGCAGCTGAATGACAAAGAAATCAGTGACCATCACGCCCGGTGGCATATTGCAGGGCACCAACAAACTGTCTCCACTTTGCTCTGTCGGCAGCCATCCTTCGTGTAGTGCCCTGGATCTGGCTCCTGCTTTACACCTCTGCCTCCACAGTTCTTCTCCAGGCAGCTTTTGGCCAGCCTAGCTTTCATTTTCCTTGTGGAGTCCAAAGCATGGCAGTTCTGGTGATGGTGCCAGGTTCTCTTCTGAGGATGTGGCCAACCCAATTCCTGCGTCTACCCACTATGTCTTCTTGGTTGGTGATTGTGTTTCGGCGAGAAAATTCAAAGAGCTGTCCTTAGGTAGGCTGTGTGCAAAGAGGACAGTTTGGACATTTCCTTTTCTGTTACTCCCCAGCATTCTGCACCTACAGAAGCACAGAAATGACGCAACTCTCATATATTTTTAATTCAGTTTTTGAACTGTATTGAGAACATTTCCAGGTGTCATTTAGATTGGCAAAGGCTATTCTGGCTTTATTCCTTCAGTTACTGATGTCTTCAATGGTTCCATTATCTGGTGTTACTATGCTTCATAAGTTTGAAAATGTGTTAGCTGCTATTTCCATTTTTTCTCTTCATTCTCAACTGAACAAGCTAGTAATTAACAAGTTTAAGTGTGCAGATAACACCATAGTGATGTCGAAAAGTGTCAGGAATGTCAACTAGTGGTATACAAATAAAAACAAGTTACAAAAAAGATAATAATAACTGCATGCCGTAGACATGCTGCTGCCATGAAAGCAGGAAGAAATATCAATAGAGGAATGAGATGCAGTCAGACAGTGCACACAGTCAAGAAAAAGGAGACTCAATCTTAACTTCTCTTCACAATCTGCTCCCAGTGGTGCATGTGTGTAATGAGATATTACTACCATGGTGCACTATTCAATGCCTTATAATATCACTTACATGTCTTCATGGCCTTGCTGCCTTCTTCTGGCTTGTGGTCCTGTAAGGTGTGGTAGCGGACAAGCCTTCTCATTGCATCAGATAAGCTTTTGAAGGGTGTATTCACATCCGGGCTTACAGCCAGGCTTCGGTCTCGTAAAAGCTGTTGCTCCGCACTGTGAAATTAGATAAGACTGTCAATTTTTCTACTTGTACACAACCATATACTTGCAATTCTGTGCAATCAGAACAGTGTTTTCAACCTATGTCTTCAAAGATACAAATAATGCAAACAAACGTCTACATGTAGTTCCATATAGGCAGGGCCGGCATTAGGAAAGTATTTGGTGCCTAAGGGTCCTCTGTATGACCAGTTAAGAAAGATATACTGGCCCAATGACTCAACACTAAACTCAAAGCTATATGGAGTTAAAGAGGAACTTCAAACAACAGTCGAATTCATCATGAGAACTCGTCTGACGGTGTAATCATCAAAGATGCGATCGCAAGAAGAAGAAGAAGAAGGTGCCTAAGGCAAACAGCTCATTTGGCACCCCCAAGTAGCTATACTTACATACACACAGAGAAAACTACAAAAAACCGGCACACAAATGTGTTAATATAAAGATATGTGTGTACACACTAATTTACAAAGAAAATAAAATTGTTGTTTTCCTAGTAATTACTACTGTTTTTCTTTATTCATTTTACGTGCACGCCACCCCCCCCCCCTCCCCCCCCCCCCACCCCCCCCACAAAAAAAAAAAATAATAAAAATTATGCTGCCCTAGGCAACCATCTAGTTTGCCTAATGGTAAAACCAACCCTGCAGGTAGGGAGGAGTCACTATTTCTAAGCTGTGGGAACCAGTCTTTTAAGAATGTTTCGTGATTTCACAGAAACAAATTTCTTGATCATGACAGGTTACAGATCCTTTCTTTGTGTTGGTCCCATTGTAGTAGTAGCCCCTTCAGTCATAACTATGGGAATGCGCCCCTGAGGCAATAGCCCTCAGCTGTTTTTTTTTTTTTTGCCTGGTGTTTTGGGGAAGAGAGGGATGGTCATCAGCCATATTCCATGTGGTGGACATGGCCAAGCCGTCAGCGCTCTCTCAGCAGTGTATACATGCTTTGAAGGCCAGCGCGTGATAGCACCTCAACATCTGTCACTTTGTCCTTCCACGAAATACAAAGGATGTGACGTAAACACTGCATATGGAAGGTATTCAGCCATCTTTTTTGCTTAGCATAGGTTGTCCATGTCTTGCAGCCAGATAGAAGTGTACTGGTGACACAGGCATTATATACTGCAGCTTTGGGGTTAATTGTGAGTTTGGAGTTTCACCGAAATTGCGCTGTGAGGTAGGCAAAGATGATGGCAGCTCTGACAATGCGGCTGTTTATTTCTGTGTCCAGAGAGTTTGCCGTTGATGGCAGACCCTAGGTATGTGAAGTGGTGCACCACTGCCATTTCATAGTTATCGATAGTAATAACTGGTGCAACATCCACATCCTGACCCAGCACATTTGTTTTTCTTGTGTTGGTACTATCTTATACCCAATTTTAAAAACCTATTTAAAAAAAAAAAAAACTGAATGATCTTCTTGTACACCCAGACAAGTGCCATTTACCACCAATAATACACAAACCATCATATAAAAAACACTGCATCAGTCCACCTCACTATTTGCTATATGAAACCAACTTAGTGAACTTTGGACACTTTATGAATAAAGCTGAAAATCTATTGAAGTTTAGAACAATATGTGTCAAACTTCATATTTTGACCATGGAATAACCAAGTCATACAAGTGTAAAATATGATATTCAATGAAGATTTCTTCTAAGCTCATTAAAACTAGACACTCAGATGATCTACAAATAAAGCAATCAATAAAATACATTTAAATTAATTACAAAAATGTGTCTTGAACACAGCAGAACAGAATTATACAGGTGAAGTACAGATGATGATGAAGCAACTTACAGACAGCGACCTAGTTGAGGAATCACAAACTGCTGCACAGGGCCAACACTCTGCTGGTGGTTTGGATGCATTTGCTGCTGCTGTGACACTGGCACCTGTGACTGCTGAAGAGGTGGGGTCTGATGCATCTGTTGTGACTGTTCTTGAGGCTTCATGGCAGAATAGGACTGAAAGTTTTGCTGTACCTCTTGCTCTTCGGACTTTTCCATGAGTTCCTAAAACAAAACAATATCGATGAGATAATCAAACAAAGGTCATAAAGGTCACAAAATGTTACACTTTAGTGACAGAATATCTCAACAACAAAGACTGGTAAAGGATGAACAACAACTTAAAATATTTACTTTAAATTGTGTCATACCAAGTTCATGGTTAACAAGGCAGTGTGCAGGCCTCCTACAAGGAGGCCAGCTACAGGGGTGGCTCCATCCTCCACAGGGAGCAAAAAGGGAAATGATGATTATGAAGTCCTCAACTTAAATGGTGACAGAAACACATGTGACTGCACCTATACAATTAACTTGCTTTTCTTGCTTTGTTCATTTCATTCTCCACTTGTAACCCTCTTTCTCTAATACATTTCCATTTGAACATTAAATCCTTATGCAGTGCTTAAGCATTTTATACAATGTGTGTATGATGGAATACACAAACACTGTCAATCATCTCAGGACTATCAGTTGCTATAGCTGTATGGTGAGCAAGCAGCATCTATTACAGGTTGAATTATATAAGCATCTATTCCAGGTTGAATTATATAAGCATCTATTTCAGGTTGAATTATATATGAATCTATTTCAGGTTTTCTTCTATAAACATCTATTTCAGGTTGACCTATAATAGCATCTATTTCAGGTTGACCTCTAATAGCTTCTATTTCAGGTTGACCTCTAATAGCATCGATTCCAGGTTGAATTCTATAAGAATCTATTTCAGGCTGTCCTCTAAAGGATCTATGTCAGGTTATCCCCTATGAATGCATATCACTACAATAACTGCTATGGTTTAGGTGAGTGTTTAATGAAGATAACATGAGGCCAAATAAGCAAGCATGTTTCACAAATTAATCACAACTTTTTGGCGCTAGATTCAGGAAAAAAATGGTGTTGCATCGTAATGCTCAAGAATCTAACTTTAGTAAATATGTGGTGGTATGTAGGCGTAAAACTCGCAGGAAAAAAAAAAAGGAAATAAACTGCATCTACATTATGCTGTTCTCCATCCTGCCACCCCTCCAAACACAACACTTTCTGACTAATGTTTTCTTTAACACCCTTACCATTAATGAGTTATTTCACCCAACTCCATATCCTATCCTGCTCTAAACCGTGAAATACAATTTAAAAAAGAAATAAAATGGAACTGATGTCTCATCATTTTTCATATTGTTTTGCATCTGGTTATGGGACAGAACAGCAAGGACTAGTTAATTCCAGTGAACCAGAGATGAGAAGAAAATACTGGAGATGGATAGGATGCACACTGAGGAAACCTGTTGATAGCATTACCAGGCAGTTCTTGTTCTGGAATCCCCAGGGTACGAGAAGCAGAATGTTAAGGATCTTTATGCGCATCATATGGGTCGATATCTTTAAGACCATATGATGCACAAAAAGACACGATTGAGTTCGAATTTTATGCGCGACAACGCAAGTGACGTGCGAATGTTTTGAGTAGCAACTGGATTCTTTTGTGTTGACATATGTCCAGTGACGGCTGTATATAGTTCGGAGAGTGTATTTGAATATTATGTCTGATCGGACCTACAATAGAAGTTATATGATTTTCAAAGTGTAATGAATTGATATGCAAGAAATATATGAATATATGATTCAAAGTTATTACTAATAAAGATTTGCTGTCTGGACCTGATGAAAGTGATACAGAATTGTGGATGTGAAATGTATATTATAAATATGTGGAACCCATGAAATACTGATCAAGGATTAATTGTATGTCTTCGTAATAAATTGATACGAAACAAATGATACACCACGTTTTGAGAATTAAATCGTTCGGTTGCTGTTGAACTTGAATGTTCCATAATTGATCATGTTGAGCCATTACCCCTACTCTCTAAGCGTTGGAAGGTCTTCAGCCCAAAGAAAAAGACCACCGTATCACAGAAGTAGACCAAAAAACACACGGAGAAGAGAACTGGAGACATAAATGAACATGCTGAGGAAAACATGGAAAGTCCTTGAGTAGAAATAATGTGATGGGAGGAATATGCTCCTTTGGGAGGTGAAGGGTAATGGAGTTTATGATGATGTAAGTAACTATAACACGACTCCATAAAACCGGATGTAAAACTCTATTGAAGCTACAATTTATTCGGCTCTACTACAATTGAATTTGCAATGATAGGAATACTCCAATACTAGCATTATATTTATCTATTTTCTTTTCATAAATTTTTTAATCGTCACAAAAATGGTTTAATATTCAATATAAATGCCCATTTAGCAGCATGTGTGTATATATAAATAAACACTTAACTTGAAGGAAGAGGTTATACGTCCCTAACATAAATCATTTCCCAGCTCAGAATGCAAATTTCCACTACTAAACGAATGGTGCTAGACATTCCGATCAAACTATTTGTACACAAACAATACATGAAACATTCATATATTAATACTTCTACAGTACAATCTTCAAACTTCTATCAATGCCTAAAGTGGTCCTTGTTATACTTTTCTGCTCACGTACTCCCTAGCACCAGCTCAATTTCTTACCGTAAACACACACACACACCCCCCCCCCCATATTTCTCTTCTTTAAAAAAAATTGCACCATTGCTAAGGAAGATTATTTTTTATATTTTTTAAGAGTCTTCTTCTTCATTCACCCTCAGACGTCAACTTGAATATGTTCAAAGAAAGCAGTGGTCAGTTTGAGGCTGTTGACATTAAGAGTCAAAACACTTGATTTAATTTCTTTTCTTTTTTTAACTCGTCAACATATATCTACATGAAAACTTTAGAGTCTCTGGATGAAGCAGTACTATAATGTGATCTGAACCCATCTCATCTCAAAGGAATGCAAATATTCTCGTATTCAAAGGTCAAATTTTTAAAGATGTCTACAATTCTGACACATTTACTAATTACCAACCACAATGTCTGTGCCACTATACAGGCTGTGAGAATTAAACATTCAAAGCATGCTTCAAAAAAAAAAAAAAATACATTAACCATGAATTTCCTATGGAAAAATAAAAAATAGTGATTTCAAGCACAGAGGGTATATTTTAATCTCTATGACCACAGGGTCGATTAAGAACTACATGTATAGAGAAAAAGCAGGAAACTACAACTAACACTAAGTGGACATTTAAAGAATAGTTTTTATCATGTGGTATGATTTTCGTTAAATGTTTTTAGTTCATTTAACATGCATTGTTGATGACACTGACTAAAGTAAGTAAAATAATTTTATTAATTAATATTCTCCACTGTTAGTTATGTTTTAAATAACTAACAGTAATGCTTCCAAGTGTACCTCCAGGGGTACAAGTGTCCAAGTTTGAGAAACAATAACATAAGATATAGCTTATCTTCCATTCTTTTTTATACAAAAATTGTTTAAAAAAAAAAAAAAATGTGATTTAGAAATCATGCCCTTCTGTACCGCATATATGTTATATACCTTTGCTACTTCTAGCCTGTAGTATAAATTTATTTCGTCAACTGAAATGAAAGCTATCTCTACCCATTTCATCTCAGGCTTCTAAATACTAATAAAAACAGTCTTCACTTAAAATACTATTATGTCTCTAAAAACTAACAGCAAAAAGTATAAGATTACTGACTGCTGAAGAATGATGTGGGTTATGCCATGAGGCTGATAAGGTAGTCATGAAGACCAGCTCAAAATACAAGAAAAGGAGCCTTCTTTCTCTTTTGAAATCCTTCTGGTTCCAAATGGAACATGGGGCTGCAATTGCCGCTCACCACTGACTTCGGTTTTGGGTCAGGAAAGTACTGAATACTGGCTATGGAGTAATGGTGAAGATGCAACAGACCTGGCAAGAAGGTATTGGAATTCTGACCGCTTAAGCGCAACCAAAAAGAATATAACAGAAGCTGGACACAAATCTTACAAGAAAGAGAGATTACCACTCGTGAAACGAGACTGTAAAAAATTAACTTAACCAAAATGCTAAAATGTCTTGGAAGAAATGGAGAAATGAGATCAGGGCCATCACTGGGACAGCCCTTGATGATGAAAAACAATGAATAAGCTGGTTCGGACATCACTTTTTTCTTCTTTTTTATTTTGTTCCTAATGGAGCATGGCGCCATCACTGCAGCTGGTCCCTAATGCCTATGCAGTAAGCCTGCATCAAAACATTCATGTGATCTTCCAGTGGTTTCGGTAGCAGTTTGTATTTGATGAGAGTGCCAGCTTCATGCACAACCCCATATTAATCGTCAGTTATAACATGCATGAGAGAAAAGAAGCTCTATTCTTGCTTTGTCTTCTCAAAAACCCCAGGGACCACAAGGGGTAGTTTAGATATCTAGTGTGGCTGAATCCCAATCAGCCGGCAGCAAGGGTAGATAACCTCACAAAGGAAGTTCCACATATACAGATAGACCCAGAAGATGGATCAAAGTGGTGAGACAACTTTAAAGAATACAACTTGACAGTAGGATACATTGCATGCACTGAATCGGAAACCAATAATCAATGCAGTCTAAGAGGCTCCATGATACAAGCAGCGGATTAAAATGGTTGAATATATCTTTAACAGCATGGTTGAATATATCTTAACAGTACAGCGACATGCACCTGTATTTGATTAACATGAACTACTACTCCTAAAATCTGGCATACATGAGTCATGATGCGGTTGTTGCAGCTGCTGAGTCTGCTCTCCTTGCTGCAACTGCTGAAACCCTTGTGACTGTTGGAAATTATGCTGCTGTAAGAGTTTTTTATGCTGCTGCTTCATTTGTTGCTCCATCTGCTTCTGTTGTACTTGCTGTGTTCGGCGAATTATCTTTTGCTGGTGTATCAGCAATCCTTCCTGATCCTTTTTACTCATGCGTGAGAGCTCACTCTCCAATCTCTCTCTTTGTCCTGGAGTCAGGCTTAGCATCAGAGTTGAGTCAGCAATCTTAAAGTAAATTTTATTTTACAATGTACTGATCTGTGGCATGGGAACTATTTACTTCTCATAAAAACTACAGAGAAGCAGTGCAAATAAAGCTGCAATGCCAGACACTGGCTCTTTAATGGATACGGAAGAGTAAAGTGGTCAATTTATTCTAAATTAAAAAAAAAAAAAACAAACTCAGATGAACAATCAGTAGAAATTAGCATCTCAACAAATGCATTAATGCAGAATAATATAATATTATGGCAGCAAACACATAAAAACTAATTCTGTTTTAGTTATGTTTGAAAAAAAAAAATTTGTATTACAGCTATTCCTTTAATAATATTTACACTCTGAATTCAAGTTTTAATGCCAGCTTACAAAAACAAACCTTACCACCATTTTCTTTATCTAGGTTACTGTGTGTGGATATGTCAATTTTGAAAATGTTATATTATGCTCTGTTTATCAGAAACACTCAACTGCAGTAAAAAAAAATAATGAAGTGTAAATGAAGAAAGATACAGGTCTATATTCTTTTACCAGAAACACCCAAAAACCATAATATTCTGAAAATCAAGTTTCTTAGGACTACTTTGTGCTACTTTTTTTAATCACAATTTGGGTGATTTCTGATAATTGTGAGTGATTAGGGCTACTTTTGTAATGCCATTTGGATGACACGTGAAAATCGAAAAAATCTGGTTTCCAAAACAAAGCTGTCCGAGAGGGTTTCGGATAAAGAGACAACCGACCTGTAAGCAGATGACATTGAATATGGACTAGGCACACTTAATGCCTCTTAATAAGAGAACCTGCACTGAACGAGACAATGAAGGCAGATATACTACTTGAAGATTGGTAGAAGGAAAATAAAACCATGCCCAAAGCAGAACACGTTTTAGAGCCAGTGTTAGTGACCGTTATTATAAAAGTCTTTAGAGGGAGGACATAGTTTTCACGTTGTGATCCAAAGCAGTATGAACAATCTGAATAACTGATAAATAAATGTTTCAATGATTTATACTTCTACATTATATCTTTAGTGTATACTGTGTTATAAGGCATTCACAAAAACAAATAAACTGAAACAAAAAATAATATTTTTACAATGCCTACCTTGATGGGGATCATTGATTTTATGTTTGCTGGATCTTTTTCCTTTTGATTCTAAAAAAAAAAGAAAATGAAAAAAAAAAAAGAAGAAAACAAACCCTTAATTACTACTTCCACATGACAAAGCAGATATCAAGCAGTGCAAAGTGAGGCAAAATGTAGAGGCGGGTGCAGGAATATTTAAAACATTATCAATAGACACGCACAAAGAGGGCAAAGTGTTTTTTACATTTTTTTAAATAAAATAAAATGTAAAGGTGAATTTTAAAAACTGCTTCTGTCTAGGATGCTTCAGGATATGTGCTGACATAGGAGTCTGTCAAAATATTAAATAAATAAGTTTTCAGTTTACAGAATTAGAAAAAATAATTATATAAATCAAACCAAAAAATAATTATTTTAAATATTTAAAAAAAAAAAACCTCCCTCAAATTCAATAGTAGTAAATATGTAATATTTCCCTGAGAATACCTAAGCCTGGGTGCATATTTTAGTACAGGGCTCGGCAACTCAGGAGTTTTTAGTAACAACCAAGCCCTCTAAAGATTTAACCATATATTTATATATATATACACTAGCAATAACCCATCAAACTTGACGGGTTTTTAATTATAGTGTGCTGTTTCCGTTCCCGGATGAGCAAATAGAAGTACATTCTTAGAGTGTTTTTGGTTTCTTTCCATTATACAGTGTAATCAAACTGTTCATGAACACCGTCATTTGAACACCTTTCTTTGTTGATTGTAACTATTTTCGGGAGAGTATATATAATGGAAACAATACAATTTTTCAACACGGTAGCATTCCTCAGCTGTGACCAACGTACACACTCTGAGAATTATGTTATTTTAGATTCAATTTAAAAGTTATTTGATGACAACATTTCGTGCGTTGATTGTTTTCAAAGAGTGTTCCCTGATAATAAGTGGTTTTAACAAAAACTTTCAAATTTTCATGATTTGTACATCAGGTGAGGGCTCATGCACACCAATTTTTATGCACTTTTTCTTTGTCGAGCGCTACTAATTTTGTGAAAGAATTAAAAAAAATGTTTTATATAACACCCACGCTGCGCAAGTTGCACACCGTGCGTTGCGCACTTTCTTTTCTGGTGCGAGTTACTATTTTGAGTGATACCGACCGACGTAACATATGTCGGTAATTATGTTATTTGGGATATATTCATACAATGGGTGTGTATTCTAAGCGAGGGGAAAGATGATCCTAACAAATAAAACACCGCGTACCTATCTCATGCAGTTTACACATATATTTTAGTTTAAGTCTTCCCAATTGCCTAAAGATCTACCAAATCATCCAATGGGATCTACCGATAGATCAGGATCGACTGGTTGCTGACTCCTGTTGTAGTAGGTAACTATATTAGATGCAATGAGTTTACACATATGATACTAATCTAGAGACCGTAGTTAGCTAAACAGCAAGAACAACTTGAAGTGACTGTCCAACATAAGGATGTTTTACATATGGCATGTGGGTGCCAGAAGAAGTCACAGATGTCTGCCGAGACCCCATCATCTGCGCAGTGCTCATGATGGTGACTTGATGAGACTGTGTGGTTGTCGTTGTCACTGCTGTGAATGATGCAGATGAAACTACTAAAGGTGTGGCCATGGCAACGATGGTCGAGGTAGTCACAGCTGATGAAGTTTGAGAGAGTTTCATCATGGACAGTGCCACATTTGGAGACTCTTGAGCATGTGAGACAGACTGATGCATTTCTGTGATTGGCTCTTGCTTGACCACCTGCTCCAGTGGTTCCTGCTTTAAAAATGTGCCGCTCAGAGTTGTAATCTTCTGATTTTTCGCATGAAGCATTTGTGTTTCATTCACAGATGCTGAAGTCTGAGAGGGCAGAGCCTGTGAAATGGTAGATGGGGAACTGTTAATGGTGGTAATTGTAGTGAACACAATCTGAGCAGCAGGTGCTGACTGGAGAGCTGTCTCAATTTTAAAACTCCTGGTGCCATCTGGGCTAGCCTTTATGAAAACCTTGTTGTCTGACTGAGCACTAGCAGTTATAGGTGGATTTTTCTGCTGTGTATGTACAGCTATATTGTGAGGACTTAGCTTTAACTGCCCAACTACATGTGAGCTGAAACCGCTCTGGTCTATTACCTGCTGGTTGAATTCTTTAATATGCAGCTGGGCACCAGCAGGAATACTGACATTTGATGAATTAACACTGCCTGCTGATGCCACAGAGACTACTGGTTTGAACTGTGAGGTTAATGAACTAGCAGAGCTAGAAGGTTGAAGAATAAAGTGCTGACCATTAGCAGAAAGAACGTAGACCTGCCCATTGGCAGTTATGATCTTCTGCTGCGGGCTTATAGTGACTTTCTGACCCTGTGCATTCTGAAGATGTGCAACTGGTTGTTGAAACGGGACAGTGCTGCTATTTACAGACATGTTCACAATTGGCTGAACAGTTTTTGACTTAGATTTGGGGTTTTTTGATTTGCTTTTGGTGGGCTGAAGTTTTGGTTTTGGAAGAGGTGGTATGGGTGTGACTGAAGGTGGAGGGGTGGTGACTGATGGAAAACAATCTGCATTATCAAGAAAATTATAGTCATCTTCCAGAGACTGTAAATCAATAGCAGACATCGCCAACGCCTGCTCCAAAATGTTGATACCATGACTAATTTTACCTCCTGAATCATAGGTGTCTGACATAAGATCAGGAGTTGGCGTTGGTGTTGGAGTGGACGGAGTTGGTGTGAGTACAGGAGTTGATGAAGATGAGTTGACAGCTGATGTTGGGGTGGGAACATTCTTACTGCCTTGAAAACCAAAACTTAGTCTTTGAGATGGAACAGTATTTGCCACAAGTGAAGGTGACTGGGTACTCTTTGGTTGCAGCAGCATATGTTGTTGCTGGCCATTGTGCTGGATGATCAACTGCTGGGTTGTAGGTTGAAAATGAGCAGCACGGGTCACTGTGGCATTGATATTTGACAGAGTTACGCCACCTTGTGGGTTATGTTGTACCTGAAGCTGGGGCACACCTAAGCCACTCAGCTGACCAATGTTAAGCATCTGACCATTGACAAAGATGTTCTGACCGGGCATTAGTCCAGTTATCTGGTTTCCAGCACCAGGTATAACACCCTGGTTGTTGATCAGATTCATGATGGTACTCTGGCTCAGCTGAAGAGTATAAATAATTTTGAACATTAAAAGTGTTATTCCTGTAGCGTTAACAAAAATAGACAACCAACAATAACACTGGCTAACAAAAAAAAAATTTTTTTTTCTTTCTCTAACATTTCTATGTTTTTCTGGTCAATTTTAATGCGCTGTTTTTAAATCTGCAAAACGTTTTTCTCTATCAGGTCGGGATCTCTAGAAATACGCAATTGAAGTTTTTTAACAACGCATACAGTATTACAACATCATTTGTACAAGAAGTATAACAGTTATGTAGGCTTGAATTTCTTTGCAGTCGACTTTCGTCGGTGAATGGCATGTGGTACATCGCGATGAAGCATCCAACAATAATCGGCAAGCATGGTCACACTCCACCGTCCTTGATAACGTGACTCCATTACGGCGATATCTTGATGGAATCGTTCTCCATGTTCATCGCTGACTTCGCCAAGGTTGTCAGGGAAAAAGTCAAGATGCGAATCGAGCAAATGGATTTTGAGGGACATGTTACAGCCCATAATTCTGTATGCATCTATGCACTGCTTAACAATATGCACATAGTCGACAGATTTGTGATTTCCCAGAAAGCTATCGACGATCGATTTGAATGCCATCCATGCGCGAAGTTCACTACCATGTAACAAGTTCTCGAATTGTTTGTCTGCAATAACTTTCCTAATCTGAGGTCCTACAAAGATACCTTCCTTTATCTTTGCATCGCTAATTTGCGGAAACTTTTCTCGAAGATAAGTGAAAGCTTTGCTCGTTTTATCTAACGCTTTTACGAAATTCTTCATGAGCCCCAACTTTATATGTAACGGTCGTAAAATGATGCTGTCTTTGTTAACTAATGGCTCGTGTATTACATTTTTATGCCCGAGCTGCATACGATCCCTGATAGGCCACACCTTTCTTGCATAATGTTCCTGTCTGTTGCGGCTGTCCCATTCACATAGGAAGCAACAAAATTTAGTATACCCAGTCTGCATGCCCGTGAGAATTGCAATGACCTTTAGGTCTCCACAAATCCGCCATTGGTAGTCATTGTACTTTATTTTTGCCAAAAGTATAGCCATATTGTCATAAGTTTCTTTCATATGAACAGAGTAGGCGACTGGAATTGATGAAAATAAATTTCCATTATGCAATAACACGGCTTTTAGACTAGTCTTGGAAGAGTCGATGAAAAGTCGCCATTCGCTGACTATGTGCTCATGACCGAGGTGCACCATTAGACCTTTTACATCTTTGCAATAGCAAATGTCATCATCCATCTCAAAGTATTGAACAAGTTTTCTGTGTCTATGACGAAATTTAGATATCGGAGTATTGGGCGCTAAAAGATTCCATTCTTTGAGTCGCGAACCGAGTAATTCCGCTTGTCCTTTGGTGAGAGCGAGATCACGTATTAGATCTGAAAGTTCTGAATGGTTAATTAAGTGAACACCATCATTCACCGGTATATAATCCGAGTCAGAATTAGTTTCTAAAGCAGGTAAACTATCACTTTCTGATGTTCATTCACGTCCAACGGATATTGTTCTGGTGGAACTGGGATCGGACACATGATTGGATCATGAGGCACTGGTTTCGAAACCGATTCAATATTTGGATAAACCACAGACTTTCTAGTTTTAAAAGTGAAACCATAGATATTTGTCAAGCAGAAGTAACAATCAGTAGCATGATTTATCGGTTCACGCCATATTACTGGCACTCCAAAAGGCATCGACTTATGCTTCGGCGATTTTCGTAACCAACCTGCCAATGTATTTGCACAAGTCGAACAAACTGCATTTGGCATCCAAGATTTATTTGCATCATCAACTTTCAAATCGAAATAAAGTTCATATGCTTTCTTTAGCAATGTTGTACAGTTTTTCTGGTGAACACGATCGGTAAAATATCCGCACACGTAACAGAACAGATCAGCCGAATTTCTACAACTTCTAGAAGCCATATTTCACTCAGAATTATTTCAAAATACAGTAACTATTTGAAATATAACGTAACATATGTCATGCATCTTTTAGCAGTATAAAAAGTAGAATTATTTTGCATTTTATTAATTTTTAAAAAGTTATATAGTAAAAATGAAACGGAGCAAATAACGGTTTCCCAAAAATATATTTATTCACAAATATCTTAAGAACCTGACATGATAGAGATAAACGGATTTCAAATTTGAAATCAGCGCAAGAAACTGACCTAAGAACACTTATTCTTATATAAGAAAGAAAAATGTTGTTTGTCAGTGTAATCAACACCCATTAGCTCTCTAAGGAACACAGACCTTCAACTAACACATGCCAAGTTGCCCTGTTGTGTGCCATCTGCTCAAATGCTTTCCATGTCTTTCTTATCCTTTTCATTTGTCTCCAGTTCTATTCTCCAGGTGTTTTTTTTATCTACCTCTGTCTCTTTTAACGTGGGCATTCCAGAACAACGACTGCCTTGTAATGTGATTAACAGATCTCCACAATGTATATCCTGTCCATCGCCAGCATCTTCTTCTCATCTCTTGTTCCACTGGCACTTGTCTGGTTCTTGTCACCAAGGCCATATTGGTGACGTCATCGCTCCATTTTCAATCCTTCTATTCTATGCAAAAAACAGACAAGTCAGGTGATTATTTCTAAATATAGTACTGGTTAAGCATTTACACATTACAAAAAGCAAATGAAGAACACAGCAGAAAATACAAGGTTAAGAGAACACTACTAATACAGATATAACAATGGGACCCAAAGATGCAGCAATAGAGAATGCAGTCAGCGATCCATAGCTTGACTGCCTGCGTCAGGGTCAGCGAACCAGAGCTGACCAAGACCCTACTCCACCTCCACGTGGTGGTCCTGGAAACAGGCTGCATCACTGCAGTCTGGCTGAGAGAGTAGGGATCGAAGAGGGAAGGAAAACCCGGTCCCAAAAAATGCTGTGCTGAAGTCTGATGTGTCGGCCAAAAGGCGCAGATATCGCAGCTCCGGCGTAAACAGACACAACGCAACCAACGTCCTTTTCAGGACGAACGAGGAAGAAGAAGAAGAAGAAGATATAACAATGTGTCCATTTATCCGGGTGTTGTTCCCGGTGGTCTCTGATTAGATAAAGAAAGAACACGACTACTGCTTCCTCAGGCATGTCACAAAAGGCAACTAATATGAGGCTGGCAACTTCACTGTGTTAAACAAATTGCCACAGAAACCACTGCTACAAAAGCATATGAATGCTTGGTGCAGGCTTCCCCTGCAAGGGGACCAGCTGCAGTGGTGGCTTTGTGCTCATTAAGGAGCTTAAAGGAAAATGATGTTGAGGATGATTAGTCTTTATAAAACATGATCAGACGATAAAGCTTTACAAATTAAACATTCATGGAAAAAGATCACGAAGAAGTCTAAGATGGAAACCATTAAAATATCTAGCAAGGAATAGAAAAGGCAGAAACTGATATATGCCAAATGGAGATTTGAAATTGTGTTGTGATTTTAAAAAAAAAAATTTAACCAGATAATAATATGGCAGTATTACCTGGCAGGTTCTGTTGCTTGGTTTTTTTTTTTTTTTTCTCAAAATATTTGAAAGGTCTGTGTTTGAGGAACTTGCACCAATTCTCTAATCATTCCTTTGTTAATACAGCATTACAGGAATAAGTGTATGAAAGCAGGAAAATGAAATTAAGACTTGGGAAAAGGCATGGTGAAGAAAAAACAGAAGATACCTGTTGTTGTCCGATGCCAGCTTGGTTGATTGAAGGCTGGGCAATCAGTTGTACTTGACCACCCTGACTCCCTCCAGTGTTGACCACCTGCAATCCCGCACCAGATGATGTTATAAGGGTTGGCTGTGAATGAATCTGCCCACTCTGGTACTGGAATTATTAATGAGAGAAAAAATGAAAACAATTATGGTCACTCACCATTCAAAATTTGTGGGCATATGTTATAAATTAAAGGCGGTTCTGTGTGTAAAACAGTTAAAAACTAGACATCAATGACACATGGCTACTGGCGTAGAAGATTTGTTATGAAACACCTTTGAAAAAAATTTTGTAACTGTCAAGTAAATACTAAAATCCAAGAATTTTGCACAAAGTTACGAGTATTTTAAAACATGTCTGAAATGTCAAATTTAGTGAAAATTGGGCTAAAAGGAAATAATACTAATTTTTCTAGGGATCAGTGCTTTTAAATGAACATTAAATAAATCTAAGATCATATGTGAATTATGTAATCAATAGTTCATCTGAAGTTTCATTAAAAAAAACATGAAAATCGGCATTAATTTCAGGCCATGAATGATGACGCCAGGAAGTAAGGTATAACAATGTTAAAGAAAAGATGATACTGTAATAATCAAACAATCAGGAGTTACCAAAGATTGCCAAACAAGTCACATAAATTTACTTCACTGCAAATGGATGAAGAAACATGAGCGAGGTAAGCAAATATTAGTCCAGAATACTTACAATAACTGGTGATACGTTCGAATTCAGTGGTCTAAGCACTACATTTTTTGCAATTCCACCTTGTGAAGCATTGGTCTGTCGAGGGATCACTGTCTGACCAGAAGGCAGCACAATCTGTTGAGTCCCAGTGGCATTTGATGACATAATGGTGTGGGTAGCTGGTGCCATGCTGGCCCGAATCACTCTTCCTCCAGCAGAATTAATCAGCTGTGTGCCTACTAGCGGTTGAGTCAGGCTGATGGACTGAGGAACAAAATACTGCATGCACAGTCAGGTTTATATATTTATATATGAGCAAATCACCTTCTACTAAATACACAAACTATTCATGCACTTCTTCCTCCAACAAAACAGGAAAGACCAGCACCTTCACCTATGGTTGCTTAGCTATTACAATTAAAATTGTTACTAAACATGAACTTAGTTGTGTGATTTCAAAGTTATAATCATATTTTAACAATACAGTAAAACAAAGCACTATTTACCTGAGGCATATGCTGAAGTTGTGAGTTTGTGATGAGTACTCTTTTACCTTCAGCTGTCTGTGGAGAAAAAAAAAATCACATAGAAATAAATGTGATGTGAAACCACAAAATAAAAATCACATTTTAAGGCAATATCTGGGCAGCAATATAGAAAACGTTAGAGGAACAGACAATGATAAGAGAAGCTTTCAATGCATTGGGAAATATATGGAAATCAAAATACATAAAGCACAACACAAAGATAAGAATTTTCTACTCAAATGTCAAGGCTGTTCTACTGTAGGCTCTGAAGCATGGAGGTCAACAAAAAACAACTACCAGAAAGTTATAGACTGTGGTAAATGGGTGCTTGCACAGCATAGAAGATTGACATGGCACAATATGATCTTATAGTGCGTAACTGATGGAAAGACCCAGACAAACACAAGTGAAATGAGAAATGAGAAGAAGAAGCTAGTATTGGATATGACACACACTGTGGAAACCACATGACAGCATCACAAGGCAGTCCTTGTTCTGAAATCTCCATGGTAACATAAATAGAGAGAGACATAAAGTCATAAGGAGAAAGAAACTGGAGACCGACACAAATGAGATTTTTTTAAAAGACATGGCAAAGCATTGAATCGATGGTACAGGACAGGAAGGCTTGCCGGGAATTTGTTGAAGGTCCATGCACAAGAGGAAGCTGAAAGGTAATGAAGTTAGATGATATACTCACAAAACTGTTACACCATCCAATTTAAAACAAATACATTAAAAAAAAAACAAAGTTAAATCAGTGCATATATGTGCAAACAGAAACAGAAACTGTGAGCATCAAAATATACAATTATTTGCAGATATTTCCATGGATTACAAATCACTGCACCTTTTATTAATAAAACTCAGTATGAGATTTTAATAAAACATTTATTTTAAAAAAATCTGTCAATGTGTTATCCTTAAATGTGGGGATTTGTTGTTAACATGTTTATTCGTAAAGGATGTTTTTCTTTCAACATATCTTTTTCTTCGTGCTGATGTATTATAATAATGTTTTTTAAAAATTAACAGCGTCGATTGACTAATATAGGAATGTTTTACCAAAAAAAAAAATAAAAAATCGACACTTCAAAAGAGTGCCATTACATCTTTTAATCTGTTGTAGAAATGAGTCTAATCTTACGAAGAGGCCAAGAGTTTTATCAAGCGCAGATACAGAAGCAAGTGGGAAGCAGAACATCCAGACCACAATAAAAATGATACGTAGTACCAGCTCAGCAGAAGTGCCAGCTCAAGAACAAGTGGTAATCTTCAGACTTCGCACAGGTCACAACAGATTGGGATAAAATCCATTCAACAAGTTAAAGATAGGAACTACCGATGAGTGTGATTGTGGCACTGATATAATTACTGCTGAGCATCTTCTTCAAAGGTGCCCAACATATGAGGAATAGAGAAAGCACATATGATCATCACCAGTGCCATTCCTGGAAAAGCTCTACGGAGATGTCAACAGCCTCAGATTGACCACTGCTTTCTCTGAACATATTCAAGTTGACGTCTAAGGGTGAACGAAGAAGAACGTCTGTCAGTTTGTCCACTACAGAAACAGGGGAAGCAATGTTTTTTTTTTATTATGAAAGTTAGACATTAATTGTATTGTTTCCCTTAACATTAATTGTTTGGGTCAATATATAAATGGATTTCCCATTTTAAAAAAAGGATTCAACAAGAACAAGGGTCGCAGGTTTTTTTTTGGTTCGTCTACTTTTAGAGTCTTCAATATCGCACCCAGCAAGAAACATCAGATGACATTCTACTTAGAACCTGTGGAGTTGGTGACCCATTAGCACTACGGATGAAATACAGAGATGATCTTACAGACGATTTCAAACATCAAGCTCAGTTAATATACCCTGAAAAAGAAATTGGTTACAGTGATGAAATTTACAATACAGCTTTAATTGCCTTAGAAGATAAAGCTACTTCTATGGAAGTGGAGGAACTGCATACTCTTGGTCTCCCTCAAACTAACCAAACTGAAGGAGGTACAGTGGAGGAAACGACTGGAGTAGATGTGTTGGAAGTGAGAGGTATTGTGGAGGACACGATTGAATTAGATGTGGTGGAGGTGAAAGGTAAGTGGAGGAAATGATTGGAATAGTGAGCTCAGAGTGAGAGGTATAAGGGAGGACTTGACTGGAGTAGATATGCTGGAGCTGGGACGTACAATAAAGGACATGACTGGAGCAGATGTGCTAGAGGTAAGAGGGACAATGAAGGACATAATTGGAGTGGGTGTGCTAGGAGTGAGAGGTATCATGGAGGATATGATTGGAGTGGATAAGCTGGAGGTGAGAGGTACAATGGAGGACATAATTGGAGTAGATTTGCTGGAGGTGAGAAGTACGGTGAAAGATATGATCGGGGTAGATGTGCTGAAGGTGAGAGGTATGGTGGAGGACATGACAGAATTTGATGTGGTTGTGAGAGGTACAATGGAGAAATGATTGCAGTAGATATGCTGCAGGTAAGATATATAGTTGTCATTGGGTTAATTCAAGAATTAATCGTGGAGGGTTGGGTCCTGGTTTCTCAGATAATAATGATGGCTCAGAAATACAGCAACCAGGTGAGATATTAAAAGTTCAGTTACTTTTTTTAATTGGGCAACTCCGGGTATATTTGCTGGTATCTCAATAAAATTATGCCTATTTTTCTACACTATCACGTTCTGAAAAGCAAAGGGAACATATAATTTGCGGAGATTTTTAGAAATCATGTTGTTTTAAAACACACACACAAGAGAAATACCATTATTTTTTTATAAAATATATTATCATGGAATCTGGATATATATTTTAGAAATACTGTATTTCAATAAAATAATACTGTTATTCTTTAAAATCTGTCAGAATATATTTTTCTATTAATCCTGAATTTTGTGGGAGTGTTTTTCTCATGGAGAAACCCACAAAATTATATGTAACGCCACAGTCTGTGCATTAAATATTTAATGCACATATTCATTCAGTTTTTAACAAAATTATATAAATTACAGTAAGCTTTATTTATAATACAGCAGTGTAGCCCAAGTTTTAAATTTCCCACTTTTTAAATTACAGATGTCAGCCGAAAATACAGGTTTAAAATGAAAATTTATTATTCAACCGAGATCCATAAAATAGGATCCTGTTACACGCCGAATGAGGCATTTTGGGAGTATGGCGTTAGGACCATATTTTCTTGACCATTGGCACACTAGGGGTGATGTGGTTAGCATCCCGCCGGCCGCCTTTAACCTTTCCAGAGTTGCTCTGGTACCCAATTCATGAGGCTGGGTCAACCCCGGAGCCGTTTGCGGTCTAAAAAAAAAAAAATTGCACTTTAACTGGGTATCGAACCATGGACCACCGAGCTAGGATGCCACTGCACTAACCACTGTGCTAGTGCAACTCTCTCTATCAAATAAGCACCAACACACAAAAAATATCAATCACAAACCTGAATAATGGCTTGCTGTCCACTTCCATCTGAACCAATTACGTGTGGACCAAAATTGACATTTACCACTTTGGGGTTCTCTATATGGACTGACCCCTGTGTTGGAAACAGGCCTGCCCCCTGACTGCCATAGATGGCCTGACGAGTGAGAGTTTGGTTGGGCTGGAGAAGGGTCTGGATGGGCACACTGTTTGTTAACTGCTGAACCTGTGGTAAATGTCAAAGCAGCACTTCACAGGATGCGGTGAAATATTTTTAATGACATGCAAAAAAAAAAACCCGCAATGATGAATAACATGCTGGTAAGATGCTATTTATTTCACAATGTTTATGACTAAGTATGACTATTAACAGTGAAAATTCTATTCCTACTCAACACTGTGACTGAATTATGTTTGACACACTTCGCTACAAGTCCCTGCATTGTTACCTTCAGCTAAATAAAGGTAATCAAGGCAAATAATAACTGTGATACATATGCACTTTATAACATATATTCCTTAATTCTAGTGAATACATTAAGACACAGGATTTGACTTCAGCAAGAATTACAAGTTGCTACGATGTGTCTTTAGATGCTTAACATCCACCGTATGCCCAGGTTCATAGGCTCTACTAGGGTAAACTTCAACACAGTACACACTGATACTTGCATATGCGTAAGTCATCGAATAACACGCTGTGTACAACAGTACCACAATTTATTTGACGAAACAAGTGATGAGATTCACAGTACATCTACATCAACAATAATCTCCTCTGGTCGGTTAAACATAAACTCATGGGTGGTGTATCTACGCATCTACACCCACACTCCAATATTTCTCACAGCTCTCAAATATCTCTAGAGCACTTAATCTAAATCACACAACTGCCCGAATCACACAGAAACGGCTCCTCTACCATTTCCACAACTCTACTTGAAACCACATCCTTACACATCCAAATCTCTCAGCTGACTGCCCCCAAATCTACCTATCCCAGCCGACTCACTCACTCACACCTAAAACACGAGTACAATGACCAGATCTCTCTCTGTCCAACATCATGCATAAATCCTTCACACCAGTGAACACAACAAACTCACACTAAAAAATAACCCATACTCCTTCCTATTCCCTACCCACAGTATTCCCAGTTACTACTGTTACACAACACAAGTCTATAATAATGGTATCCAGCAGTCAGTGTATATGATATAAAAGATATGCGTGTGACTGCATATCACCATCATCATCATCATCATCACCCTTCAAGGAGCATGGGTCTTCCAACAAACTTATGCCAAGTCCTCCTGTCCTGGTGCTAACAGTTCCAGGTCTTTTCCATCCCTTTCATTTTTGTCTACAGTTCTCTTCTAAATGTGTTTTTAGGGTCTGCGTCTGCTCTATTTCCCTGGGGATTCCACAAAAAAAGATCTGTCTTGTAATGTAAGAACTGTCTTGTAATATTATCAACAGGTTTCTTCAATGTGTGTTCTATCTAACGCCAGCATTTCACTCTGATCTCCTGTTCCACTGGCACTTGTCTGGTTCTTGTCATTTATTTACACATTGGTAATTTGTTGTACCATAAACTGGTAATCTTGTCGTACCATTTTAATATATATAAAAATATTTTAATAAGTATTAATGTTTAACTTCTGTACGGAATGAATGAATAAAAGCCCCCGTTTTTGCTCACTAATGTGCATGGGGCCTGAACTGTGACTGCCCCATAAAACAGGAAGCATGTGCCAAAGCAATTTATGCCCCTCACTTTATTTCTTAAATCTCACATTTAAAATGTCAGTATTTATATCACATCGCATGCAATGTTGTCAAGAAAATTAAATTTAGGGGGGGGGGGGGGGGAGAAAAAGAACAGAGACTGCTCATTGTCATCTCCTTCATGAAAGTATGGAACATAAAGCCACCACTTCCTCCCCCCCTTGAGAAAGCCAATGTCAAAGCTTAAACTCTTGCAGTGGTCGTTTCACTTCAATTTGTTTTACATGATGAGGTTGCCTGCCCCAAGCACATATCTCATATTAGCTGCACTTTATGGGATGCCTGAGGGAGCAGCAGCCCCATTTTTTTGTCTCCTCAGAGACTTCCCAGGAACTACACAAGGCAACAGGAAATACAAATTATGAATGAAAAAAAAAGAAACAAAACAAATATTTGGCAAGTAGAAATCATAATGCCATTTATAATGCTATTTTATGTACTATTGTTGTTAGCCATTCCAATATTAATACATACAGTTTAATAAGTTTTTATTTTTTTCTTAAATATCAGTGGTAGATTCTCACATTCTGAAAATGCTGATAAACCTAAGTTCACTAGGGTAAAGTGGCTAGGTAATCTGCATTCTAACCAAATTCAACCAGGTAAAGTGAATAAATGGTTAGAGCTAAAGTCTGGGTTAGAAAAAGAACTGTGTATTTGTGATAACTCATACAGTTATTAATCATATCAGAATATTAATTGTTGAAATTGTAATTTTTAACTCTGCCTAGGCTGGTCCCCAGCCCGGCTGAAAAAGTGAGGAGGGCGGCACACTTGGAGGCCATAACGAGGCAGCTCCCTCCACCTTGCAAAGGCACAACAGGTCAATCCCCTGTTTGCCTTAAAAACTGATTAATAGAAACGACAGAGAGAAAACTGGAAAAGCCAGCTTCAAACCTCAGAAATGAGGTATCTGAGAAAGGTGGCTGAAGTAACAAGAAGAGAAATGGTCCACAACCAGATGATATGGCAAGGCCTCAAAGTCCGGTCTCTGTTGACCCAAGTAGAACAGTCACAACTATGATGGTTTTGCCATGTCTGTAGAATGGGAGAAGATCAGCTACCACGACAAGTATGAGAAACTAAGCACCAACTGATCCGGCCACTGATGTTGAAACAGACATCCTTGAAGATGTGTGGGTATGCTATACAAACAAGGATAAACATTTAAAAATGAACAATCTATGGTCTAACATAGTATTCTTGCACATTTTATAAAGACAGAAGATCATGTAAACACAATGGCATTTTGCAATGATGTCACACAAAAATCAGAATTTTCAATTCACATGTCAAGTCAGTCCTATTGTATGGCTCTGAAACATGGAGAACAACAAAAACAACAACTACAGAGCTATAGACTTTCACAAGTGAATGCTTGCACAGAATAGAAGGACTGAAGTGGAATGATAAGATGACTAATGTGGAACTGATGACAGGAACCAGACAAGTGCCAGTGGAACAAGAGATGAGAAGAAGATGCTGGAGATGGATAGGACACACATTGAGAAAACCTGTTGATGGCATTACCAGGCCGTCCTTGTTCTGTAATCCCCAGGGTAAGAGAGGTAGTGAAAGACCAAAGAGCACATGGAGTAGAAAACTGGAGACAGACATGAAGCTGATGGCATGGGACAGGAAGGCTTAGCATAAGTTCAACGAAGGCCTATGCTCCCTGGTAAGTTGAAAGGTGAAAGTAGAAGAAGAATCTAGCAATGAAAAAAACATGAGGTTATTATGAAATTTCTAGCAAGCATCAACTATGAATAATTACAAACATATGCTAGCATAAAACAAAAACAACAGCTGTATTAACTGAGAAACTAATGGACACTTGTTCATCTCGTTGTTTTGTTTGATTATAATTATTTGCTTCTATCTTCTACAGAGACGTGAAGCAGATAGGGAAGACATGGAGAACCATAAGCAGATGGCACTGGACAGGAAGGCTTCACATGAAATTGCCTATGCTCCATGGGGAGCTGAAAGGTAATAAATGAATGAACTCGGACATTCCAGTAAGGCAAGGTAGTGTTCTATCTACTATCTCTATAAGGAAAACATAAAGAGATATATAGATGTGCCTCGAATATCATTGTTTTTAAAAAAAAAAAAAAAAAAAGGAAAACAAAAAGGGTAAAGATAGTTCTATAGCAGATGCTACGGGGAAATGAAGAGTTACAGACTTCACTATAATAGGTCCAGCTTTTTAAGGTAGGGCAATCAGTTCCTTTCCTTGCTGCCTTTGCCTTCCCTAACTTGAGCAGAGTCAGATACCCATTTACATCTGGGTAAACTGGAGTGTCGCACTACCAGGTTTTGAACCTGGAACCCAATAACTTTATCCTTATAGGCAAGTGCTCTAACCACTTTGCCTATTGGACACTTCAAACATAGGATACCTTAAAAGCAAACATAATATAAACAGCCAAGCAGTAAGTTTGCAGCAATCAATGAAATAGAAGAGAAAGACAGCTAGTGATGTTTATAGAAGTACTGCCCTTATATGTAGCTAAACACAAGAATGAGTACAACATTCCTTGTGCCAAACCACATTTTATCACATTAACTACCGCAAGCTGCTGTCAGCGGCTCACAAAATAATCACATTTGGACCGCAAGCCGCTCAGAGCGCCAATCTAATTTTAGTAATAATACGAATGAAAAATGTACTGAAACACTCTCTGATCTGGTTCGAGATTTTAAGTTGCCACCGGAAAACAAATTCCCAAAGCATGGTTGTTGTAGAACACTGGAAAATTGATATTATGTTCATATTTTTCAGCATTTTGGGTTAGTTAAAAAATCGTGTAAAACTGTTTACCGTGGCAACTAGTGATAGGACTACAAAAAATGCGTGTACATCTCGTCCAATGGCTGAATAGGATAGAAAAGTGTTTCAACAATTGACTGATAGATCTAGCGACGAGGACAAGAATGAAAATGGTGTGCACATTAATTGAAATTGTGATTTTGATAGAGGTAAGGCGCAAGCAGTTATAATTGTGAAAATATTGCAAGTCCTCGGCCATCGGAGGGCCGTTAAATAGCAACAACCTCTATTAGAGTTACAACCGGTGTTTATTGTAATAGTACATTCATTTATCTTTAAAATGACGTGTAATTCATAAACATCTGTAAACAATTATGAAAACTACAGCTTACTTTGTGCAAACACCTACAGGATGAAAATGGGGAAAAAATTTTATTCGGCCACAGTGTGTTTTTCAATTCGGTAGTTAATGTGTTAAAAATACTCACAAGAACAAACAAACAAGTAATCACTCTGTGGTGAAATACTGTATTGTACCCTAATTGCAAACTCAGCATTGTATATAGTGCTTACTGTATCTGTAGCTGCCCTCCCATCACACTCTGCTGTGCCTGGTGCAGCAACTGTTGTGTACTGCCATGAATACTAGCACCGAGGCTGGATGTGTCGGCGCCAATGCCTCCTGCTTCTGCTGTACCTGGATCATCTGAATGAATACCATCCAAGAATATATCGGCCCACGACTGAAACAGAGAAAAGAGTGGTATATCCTACCTGCCAGTACCAAAACACAAAGGAGCAACATTTCAATAAAATAAAATTAATGCACTACGGATAAAACCATCACCAGCTGCCATTTTCACAATGAAGGTCGGCTGCAACGGATCTCCAACATCTTCGGTCTCTTGTCTTGATGGTGCACTCTTTCCTGTCCATATCTTGATGTTATCTTCCAATTTATAATGCTGTCTTCCTCTTGCATGTGTGCCTTCAACTCATGCTGATCTTCAGTTAGGTATTATGTCTTTTTATATGGTCAAAATATTGTAGCTGTCTAATTTTGGTCTCCTTCATTCATTCTCTTTTCATTGCTAGGTTTTCTAGGACCTCTTTATGTTTTCTTCTCTTTCGATGACACACACCCCATTCTTCTATGTAGTAATAAAAACATTATTCTAATTTGGAATCCTTCAAAATAAATAGATATTCTACTCTCCTAAAGGAGGATGGTGCCACCAATGCAGCTAGCTCTGGTGCAGGAAGCCTACACTAAAGCAAGCTGGAAAACTCCAGAGAATTACAAGAAACAGAAGTAATACTGATGCCTACCCTTAAAACTGTCCTTTTCAAGGTTATCCAGTCTTCCAAGCTGATAATCCATTGTTTAAACATACTTTAGCATAGGCCTGCTATTATTATCTATAGTATAGTGTCCATAACACTAACCATCTGACAACATATTTTATCAATATGGCTTTTTTCCTTGTTTCTTCTTATTCTTCTCCTTGAACTTGAATATATTCAAAGAAAGCAGTGGTCAGCTTAAGGTTATTTCTATCTCCATGTAGCTTTTCCAAGAATGGTACTGGTGATGGCCATACATGCTTTTTTCTGTTCCTCATATGTTGGACATTTTTTAAGCAGATATTCAGTAGTCAATTTATTGGTGCCACAGTTACACTCATCAGTAGTTCCTATCTTGAGCTTGTTGAATAGGTGGTATCCCAATTTGTTATTGCCCGTGCGGCGTCTGAAGATTACCACCTGTTCTTTTCTGTTGAGCTAATAATATGCATCCTTTTTTTGGTACCCTGGATGTTCTTTTTCCTTGTTTGACAGAATTACAATTTGTTATAAACTGCACATAGTAGTAAAGAATTCTGGAGTACAAAAATAAAACTAGCGCAATAAATCTGTAGTAAAAATACTGGAGCTCCTGGGCAGTACATGACAATTTTAAATTGGAGAGGATAAGGTTAACCCCCTAGCTCTACTTGTCTGCACAGATCTAGCACTGATTTAGTACTTCTATTGTCACAAATTCACCCTTGTGTTACCGGGGCCCTAAAGGGGAGCAAAGAATAGTAACACTGTACCCTACCAGGCATGTCGTAAAAAGCGACTAAGGAGGGTTGGGCATGGGGCTGGTTACCCCATCCTATAAAAAACTTTTTACCACAAAAAATTCAACAAATATGGACAAGTCAAATAAAGAATATAAATCAACTCTGCCGCCCAAGACAGAAGAAGGTCTTCTGGAAAGGAGGAGCATGAAGCAACCTACAGAAAGCCGAAAGGAGTCTGGGTTGCCGACTAACCTTTTTCGTCTAGGAAAATCTCCAGGATTGACACCTGGAATGTTCGCACTCTGTGTGAACAAGGGAAAACTGCACAGGTAGCAGCAGAAATGTCAAATTACAGGATTGATATCCTGGGTCTCTGCGAGACACGGTGGAAAGGCATAGAGAAGAAGAGATTGATCACAGGAGAAATGGTGTTGTCCTCAGGACATGAGGAGGAAAGAGCCCACCACAGTGAAGGGGTGGCTCTAATGCTGTCCAAGGAAGCACAGAAGGCACTTATAGAATGGGAAGCAATGAGTCCCCGAATTATAACAGCAAGGTTTAAATCAGCCAAAAAGAAAGTAAATATAAACATCATTCAGTGTTATGCACCAACAAATGATAAAGAAGAATCTGTGAAAGAAGACTTTTACACCAGACTACAAAGTGTCTTGGACAATAAGAAAAGAAAGGACATCACAATTTTGATGGGGGACCTAAATGCGAAAATAGGAACAGACGGGACCCAAAGATGCAGCAATAGAGAATGCAGTCAGCGACCCATAGCTTGACTGCTTGCATCAGGATCAGCGAACAAGAGCTGGTCAAGATCCTACTCCACCTCCACGTGGTGGTCCTGGAAACAGATTGCATCACTGCAGTCTGGCTGAGCGAGTAGGGATCGCAGTGGGAAGGCAAACCCGGTCCCAAAAAATGCCGTGCAGAAGTTGGATGTGTCGACCGAAAGGTGCAGATATCACAGCTTAGGCGTAAACAGACACAACGCAACCACCGTCCTTTTCAGGACGAACGAGGAAGAAGAAGGAGGAGGAACAGACAACACTGGCTTTGAAGAAATCATGGGAAAGCAGGGATTAGGTATGATGAACGAGAATGGGGAACTATTAGCAAACTTCTGTGCTTTAAATCAACTAGCTATAGGAAGAAGCATATTTCCACATAAAAGAATACATAAAGCAACATGGATATCACCAGACCACAGAACTGAGAATCAGACTGATCACATATGCATAAGCAAGAAGTTTAAGTCATCACTGCATGATGTGAAACTATGTAGAGGAGCAGATGTTGTATCGGACCACCATCTTCTGTTGGCTAAAACAAAAATTAAAACTCAAGAAATTTACACCAGCATATAGCTATAGACAACAGTATAATGTGGGATATCTAAGAAATCAGGAAATAAGAGAAAAATTTTCAATCACAGTATCCAACAAATACCAAATACTCGAACAGCTGGAAGATGAAACAGATACGGAAGACCACTGGCAACAAGTAAAAAATATATGGAACGAGACGTGAAGAAGTACTGAGAAAAAGAGATCATCAGCACAAAGCATGGATAACAACAGAAACCATTAGTAAGATAGAAGACAGGAAAAACAAGAAAGCAGATTTAAACAGAAGCAAAACCAGAAGCTCCAAAGCCAAGGCTCATGAAGTGTACATAGAAGCAAACAAAGACGTAAGAAGAAACATCAAAAAAGACAAGATGAAATATATTGATGATTTGGCAAGGGAAGCAGAGGGAGCTGCAGCAAAAGGAAATATGAGGGACCTGTACAACAACACAAAGAAGCTAACAGGGAAATATAAGCAAGCAAATGGCCTCATAAAAGATAATGGAAAATTGCTTAGTAATATACAAGAACAAATGAAGAGATGGACAGAACATTTTGGGGAACTTCTCAATAGACCATCTCCAACTAATCCCCCAGACATCCAGCCAGCAGAAGAGGAGCTACAAATCAGCTGTGAATGACCAAGTAGAGAAGAAATAAAGAAAACATATAGCTTCTGAAAGATGGAAAAGCAGCTGGTCCAGATTGCATTCCAGCAGAGGCCATCAAAACAGATATTGATACCTCTACAGAGATATTATACAAACTACTTGGCAAAGTCTGGGAGAGAGAGGAAATACCAGCAGAATGGAAGGAAGGTTATCTGGTCAAGTTGCCTGTCACGTAGACAGTGACTTAATTTATTTTTCGATCTCGTCTCAATGTTATTACTCTTTAATGTTCTGTTTTCCCAGACATTTTGTTTCTCTTTGCTTTGCTACCTGTGTGGCCCAATTGTTTTCTCCTTCTCAAACCCCACCCGAGGTTTAACACCCGAGGTTGTTTACGTTCGAGCCTGCAGCGGTCAGTGAACGATAATGTTACGTCAGCACACCTGGCCTGATCAGAAGAACGTCTGTTACGCTTAAAGTGTTAGAACGAGCCAAAGACGGTTTCTGTGAAAGAAACGGTTCGTTAGCGGCGGGTACCCTCTGTGGTCCGAACAGGGGAATTTCTCTGGTCGCTTTAAAACGTTTGATCACGAGCGGCTAGTACCCTTTGAGGCCTGGGTAACGAGTGTGATCTGTTTCAGGGGGAGATAACAATCGCGGTCAGTCTCTGTGTTTGGCTTCAGAACGCAGTTAGAGCTCTCATAATATTATGCCTTTCTCTACCTGGGGAACTTTCGCACGATTTCTGTTGTCTTTGATGTAGTCTCTAAGAGAAACCTCGGTCTTACTCTTATTATGTTACACGCCGATACATCTGTAGAAATATGCAT
Source organism: Oreohelix idahoensis (assembly GCA_024509875.1). Lineage (NCBI taxonomy): Eukaryota > Metazoa > Mollusca > Gastropoda > Stylommatophora > Oreohelicidae > Oreohelix > Oreohelix idahoensis. The sequence continues at coordinate 230,824 of JAMPIV010015978.1, read as the reverse complement.
GCCAGGTGTTTATTGGTAAACTATAAGAGTAGACTGGTTTAATAGCCAACACACTCGTGAGTGTTTCCTGGCCCGAGATAGACCATTAGGGAAATAAGGCAAACATTAACACAGAACTAAATGTTTTTTGCCTATTTCTTGGCATTTTCTCGGGGTGAGTAAACAACTCTTATAATTATTATATTATATTCATGTTAGCTTTTTATATATATCTGATAGGAAGTGACGCGAATTCATTTCTGAGGACTTCTCCTAGTAATTTTATTCAGTGATAATGTAGCGCTCTCTACGGCCTTAGTTGAGTGGTGTTTACGTTTTTTTGGTTTATAATGGGTTAAATGATAGACTTACAATAACAGACACTCACTAGGCATAGAATCAGTCCACAGATGCCTATCATGGGTTAAGAATAGGCTAAATTAACTGTCATTTCTGTAAGATAATGTCAGGTGTGGATTGTTCATTTAAAACTGAATAGTGAGATGCAGGTAATAACTCTGATTACAGGAAATAGTCACTTATTCCTTTTTGATAGATATTTCTAGTGGCAAGGGAGAAATTTGATATGCTTACTTGTGTAGTTAGACACTAGTTTATAACTTTCACAGAAAGCAGCCACTAGCCATAGATATAATTATATCTTATGTGCAGCCACAACTGTATTATTATAGCAAGAACATTGCATTTTCTTTGTACTCATTTTGTGGGATATTAATATTTTGTTTCCCCAAAAGGGACATATGATTTATCTGTGTAATTTCAAATGCTGTAATCTGTTTATGTAAATTCACTTAATGTTGTAAGATGAATAAGCATATCCATTCAGCTATATGTTTAGTTGGAAGAAGAGAAGTAGTTTTTTGATGTCAGAACATTTACTGACAGGTACATGGGTGTACAACAGATATTAAGTCTATGCGGGCGCGTGTTGATAATTTATATTTTTAAGGAACAGGAGACATGGTTAAAGACAGCCCTAAACTATCATAGCAATAACTACAATAAATTTAATCCCATAGTGGAGCGAAACTTTCTGTATAAAGTTAGTGTGATTTATTATTTGCTTGATGTAAAAGGGTGTCTCTTTTCGGTCTCAGTTTCAGGGGATACCGAATTGCTAGTCTAGTTTCCAGTCAGACGAAGAATGTCACCGTCTCTTCGGTCTAGAGGGATTCTGAGGATATCTAGCCCCACGAGTGTCACAGCCATACCTGAAACAACAACCCTTTGTCAACGCCATTTCCTTCTCACGGGAGTTAAGCTCACGCAATGCCATGAGCCAACGCTAAATCTGAAATCATCTAATGCAGTAGTAGTTTCCTACTCGCCTATTGGATTACCAGTCAGAGCAGTACGGCTTCCAGCACATAAATCAGCCCAGCATATATAGCAGAATTCAATTCACCAGTCTCTGTATGCCTAAACGGGGCACTCAGCCAAGCCACAGTCAACCAGCCAAAACCGGATTTAAAGCCTATTCTAGCGCTGGATAAGCACGCCTTGGGATCAGTTGTCCTCAAGTGACTTCGTCCCATGGCTTATTTCTGGATTATGTAGAACTTCGCACGTATGAGCAGCCATCTATGGATAGAGTTCCAGCCCCACTCACGCTATAAGGGGAGTCACCAACGTTTAGCACCAACAAAGAAAGTTTTGTAGGCTAGTCCCTCACGAAGGATCTACAAGTAATACACTTTCTGGAGCTAGCACATTTGGTCCCACGAAAAGCAGACAGGCTGTCGCTCAGTTCGGTTATTTGGCCAGCAAGAAAAATAGACAGAGTTCCAGCCCCACTCACGCTATAAGGGGAGTCACCAACGTTTAGCACCAACAAAGAAAGTTTTGTAGGCTAGTCCCTCACGAAGGATCTACAAGTAATACACTTTCTGGAGCTAGCACATTTGGTCCCACGAAATAGCGGACAGGCTGTCGTTCAGTTTGTTTATTCGATCAGCAGGAGATAAATAGAGTCTTCCAGACCACCTCGCGCAATTAGGGAGGAATCACCAATGATAGCGCCTATACAGTGATTTTATTCAGGTTAATTCCATCACCCATGGAGGATATGTACGAAAAAACCACTTACTGGAGCTATTTCATATGGTCCCGAAAGCGGACGGACTGACACTCAGTTATTTCATCTCTCTGTGTTCTACAGGTTTTATGAATGGTGGTGTGTGTGTGGTTGTTGGTGTATTTTGCATATTTTGGTTATTGATGATTATTGATGTAATTTTATGTTGTTGTGATGATATGCATTAATTCCATGCTTTTTCTTCTTTAATAAAGTTTACACCTTTATTAATACGCTGTTCACGACCTTTCCATCCATAAGTAACTTGTTTTTAGCTCTTTACTATAATCTCTATGTATGATAAGAGAAAAGAGTGAGAGCAGGAGATGCTTGGACAGTAAAAGTGAGTTGAGGCCTGGAGAGAGATATCATTTGAATAGATCTTCTTCCAGGTTGTCTCAAGTCCATCTCCTATTTACACCTTTCTGGGTGTGTAATCTATAACTCTGTCAGTCCACTATCCCTTGTCGATTTCACTACTGTTGTCCAACTCGACAAATACTCTACACTTCAACTCAACCACGACATTGCCTAAGAAGGGAAATTTACAAGAGTGCACAAATTATAGAGGAATAATGTTACTATCAGTGCCAGCAAAAGTATTAAACAGAATCATCCTGGAGAGATTAAAAGAGTCCATAGACAAGCAACTGAGAGATGAAAAAGCAGGTTTTCAACAAAATAGATCCTGTACAGACCAGATAGCCACATTGAGAATAATAGTTGAACAAAGTCTGGAATGGAATTCACCGCTATACATTGGATTCGTGGACTATGAAAAGGCATTTGACAGTGTAGACAGAGAATCGCTTTGGAAATTGATGAGGTATTATGGTGTTCCCATGAAGATCATTAACTTAATAAAGAAGACCTATGAAGACATGACATGTAGAGTTCTTCATGAAAGACAACTTACAGAACCATTTAGGATTAGAACGGGAGTGAGACAGGGATGCCTCTTGTCTCCATTTCTTTTCTTATTAGCAATAGATTGTGTTATGAAAACATCGACATCACACAACAGAAATGCAATCCAGTGGAATTTGACTAAACAGCTTGATGATCTGGATTTTGCAGATGACTTGGCTCTTCTGTCCCATAACCATAATCAGATGCAAGAGAAAATGAAAATTCTCGATGAGAGGTCACAACACAGGGAAAAGACAACGATTATGAGAATAAATGCAAGAAATGATAACAAGGTTGAACTTGAAGAAACACCACTAAAAGATGTAGAATCTTACACTTATCTTGGAAGCAATATAGACAAAGTTGGAGGGACAGACAGTGATATCAAAATAAGAATACAAAAAGCAAGAGGAGCTTTCATTGCATTGGGAAACATATGGAGAACAAGAGAAATCAAGTCCAACAGGAAAATAAGAATCTTCAACTCAAATGTCAAGTCAGTCCTATTGTATGGCTCTGAGACATGTAGAACAACAAAAACAACAACCAAAAAGCTAGAGACTTTTATAAACGGGTGCTTGCATAGAATAGAAGGACTGAAATGGTATGACAAAGTCACAAATGTGGAATTGATGACAAGAACCAGACAAGTGCCAGTGGAACAAGAGTTGAGAAGAAGACGCTGGCGATGGATAGGATACACATTGAGGAAACCTGTGATAGCATTACAAGGCACTCCTTGTTCTGGAATCCACAGGGAAAGAGAGGCAGAGGTAGACCAAAAAACACATGGAGAAGAGAACTGGAAACAGAGGTGAAAATGATGAGGAAAACATGGAAAGAACTTGAGCGGATGGCACAGGACAGGAAGACTTGGCATGTGTTTGTTGAAGGCCTATGCTTCTTGGGGAGCTAAAGGGTATTGATTGATTGATTGTCACAAATTATCTATGCTTCAGTTCCACAGCAGGGTTAATTCACTTGGCTGCTTGAAACTTGCGTTTTCAGTATCTTTACTATGTAGGTTTCTGAGATAAATATCGACACTATCTCCCTTTTCACTTCTTATAGACCACCACTGCAGCTGGTCTCTTGTAGAAAGCCTGCACCAAAGCATTCATCAGATCTTGCAGAAGTGGTTTCTGTAGCAATTTGTTTTACAAGATGGGGTTGCTATCCTCATGAATAAATTCATATTAATTATTTTAATCACCTAGGAGAGTAGTAGTCACACGTAATTTGCTCCCCAGAGACCCCTCGGGGAACTACATGGGGCTCAGAGAAATAAACTAATTTATATTATACATAACAAAAACAAAAAACTTTCAGTGACAAACAAAACAAACTTACAATATCTGAAGCATCTTGCCCCCTGGGAAAGAAATTAAAATCAAGATAAGAAAGGTGACTGTTTAACTTTCCTAGTCTAATTCAACCATTTTTAGTACAGTAATGAAAATGTATATACCAGAGGTTAATCAACGTATTTAAAAAAAACAAAAAAACAGACATGTTCAGAACAAGTATGGATAAAACTGTAAGCATCAAACCGGGGGTCGACAACCAGTTCTTCTTCTTCTGCGTTCAGTTTGTAGTCATGCTAAATCTGCAGGCCTGTCGCCAAGACAAAGTCCACAATCTTTTCCAGGTCAGCGCGGCAGCTCCATAGCTTCTGCTGGAGCTCAGCAACCCTTGGCCAGGTCACACATCGCAGGTCATCATGGGTTGGACAGTTTTAGAGAATGTGTTCAGGGGTCTGGATTCCAGTTCCACATGGACATTCATTTGTGTGGGATATCCTGAGGCGATGGAGATGGCCAAGTAGTCTGCAGTGGCCAGTTCTCGGGTGGAAAATGATGGTCTGTTGGTGTCTGTTTAGATGGTGGATTGGGTCATCTCTGCTGTATATATCCCCTTCTTCCTTCCACTGATTTTTGTACTTGTGGTTTTTGCTTCTCGATAGGGCAGTGGGTGGCTGTATTGTTCCATTTTACTGCCACTTCTTGGTAGAACATCTGCTCTCTCATTTCCAGCAATTCCAATATGGGAGGGTAACAACTGAAGGGCAATGGTTGATGACCTTTGGATGATGTTAAGCTCAGATCTGATCTCATTCATCATGTTATCATTACTGGTGTTCTGTATTGATTCCAGTAATGATCTGCAGTCAGTGAAGATTACTATCTTAGCTGGTGGCTGCTGTTCGGATCTGGTGAGGATTTTCAGAGCTCGTAGTAGTGCCATAGCTTCTGCCCTGAAATTGGAGATCTTTCCAGTTGGGAAGGCCTTTCGGATGATCTTTCTATTTGGGAATCTTATAAAAATGCCTCCTCCACCATTCTTTACTGCCCCATCTGCAGATCCATCTGTGTATGCATGTGTCCACTCCTTCTGGTTGTACTTTTCTTCAATCATTTCTTGAGCCAAAGTTTTTAGTTGTTGAGGGGTCTGGTGGCCTTTCTTGTTTATTCCAGGGACTTCTGTGATTATAGATATATTTTCATGGCAGTAGTCTGGCTCCTCATAATCAATTAACATTTCAATCTCTGTAGGTTGTTTTGAGAGGAGGTCTTCATGGCATCGATGCAGATGTTTGGAGATGTTTAAGAAGCTGGTTCTCTTTAGCCTGTTTTTTTGTCAAACTATGGAGTTTGGCATGCATTGGATGACTTGGCATTCATAGAAGCTTCTCACTGTGAATGAATACCTTTTCCTCACATCTGTCATCAAAAGATCAGATGTTGGTGTATCTCTCCATTGCCTGGATTGGAGAAGTCTTCATCCCTCCAGTGATTAATCTAAGGCCTGAATTTTGCACTTTTCCTAGACGTTCTGTGTTTGTTTTGGATGCCGTGGCCCAGGCTGACATGCCATATTCAAGTACAGGTCTGACTGTGCCTGTATAGACTTTTTTAAGTATGTTGGTATTTGCCCCCCAATTTGTGCCCGCCAGTTTCTTCATAATAGAGAGCTTTCTTGTTGCTCTCTGTTCTACTGCATTTAGGTGCGGCTTCCAGGTGAGTCTCTTATCCAACTTGACTCCCAGGTATGTTGGGTTTTCCTCGATTGGAAGTTCACTTCCATTTAGTTGCAATTTGATCATTTCTCAGAGATTTGACAGTGAGAAGCAGGCTGCTACTGTCTTGGAGAGGTTAACCTGTACTCCCCAGTCTGATGCCCATTTACCGGCCACCTTGGCAGATGTAAACTTTCTAAGTCGGCCAGCCAAACCGTGCCCTGCGAGGCATTCGACTGTGTGGCTTTCAAGGTGTTGGATCATCGTGTATTTGGGCTCCTGAGAGTTATAAGAGTTTTCCTCTATCTTCATTATGTTGTACCATCACTAGATTACGCATACAACTCCGTGCGGTAAAGCTAGTTATTTTATGGAAGATTGGAAGAGGATGCTGATCTCTACGTGAGTGACTTTATATTGAATAAAATTTGTGAAAATGTCTTTGACATGTTTCTTAGTATGAGACTGTACTATGACGATATAGACTGTCATTAGTGATGACTTCTATGCATGAACATACTCTCTTTGATGTTTAAGTGGAGCTGTCAAATGTCGAGTGTGTGACGCTACACTGTAATTCTGACTTTTAACAGGCCCGATTCTGTGGTTCTATTTTTGAATTTTCACCAGTTTTATTTTCTTCTGATCACGCGATTTTCCGTTGTTTACGGAAATCGCTATTTTCGGGCACGCTTTTTCACCATTTTATTTCTTCTCATTTGAATATATATCGTGTTTGGTATTTTTTTTGAGTAGATAAATTAAATGGGTTCGTTTATGATGGTAGGTTTATTTTATTCTAGCATCAGTTTTACTTTCTTCTGATTTTTCGCGATTCCCGTAAAGTTCGTTGTTTACGGAAATAATCGCCATTTCCGGCACGCGATATGACGAGGCCGGAAACACGCGGCCGGAAGCATGCGGGGTTTGCGTGGGTTGATAGTATTAATTTTTCTAGCGCTCCCATTGGTCCGGGATTTGCGTAGGAAGGGAAATCCGCGTGGGCGGTTGCTCTTGTATATATGGGACAGAAAACGGGGATTCGGTCTCTATGAAAAAATAAGTGCCAGCCGTCAGACTACGTAATTTATCGTTCTCCACTGTGGGAAAAACCAGCGATGAATTGGTATGTAAGATTTTATCGTATTATCGTTTTATTCATTAGAGGGTTCTTTGAGAAATTCGCCCTTAGGTAAAGATTAACTTTTCAGTTTTAAAATAAACGATAGCGCCATTAATTACTATTTTTGAAGAACGACGTAATGCAACAGTGTGCTTATTCTTTCTATGATTTTGGCAATAGATAGGAGTGTGTGAAGTTGTGAGAAACACGTGTGCCATATTTGTAGGATGTTATGTAAAACCACCATTTATTCCTGTATATTTTCTAATGTAAATTTATGGGGAAATCCCTGGTGTGTTCGTTAATTTTTCTGAGCCTTAAAAATGTGAGAAATATTGTCAGAGGGTTCAGATTTACGTTGTAAATGAATTATACTGCTTAGGGGAGGAAACTATTCCTATAGCGAGATTTAATTTAATAAGAGTAAGCCGGGGAAACTCCTGTGTTAATGGGTAAAAGGATTTCCCTATTTTTGTCAAGTTTGAACACGTGATCGGCCATGCGTAACGGCCATGTAACATGTCAGACGGGTCTGGGCTATTGTTTGTTTTACCTGGCAGATTTTAGTAGAAGGAGGGGGGATAAGAGGCCACGTGGGATAGTGGTATTTTATGTATTGTGAGAAGAACGAGAGAAGGGGAGGATAAGTGTGATTTTAGTGCCACGTGGGATAATAGTATTTCATGTATTATGTGAAGAACGAGAGAAGGGGAATAGAAGAAGGAGTGAGATTGACGAGACACGTGTATAGAATTATTTTAGGTATCGTATATGTTAGAGATAAGCGATTTTAGAGTGGGTGTACATGAGTCGCTGTTTCTTTTAATTTCAGCGAGTCACGGCGGAAACAGTGGGGAGCATAATTTTGTCAAATAAAATTATCCACGGCAAAAGACATATCTCAGGGTCAGAGTACTCGAGTATCGTCAGGAGCAAAAGAAAATTACCCTATGGTCTCTGGCAGTGAAGTCCCTATGCTTCAGCTGGACCGAGGTTTATTTATCATACAGCCGAGAGCATCGCTATTATAGTCTCTAGCAACGGCAGGTGGCCGGGAGACTAGGTTCATTTTGTACAGCCTGAAATCAAGGCTGTGTTTTTTTCCTCTAACTCCGGAGCGGGTTAAAAGAGGGAAGCTATTCAGCAGCAGAAAAGTTTTGTCTACAGTTAATCAAGTCCCTCATGCTTGATATCCGAACATCGTCATCACCAAAATCAGGAACAGGTGACAGGGTTACCATACCTAGGTCCTGATAGAAATCAAGAGAAGAGCGTAACGGAGACGCCGCATCATCAGCCCTCGAGTGTTAGAGAGACACTGAGATCAAGAGAGAAAGATAGAGAAGGAGGGAGAAAATAGACAGGACCAGTAGGGTCTGTTCAGTATCCATTGGACGGATAGACACTGAGTCTGCGTTCGAAAAACCAAGTCTATTATTTTTAGCATTTCTTGTGGTGTAGTTATCGGCGCCTATCGCCTGACTAGTAAAAAGCTGTGTAGCCGTTCGTTGAGGAAGAGTCACCAGGACTAAGACAGAAATTTATTAGTGTTAGAGAGTGGAGGCTAAAAGTTGACAGCCCCACCAAAGTAGATTTGGTTTAAATCACTAACCATTTTTATTGTTCCTCAGCAGGGTGACAGGAAGAGTGAATGTGATTTGGGGTTTTTTTGTTGTTGAGTGTCTCTCAATTTAATTGTTACCTTGGTTTTTTCCAGGCCGTGCAACAGTGCACGCTATTGACTGACTTGATGACGTATGATGCCATTTTATGTTTTCTTGTATGTAAATAAATATATACATATATTATTTACTGGATCAGCTTCTATTCTTTACTATACTTACTCTATGTTGTCTGTATAGTGGTGTTTGTGGTCGTAATTATACACCTTATCTCCTTGTGTTTCAAGGCAGTCAGAGGTGGGGAGACTATAGCCATTTTTTTTAGTCACGAAGCGGCAGGGGGAGATTCAAATCCTGGGTCTATCTCTTGAGCCAATAGTCTCACCTGTCCACAGGCATGTTATTTTCCATCTAAATTCTATCTTCTCAGACTTTCTCATACTAGGGTCTTGCTTTCATTCAGGCACACTCTATAAACTTAAAACCACTTCGTGACACATAGAAGTCATCACTAATGACGGTCTATATGGTCGTAGTACAGTCTCGTACTAAGAAACATGTCAAAGACATTTTCACAAATTTTATTCAATATAAAGTCACTCACGTAGAGATCAGCATCCTCTTCCAATCTTGCATAAAATAACTAGCATTACCGCACGGAGTTGTATGCGTAATCTAGTGATGGTACAACACAATGAAGATAGAGGAAAACTCATATAACTCCCAGGAGCCCAAATACACGATGATCCAACACCTTGAAAGCCACACAGTCGAATGCCTCGCAGGGCACGCTTTGGCTGGCCGACTTAGAAAGTTCACGTCTGCCAAGGTGGCCAGCAGATGTAATGACGTCACTTCCTGAAACCAAGACACTGGTCTCCAAACACATCAACAAGGAAGTGAACAGCGACATCCAATGTTATGAAATTTACACATAACAACCAGGGAGCAAAATTGTCAGCATGAAGAACCCTGGAGATATGCCCAGACAGTTTCTCTGCAATATCATTTATATAGATGATAAACAGTGTGGGGGAGATAACTCCTCCTTGTGGCACACCCTGTTGAAGAGTTTCACAATGGCTCAGTTTCCTGTCAAGTTTTACTTTTGCTGTGCGGTATCGAAGAAAGTTCCGTATCCAGCTGAACATTCTCCCTTCAATTTTGTTTTTGAGCATCTTAAGGAGGAGTCCTTCTTTCCATACCTTATCAAAGGCTTTTGTCAAGTCCACAAAAACAGCCAGTACTTTATTTTCTCCTGAAAGGCATCTTCTACTTCCTGGGCTAGATATACTAGCTGGTCTTCGTTGCTGCAGTTTTTCCTGTATGCTGACTGTGTGTTATCAAACAGATGGTTTTTTTCCAGATGTTTCAGTAATCTTGAGTTCACCATTCTTTCCATTACCTTACCCAGACAGCTCAGTAGGCTAACTGGTCGGTAGCTGGACTTGCTTGTTTTCTCCTTTTGTTTCTTTCTGATGGGAACAATGAGACAACCAGTTGATTCTGATCTACTGGTAGATCCCAGGGAATCATTTGGTAGATCCTAGGTGGTGACAGAGAGAAAAAGCATTTTTCATCTAGGAATTGGAAACTAGCCCTTTCTCTCCCGCACTTAAAGGTGTGGTGTCTCCATGTTCAAGGGGACTTTTACAACATTCCCACTGAAAACCCACAAGCTAGCTTCCAAAAATTCACTTTATTTGTGAACTACACAAGATAGAAAGCAATCTTTTGTTTGAAGTGAAGTTAGCAATCAGTAAAATATCATGCAGTCTAAATTTTCCACTGCTCTGTCGATGGAAGTGCAGGAAGCAAATCACCTAGCAGACATAAAAGTTACAATTAAACTGCACTTATACCAAATTCTAAATACTATGAAACCTGAAAACAAGCATGACTTTATCAAGGTAGATCTTTAGATAGATCAGTGTTTCTAAAGTAGATCTCCATAGCCTCTGGGTTGCCGACCGCTGCAGTAAACCATTGAATTCAAAATTATATCCATCAAACGCAGGGTAGTGAGATTTTCCTAAACTCAAGTGTACACTGACGTGGATTAAAAGCACCGACACACCCTTGAGATTATTTCTTCATGTCATAATGACCTACAGACCTTTTTGCTCACGTCTTTGAGAGAACAAATATTGCAGCAAGTATCTGCTAATCTTTCCTCCAACCTCTTAGTCAATGAATATTATGGTAAATATTCCTTTACTATTTTTTTCTTACCCCTCTGTAGTGAACAGATGCTAAAACATTTACTTAATATTTCTATTTTAAAAAAGTGATCATGAACAAATGCTACGCTAGACAAATCAGACAAACTTCAAAATGTACCCATGCTGTGTGATTCGTTCATTCATTACTCTTCACCTCTGTTAGCAGCAATGGCGTGCAACCAGTTCAGCATTTTTTTTTTGGTCTTGTGCCATCTGTTTAATTTCTTTCTATGCCTTCTTTATTCTTTTTTAAATTTGTCCCCAATTTCTTTCTCCATGTGCTTTTGTGTCTATGTCTTTTACCTAGAGGATTCAAGAATAAGGATATCCTTGTAATGCAATAACCGGTTTCCTCACTTCTTGTTTCACTGGTATTTGGCTGGTATTTTCTGCCAGTTCCACGCTAATGTTCTTGCCATACCATTTTAATCCTTCTATACTGCGCAAGCATTCACTTGTTGAGTCTGTAACTGTGTGGTTGTAATTTTGTTGTTCTCTATGCTTCGGAACAATACAATAGGATGGCCTTGACATTTGAGAGTTGAAAATTCTTACTTTTGTTTTAGATTTTATTTCTTGTGACTTTCCTATTATACCCAATGCAATAAAACTTATTGCCTTCAGTATTCTTATCTAGATATCAATGCCAGCTCCACCAACTCTGTATTATCTGATATCACACAGAAATATTAAAATGTGTATGTCCCATCACATAGAAATATTAAAATTTGTATGTCCTATCACACAGAAATACTAAAATGTGCATGTCCCACTACAGGAAATGTCACTCATATCAGGGAATAATTCATATAAAATAGTGAGAACTGAATGCCCATGAAAGGAAGGCCTAGAGAGTTTTGGCTGAAGGCCCATGCTTCAGATGAGACTCAAAGACAAAGAAGATATTATACTGAATCAAGACCAATAATTGCAGATGCACACGGGATGCAGATTTACTAATGATAATAGAATAATACAGTGCATGAAAAGATTAAAAGGAAAGGGGATCCCGTTACATGCCCATGTGGCATATAGGGAATATGGTTAGGCACATATTTAAACAAATTAAAACTACTATAAAAAAATTAAGTTTGTGGTAACAAGAAAACTAAATTAAAAAAAACACAAATAAACATACTATGACAAGAAAACTAAATTTTAAAAATAACGCAATTAACCATACTATGTTAAAATTAAACAGAAAAAGTAATAGCTTAATGATGGAAAGGGGGAGAGTTATCAATGAAGAATAACATGATCTGAGAAACGTTAAGCTGTATCTATCAAAAACTCAAAGAAATGATTCAACAATAATAATACGTTGCTTACTTTGAGTAATCCGATGATGACGGAAATGTAAAGCTAGATCCATCTCCATCCATGATTATATTTATGGATCTGAAAGGTTCATAAAAAAATTTAAGAAGCGAAAATTCCAACTAGTTTTAAAAGAAAATATCTTTAGTACTTGGTAGAAGTCCTCAATAATGTTTTACTGACTCAGCAGCAGCCAGGCACTAGTTCTACAGTTCAGTGCCGTGCATACTGATGCAGTCATTCAAACCATTTGCCTTCTGTTGCATTTCCTTATTTAGACACTTTACATTTCAAACAATTAATTCTAAAACTAGAAAGGCCAGTTACTTCCTGCAGCTAAAAGGTGCTTTTTATTTTGTTTTAAAATTGCAGTTAATTCCTTTTGTTGAACTTGGTTGAGCTTGATTATTTATTAAGACATGTATGTTATCTGATTACTCACCACTGATGATTTATCTCATATGGGGGCTGTCTTCTCAAATTTTGAAAATCATCTTTTGGCCGTTTCTTCTTCATTGCACTTGACCACTCTAAAGTAAAAACAAAAAACCACACATATGAAAATGTTACTGGTGTTTTCTTATTAAAGAAACGTAACAGCACCGACATTAATAAGACCTACAATAAGGTTAACTTAATGCATAATTAGATATTTGGTTGGGTTAGGTTTTAAGGACCATCTTCATCGCGCATGGGCAACTCCATCAGTGCTCCGATCTCCTCACTTAGATCGTACAAGGAGGATCTCAGAGCAGTGCACGAACTCCATAGCACCAGCAAAGGATCCCAATGTGTGTATATACAGGAATCACACATTCTATAAATATTTTTGTGGTGGGTAGGTTTCCAAATTATTTTTAAATTACATGTTACAAACATTTATGTATGTGCATCAGATTTTCAATAAAGTAACAGGCTACTAAAGTGTTAAATTTTTAACGTTAAAAATCATCTATTATTTTTAAAATAACACAAAATATTCTTTAAAGCTGAAGTGTGTCCATTTCCTTATAATCATAATACAGTAAAAGTCCAAAAATCCAAACTGCTCAGGGTTGGTCTGGATTTTCAGATTTTCCTGATTGTCGGGAAGTACTTTCAAAATTCAAATTTAATTAAGAATTCAGAAGAGATGAAAAGGCAAATTTTGTTGGTTCATTAAGAAATACAGAGTGTTTCATTTCTCAAAATGACTGTATTTATTCGTTCATTTCCGCGACTTCTGTTGTGTCTGCCGCACTGCTTGTGGATGGAACACTTACAAAAGCCCGGAAATTTTTAAAAAGTTTGAGTTTTCTGGCATCCAGATTTTTGGACTTTTCCTGTAGTACTTTTGAAACAAATATATTATGTACCAGTGGAATGTCACAACCTGGTATTGGGCAGAACATTTAAGAAATCAACCAGGGGCTGGACCTGTTCTGGAATCCCCAGGGTAAGACAAACGGAGAGATACCAAAAAAAAAAAAAAAAACACTTGAAGAAGAGAACTGGACATAGACATGAAAGAGCTGAAGACATAACAAGACCTTGAATGGATAGTACAGGATGACCTGCAGTGTATTTGTTGTGAAAAGTAAAAGTACGTTCTATATAATCTCAGACATACTCTTAACTGAAGCTTGAAGATTTCATACACATATTTCATAGTACTGTTGCTCCACATAGAGCTGAAAGGCAATGAATGATTTAAAACATCATGTACACTGACTTCAGAGCATTAACACCACACTTTACTTTGATGTAAATAACTGAATCACTGACAAGTTACTTTCACAATTGCCTCAAGCTGGCAGCATGGATAAAGCCAGGATTGAAGTTGAAAGTTTCAACCAAGTTGGAGTGGGTTCAATTTGCAGCACAGGCAAGAAAAGACATCAGGAGATGGACATTTGGGAGTCATGACCCAAGTGGTGGCCCCCCCAAGTGTAAAGAAGATAAAGGGCTGAAACACTTGTCCAACAGGGAGAACCCTTCTGATGATCACATTACCTTCTATTGTAGCACTCTGTACAGAGTTTCCTATCATATCTGAGTCACTGATATAAATAATAATCAGTGACCTGGACTATTCAATAAACAAATTAACCATCACCATACTATAACATGAACTCAAAACGACCAACTGATTCCTATATAGGTGTTTTTATATGCTGATAATCCCCATGTAGTTACGGGGGGGGGGGGGGGGGGGGGGGGGGGGGGGGGCGGCTCTGAGGCAGCAAAGAAAGAATAGCACCACTGCTCCCTCAGATATGTCATAAGAGGTGACCAATGAGGTTGTGCATGGGGTTGCCAACCGCATCTTGTCAAATAAAATGCAACAGAAACCACCACTACAACAGCCCATAACTGTTTTGATGCACGGCTGTCTACAAAGGGACCACATGCAGCGGTAGCTCCATAGGGAAAATGAATGAGTGCACACACTGAAATAACCAAGAAATATATGCAAACATTTCACTGTATGGAGCAGCCACTTGTGTATGACATCTTCAAGCTTCAGTTAAGAGTATGTCTGAGATCATATAGAACGTACTTTTACTTTTCACTCCCATTACTGTTGCTATGAAACATTACATTTATGTTAGAAAAGCAGTGAATCAGAAAATAACACAAACTCAAACTTTATAACTAAAGAAAACAAAATTTATTTATTTATTTATTTTTTTTTTCGTACGCCCGCTAATACTCGAGGCGAAATCTCAGGTTATTTTTAATGTCTAACCTGACATTGATTTTTACGTATTTTCTTGTACAGAGACAAGTGTCCCTCGCCATTCAGGCAGATACTCGCCGTTTTCGGAGGTACCTATTAGAGCTGGGTCGGCTCAGGAACCGCCAGTCCCTGGTCGACGACACATTGGTGGCTACATAAGGAGTGCAAAGGAAAGTGATGATAATGATGATGATGCATGTATAACCAATTTAAAATCTCTCTTTGAAACAGGACCAGCATTTATACAAAAACGTACATTTCTTCAAAATATTTCACAGGTGCTCATTATCAAGATGCCTAAAATTATGAAAAGCTTTAACAAAGAGATATTTACAAGTCTACGTTTTAAATTTAAAAAATTTGATTAAAATGTTAGTAAGGTATTAAAAAAAAAAAAAGCTTCAAAAGTACAGCTACTTCATATATTCTAAGACTCCAGACAAAAATGTACAGTTCCAAACTGCAGAAGAAAATATGGTTTAATTTAAACAGTTATTTCTTTCTGATCAATCAATGTTCTTAAATGGTAAATGTATCAACCAACATTCTTAAATGGTAAATGCAGCTACGAGCTCCAAAAACTCGTGATAAAATGCACTATGCTGTGATTTTACACACCAACCATATAAGCAAATAGGCCTGGATCTAATGTGTAACGTAAGCGGTGAAGCTATGCAAGGCATCGTTTTATTAAATGAATTCACTATTTTGTGTTCTACTTAAAAATGTTATCTTTTCCCTTTTTTAAGTTAAAGTAATTTACTCTACATTTTGTTTTCTTCATTTCTTACTTTCTCCATTTATCCGAATGCCTGAAAACCTAAATATTCTGAAAATCTAAAGTTTCTTTTACTGTGTCATTAGCAGCTCTTCTCATGCATCTCATCTCACATTTTATGATATTCCCTACTGTATTTTAGATGGTGAACGTGTTTGACTTTAATTAATAGCAAGGAGTTGGTATAAATATTGTTAATGTTGATCAGAATCAGCATCACTGCACTCTGGGCAAACCCATAGGTGCCCAGTCTCCCTTAGCAAATGTCAAAGAGTATTAATGCTAGTGAAAGTCATGGTTTTCTTTTTAGAAAAAAGACAATTTCTAAAGAAAATACAAGTTACAAAATAAAAATACACCTACTTAAAATGTGTTCTGACAAATGATTTTGATGTATTTAGATTCAGGAGAATATAAATTATCAGAACATAGACTAATCAGTTTTCATTTTTGTCCAATTTTGACTTCAAATGTGCTGCCACTCCTCCCCTTAACTCTTTCATTCCAGAGTTATTTTGCACGCTGTGCCAGACTTTTTTTGTGGGCAGAATTTTATAGAGTGAAGTGTTCATCTTTCAGTCTAAATTTGTTTGTGAATTTTCCTTTGAACATGTATTATTATATACCAAACTGTAGGGAAATGGATAGAGAATTCAAATATATAATGTCTGTGGTAGTATTAACACAAGTATGTTCGGTATAATTTAATCATTTTGCATGTAAAATTGAAAAACGCTAAAAAGTTGACTGTAGAATACGATCTTACCAAAGACAAATTACTGTCGTAGACAATAAAACTTTCTTTTTAGTCTTCAAACGTCAAGTTAATCCATATACAAAGTAAAAAAAACATGCTTATGGCCAAAATTAGTAGATTTAGTGTTATTCGCACCAGTTTGTCCGTGGTTCTTTGTAAGAAAAAAAATAAATTATGCAATCGTGCATTACGTAATTTTCAAACAAATGAAGAAGAATAACGTCATATAAATACTTTTTTACTCTTGGTTAATGTTTTAATAGTATCCCTAGCTTCATCTTCTACCAAGAACTAGTGATTAGATGTTACGGTAGGTCTAGTTTTGTTGCTTTTTGATCGGCCAGAATATGACTACGCCCACTCATCAACTAAAATCTAGTGTGTCTAGCTTTTCTGCATATATTCCGTATTTTGACAACAAACTGTGACTACCAAACAATCATCATCAATGTCAGCAATGTTTCAAAGTAGTTTTACACAATTATTTGCTTAGGAGACTTAGAAAATGTAAATATAAAGCGTGACATATTTCTCTAGCAAAAACAACGAAAAACGTAAACACGCGAATCTTCACAAAAATTGTGATAATAACATCAAAACACGCACATGTGCTGATTAACTAAAGTCAAATTAGTTGTTTAAATAGTAGCGGAAGTCATTCTACGAGTTTTAATATATGAACTGCATTAATCGGACGATTTTTAGGGTTTATTCGTGATAAACTAAAAACCACGCTCTGAGCGTTGCTGGGGCACGGCGTGTTGAATTTTGCAACGCTCAGAGCGTTGCTGTGGAGTCAAAGAGTTAAGCCCCATATCCCAGAACAGGATGACCAAACTTTCTTTATCCCCACAGCATTGATCACTGGCACAGACTTTCTACCCCAGGCAGTTTTCAGGTTTTACTCAGATACCACAATGGATGACCTGTGTAGTTCCCAGAGGGGGTTTCTGATTAGACAAAGAAACAATAAGACAATAACTTCAGGCATATTGTACATGGCGACTAATATGAAGCTGGCAGCCTCACCATGTAAACCAAATTGTTACAGAAACTACAGCTGTAATAGCATGTGAGTGCTTGGTGCAGGCTTCCTGCACAGGGACCAGGTGCTGTGGTGACATGATGCTCCATAAGGAGTGAAAATGAAAATCAAAGTGATGAAAATGCATGCTACAGGTCTGTATCCTTTAATCCGAAATCTTCGGGAACAGCTTTCTTTAGGAAACCAGATTTTTCAGTTTTCAAATGTCGCCCAAAATGTGTTACAAAATAGCTAACAGTCGGCCTTGATGTGTTCGAAAATAGCACAAAGTTGCCCAAATTGTGAATGAACGAACAAACAAACTTTATTTTCAAAGAGTTGAGAATTGGGCACACAGGCCCATCTAACATTTTGCCCTTCCTTTCTCTCACCTTTCATACTGAATTCATTTCTCACATGCATTTTACATATCAGTTTCAAGGAATTCAACGTTGTAAAGTAATATAAAATAAAACAGCACACTCATATTAACATTAACTACTTATAAGCATGACATATGTTGAAAAGTACAAACATCGTCATTAGAGCAAAAAGTAGCCCTAAGAAATTTTCAAAATATTTTGGTTTTCGGGTGTCCAGATAAAAGGATCTGCATAAGAACTTTAAATTGCTGTAAGTCTTAAAAGCAGCAATTAAGTTCTTGTCTCCCAAAACTATATCGGGTAAAATGCAAGCAAGATTAAATCATCTGAATACAACCAAAGGGGCATACCAGGTGGCCCTTGGGAGAATAATATATCATAATGTGGTGCACCATATGGCTTGTGGGGTAGAGAGGTAAAGGCTTATAATGACCTGCAATTGATGCAATGTTTTTTACAGCAGCAACAGATTATTCTGACAGCAATTTGTTGCTGTCGGTGAGAAAAACTGCGAGAAGAACTGTGATGTCCAATGTGTGCATGTCTGACAGTGAAGATAAAGAAAAGTGACAGAAGTGTTGCCGCTGCAGCAAAAGCAGTGCAAATTTAAAAAAAACCAGAAATATATTACTGAAAAGTGTTAGTCATCATGATCATCACCTTCACGTGCCATGCCAGGTGGCGAGGGCGATCATTTCTATCCACAAAGCCCTGTCTTTAGTGTCGACTACAGAGTTCCTTTGGAGACTTCCTCCCATGCCATGCTGTCAGTCCATATAAATCTTTTTCTTTGTCCTCCTCTGTCTCTTCTTGAGTTGTCTGCCATGAGAAGAAAAAACACTTCATTCAGGCTATTCCTGACAAACCAAAATATGATCATGAATTCAAGATGATTCCTGTTATCAGCTCCTCTTGAAGAAATAATAATGGACACAACAGTTTCTGATAATATCAGAACAGTGTAATTTGCAAAATGATGTGTACACTAGGGGTCAGAAGATTTGAAGTGAAATTGTTGACTACCCAAGTCAATGGGGCACATGATGATGCTGACAAACATAAACTTGGTGTGATTTACAGTCAATTTTCATCTTGCCTCATGGCCATTATTTGTCATCAATGGAATGCTAATTTATGCCAAAATGCATGGTCACAAAACAGTGATAAAACCACATCCCTGATGCCTCTAGTGTCTTCCCTATTTGTTTACTAATTGTCCATGACTCACTCCCATATGTCAGGATTGGTTCTATATAACAATGAAGAATTCTCTTTCTTACTTCCAATGACAAAGAATTGTTGCATAAAATACTCTTCATTTTATAGAATGCTACTTTTGCCTGAGCTATTCTGCTCTTCACTTCTGAGATGCATCTTCTATCCATTGTTATTAATGTTCCCAGGTATTTGATCCTGACCGCAAAATGCGAAACAAGAATAGGATTTTGGAATGTCAGGATAGGAACGAGACGGGTAAACTAAAACAGGTCACAGCAGAAATGAGAAACTATAGATTACACATTCTAGGGATAAGCGAGAGCAGATGGACAGGGGCAGGAAAAGTTAAAACAGCAACAGGAGAAACAGTACTTTACTCTGGAAGAGAGGATGGACAGCACAATGAAGGTGTAGCCATTATTCTACAGAAAGGAATAGAAAGGACATTACTGGAATGGAAAACCATCAACAACAGACTGATAAGAATAAGATTGAGAGGGAGATTCACCTACACTACAATAATACAATGCTACGCACCAACGAATGACAGCGATGAAGAGGTCAAGGAAAAATTCTATCAACAACTGCAGAAAGAAATGGAAGACACACCTAGATATGATCTTATCGTAGTAATAGGAGACCTCAATGCGAAAGTTGGAACACACAATACATATAATGAAAGAGTAATGGGGAAATGCGGCAGCGGAACAGCAAACGAAAATGTGGATAAATTAATAAGTTTCTGTAGCATTAACAACCTGGTCATTGGAGGAACACATTTCCCACACAAAGAAATTCACAAATTAACATGGGAATCACCAAATGGTCGGGACAGAAACCAGATAGACCACATCATGATTAATGGTAGATGGAGACATGCATTACAAGATGTGAAGGTAAGAAGATGTGCAGATGTGGGAAGTGATCACCATTTAGTAGTAGCAAAACTGAAAGTGAAACTCAGAACGGCTGGACCAACTGTAACTACACAGAAAAGGTTTGACATCAGCAAATTGAAGGGCCACCTTACCAGAAAAGCTTTTGTGGCTGATATAAAGAAGTGATATCAATTTGCCAAGTCTGGAAAAGACATTGGCTGATGATATAGACCAGAAATTCAACACTATTTCAACAATATATAAGGAAAGCAGCAAATCATGCTTGGGATTCCAGGAAAGGAAGAAGCAAGACTGGATAACACCAGAAACACCATCACATAACGATGAGAAAGGAAATGAAAAGAAAGAAAACAGAAGTGAAGTCCCCAAGGTTAAAGCAACTATATAGCGAACAGTAGAGTCAGCTGGACAAGGAAGTTAAACGCCAAACCCGAGCCAACAAAAGGAATTTCCTAGACGATCTTGCAAGACAGGCAGAAGAGGCAGCACTGAGAAATGAACAAAGCACAGTACCGTATACAAAATAACTAAAATCATCAGTGGAAAATGAGGTGCAAACAATATTACATTAGTAAAGAGATAAGCAAGGAAATCTCATCACGACAGCAGAGGGACAGGAAACAAGATAAGCAGAGCATTTCAGAGAAACTCTGAACAAGGAACCACCAGACACACAACTGAATGTTCCTGAGGCTGAAAATGATCTAGATGTTAATACAGACATTCCACGAAAAGAAGAAATCATCACAGCAATCAAAGGGTTAAAGAATGGAAAAGCTCCTGGCCATGATAACTTAAATGCAGAGCTATTTAAGACAGACCCTGAGCTAGCAGCAGAACTATTAGAACCACTATTTGCACAAGTCTGGAAAACAGGAACAACATTAATGGAGTGGAACAAAGGAATAATTGTCAAATTGCCCAAGAAGGGAGATCTTGCAGACTGCAATAATTGGAGAGGAATCACTCTTCTCTCAGTTCCCAGCAAAATACTAGGCAGGATAATTATACAGAGAATTTCAAAAGCAGTAGACCACAAAGTGAGGAAAGAACAAGCAGGATTTAGAAAGAACAGAAGATGTGTAGATCATATATTTACCCTCAGGAACATTATAGAGCAGTGCTCAGAATGGCAAAGACAGCTGTACATTAATTTCGTTGATTTTGAAAAGGCTTTTGACAGTATACATAGGGACAGTTTATGGAAAATACTGAGGGCTTATGGAATTCCAAGCTGCATAGTGTCAATCATAAAAAGCCTCTATGCCAACTTTACGTGTAGCGCTGGGCAGAGCAACCTAACCTTTGAGGTGAAGACAGGAGTACGACAGGGATGCCCCTTATCAACCACTCTATTTTTAACAGTCATAGACTGGGTGATGCGCCAGACAACAGAGGGCAGTCCAAGAGGAATAAGATGGACTACATTTTCTACATTAGAAGATCTGGAATATGCAGATGACATTGCACTACTAGCACATTCACATCAACACATCCAGGAAAAAATGGATAGACTTAATAAGTATAGCTAGCAGGTGGGCTTGAACATCAATCTAAAGAAGTCAGAGGTCATGACGCTCAATGTGAGCAACCCTGAGCCCATATCAGTGAGGAATCAGCAACTGGTACAGACAGACACCTTCACATACCTAGGATGCATAGTAACACCAGACGGCGGGGCAGGCAAAGACATCAACATCAGAATGATTAAGGCAAGAACAGCCTTTTTAAGCCTAAACAACATCTGGAAGTCCTCTCAATACAGCACAAGCACAAAATTAAGATTATATCAGAGCTGTGTGCTTTCTGTGCTTCTCTATGGTGCGGAATGCTGGAGAGTTAGAGAAGGAAATGTCGAAATTGTCCTCTTTTCACACAACATGCCTAAGAAAAATTCACCGAATCTTTTGGCCGAATACCATCACCAACCAAGATCTGCTTACTCGGAGCAAGCAAGAGGACATGCACACCATCATAGCTGGCAGACGCTGGAGCTGGGTTGGCCATGTCCTCAGAAGAGACCCCGATGCCATCACAAGAACAGCTATGCTATGGACCTCTGAAGGAAAACGAAAGAGAGGCAGACCAAAAACAGCTTGGCGGAGGACTGTGGAGGCTGAGATGCAAAGAATGAACCAGAGTTGGGGCACTGTACGAAGGATGGCCACCGACCGAGCAAAGTGGAATCAATTTGTTGTTGCCCTACAAGACGCCACCAGGCATGATGGCCACTGACTGCTTTGACGGTTGGCGGCTAAGGATCAAAGAAGGAGAAGAAGAAGGTATTTGAATTTATTGACTTGTTTTAAAACGGTTCCTTTTACTTTGATTGTGCATTCTGGGGAAGACCTTTTCTTTGAGACGGCCATTACTTCTGTCTTTTTGCTGTTAAGGCTAAGGCCTTTATTTTCACTTTCTATCAATATTGTATCAACCATTTCCTGCAGTTCCTTTTCACTTTTTGCTATTAAGACTGTATCATCAGCGTATCTCAAGTTGTTTATATTTTGTCCGCCGAATGATATTCCTGGCATGCCCTCTAGAGGTCTCATTATATTTTCTCTCAATGTATAGAGCTAGGGACAGAGTGTTCATTCATCATTTTTCAGCTCCCCAAGGAACATATCATGTCTGATTCCAGTATTCTTTGGTTTTCCCCTACATCTCTTACTCTGGGGATACCAGGTGAATAAGGGACTGAGTATACTTGAGTGCAATGCATGATGAAACTGAATGAGGGTACTGCATGTCAGTGAAACATATCAAGTGCAGATGAAAAGTGTGAAGTAAACAACAGCGATTAACTGTTATAGGATCAGATGCTGCAAATTGATTCAACAGGAAAGTAAAATTTTTTTTGCTCAATTTCAGTATTAACTCGGCAGAAACTGAACTAATAATACTGCTGATCTAGATGATTTGGGCACAAACATGAATGGAACAGGCAATGAGTATGAGAAGGCAGTTAATTCACAAAGACGAAGAGTTCAATTTTATTTAGTTCTCTCATGTTCAGTCACAATGGTTCAGAGCTAAGAGAAAGTTATATTCACCGCTGTCACAAAGTGTTTCTTCGAGGATCACTGTGCGCAGTGTTTCCCGCTAAGTAACAGGAGTCTAAGAGTGAGTAATTGTCTTAAGTATAATTTTTAGTCAAAGTATTTTTAAGATTGATGCAGATTTTAACAGTGCTTGTGTCAATTTTCATTCAAAGCATTATCTATATCACAAGGAGAGACATTAATTACAGAGCAACTTCCAGATTTAGTGAGTCCAGCTTGAGCACAGATTGTCACTATTCACCAGACTAGACTTCCACTCTATTATAATAATTTGAAATTTTGCTTTTACTGAAAGGAACTAAAGCAGGTTGAGTTGTATCAAGCTTAGGTAAAGTGCACAGTTATAGGGTAAGAGCATTAGTGTACTTAGTTGTTGAGGATTGTTGCATGGTTTGCAAGCATCTGGGTTTGAGCTCGATTCGGATGGTTGCACCATGAAACACCTCGGCTGAATAAATAAATGAAATAGATCGCATACATCGATGCATGACGCGTTAGACATAGTAACGACATTCGTTGTGTGGCAAGCGGGCCTTATGGCCGTGTATTCAAATGTGTGGCATGACCAGTTATCCAAAGTGTTTCGAATGTGAGGCATGGCCACTTATCCAAGTGTATAACCGTCTGTGTTCGGGCTTTTAAGCCGATATAATAATATGTGGATAAAGACCAGAGAGTCGTTGTGTGGCCTTCAAGGCAAATGGCAGTGTTTCAAAATATGTGGCATGGCCACTTAGCCAAAGTGTTTTAAAGATGTGGTATAACCACTCAAATGTGATAGTGCATAACTAGAAAGTTATATTTAAAGCAGAAATAAAGAATGTATAAGGATCCTTGAGTCTTAAAAAATAAGATGGCAATATTAGCCGCAATAATTGATGATTAACGTAAGTCGTAAAATATGAAACGCAGTTAGAATATGTTATGGGCTTTTTACTGATTTAAATGGGTTAGTCTAGTATTATGTTTTGTACAATTATTTGATCGTCTGTTCTGTGTTCCACCCGGTATCGATATTGATTACAACACTGGATTCTTTTGATACTTCTTTCAAGTAATTGCATTTTAAACGTGCTTTCAATAAAAGTTCATATATATTTGAATGACCATGTTATATCGTTTCATTTCATATTACCAGTGTGACAGCGTGTGTATTCATTTGAAGGTCAATGGTCATTCTTCATAAAAACAGTCCTAACTGGAACCTTGAATACGTTACTGCATAAGACCAGTTATTGATGACATAATAATTTAATAAGGATTCCTTCTTCCATCATGAACCACAGACAATACTTAATATAGTTCACATCAAGAGCACTGAATACATTATAGCGTAGAGTCTATATTTCACAGACATTGCATGTCCGATACATTATCGTTATAATTAACGTTCGATAATATTTTCACCAAAACTGTTTGGCATAATTCTTGTATTCATACAGAATTAAACATTCTGCTAGTTCTCTTAGATACACTGTCTAATATATAAATTTATTTTGGCATTCAAGGCCAGGCTTAATCAGCACTACATATTCTAACTGCGTTTCATTTTTTACGACTTACGTTAATCATCAATTATTGCGGCTAATATTGCTGTCTTATATTTTAAGACTCAACAAGAGTCCTTATACATTCTTTATTTCTGCTTTAAATATAACTTTCTAGTTATGCACTATCACATTTGAGTGGTTATACCATATCTTTAAAACACTTTGGCTAAGTGGCCATGCCACATATTTTGAAACACTGCCATTTGCCTTGAAGGCCACACAACGACTCTCTGGTCTTTATCCACATATTATTATATCGGCTTAAAAGCCCGAACACAGACGGTTATACACTTGGATAAAAGGCCATGCCACACATTCGAAACCCTTTGGATAAGTGGTCATGCCACACATTTGAAAACACAGCCATAAGGCCCGCAGGCCACACAACGAAATTCGTTACTATGTCTAACGCGTCATGCATCGATATATGCGATCTATTTCATTTATTTATTCAGCCGAGGAGTTTCATGGTGCAACCATCCGAATCGAGCTCAAACCTAGATGCTTGCAAAACATGCAACAATCCTCAACATCATCCCCCTCGATCCCAAACGTGACACTTGTAGTTCATTACAATTTCTGGTTTAAAATACTTAATGTTTAAAATCAGATATTCATTCATTTGTTACTGAGTAAACAATATTCGGGGCACTATTTTCCATGAATAGGATATAAATATATAATTTTGGCCTCTGTGATGTCGAACAGCAACACACATCCAGGATAAAATATCCTGACCCCCAGGATTATTAACACATTAACTACTGCGAGCCGGTAGGACCGGCTTATGAAATTCCATCATTTGGACCACGAGCCGCTCAGAGCGTCGATCTATGTTTAGTAATAAAACGAATGAAAAATGTACTGAAACACTTTCTGATCTGGTTCGAGATTTTAAGTTTCCACTGAAAAACAAACTCCTAAAGCATGGTTGTTGTAGAACACTGGAAAATTGATATTATGTTCATATTTTTCAACATTTTGGGTGTTATAGAATCGTGTAAAACTGTTTACCATTGCAACTAGTGATAGGCCCATAAAAAATGTTTGTACATCTCCAATATCAGCTGAACAAGCTAGAAATTTGTTTCAATAATTGACTGATAGATCTAGAATGAGGACAAGAGTGAAAATGGAGTGCACATTGATTGAATTAGTGATTCTGATGTCTTTGTCATCCCCTATATCTTTTTCCTTCAATCTTACCTGTTGTTACGATATATTCCAGCTTTCCTTTTCTCATAGCATGCCCAAAAAAAGTGGATTGCTTCTTTCTAACATCTGAAATAAGTTTCTTTTGTGCACTGGCCTCTTTCAGGACATCCACATTGCTCTTTTTGGCTGTCCATGGTATTATTAACATTCTTCTGTAAAACCACATCTTTGTTGCCTTTAGTGTCTTCCCTATTTGTTTACTAATTGTCCATGATTCACTCCCATATGTCAGGATTGGTTCTATATAACAATGAAGAACTCTCTTGCTTACTTCCAATGACAAAGAATTGTTGCATAAAATACTCTTCATTTTATAGAATGCTACTTTTGCCTGAGCTATTCTACTCTTTACTTCTGAGATGCATCTTCCATCCATTGTTATTAATGTTCCCAGGTATTTGAATTTATTGACTTGTTTTAAAACAGTTCCATTTACTTTGATTGTGCATTCTGGGGAAGCCCTTTTCTTTGAGACGACCATTGCTTCTGTCTTTTTTGCTCTTTTTGCAACCATTTCCTGCAGTTCCTTTTTACTTTTTGCTATTAAGACTGTATCATCAGCGTATCTCAAGTTGTTTATATTTTGTCAGCTAAATGATATTCCTGGCACGCCCTCTAGAGATCTCATTATATTTTCACTGTACAGATTGAACAGATCCGGTGACAGCACACATCCCTGCCTGACACCCTTTTTTACTTGTGAAACGTTCCTATTTGGCTGCTAATTCTTACAGCTGCTGTTTGTTGCCAGTACGTTCTTTATTATCCTCAAGTCCTTTCCATCAATGTTGATGCTTTCTAACATTTTGATAATTTCCTCATGTTTCACTTTGTCAAATGCCTTAGTGTACAGATCTGTCTTCACCTCTATGGCTCTTTCTATTAATGTTCTTATAATATATATTGCATTGTTTGTGCCTTTACCCTCTACAAATCCACACTGTTCATCACTGATTTCTGGGTTAATTTTATTTCTCACTCTTCTCATGATTCATAATAATATTTTGGTCACAGGACTCTTAAGACTAATGGTGCGGTGTCCTTCACATTCCAAGGCTACAGGTTTCTTTGGCAAAGCTATGAATATGGATTTTAGCAGATCATCAGGTAACTGACGACTGTTGCAGATGTCATTCAAGAGTTTTGTTATCACTTCTACTCCAAATTCTCCCAAAGCTTCCATTTCCTCTACTGTTACATTATCTGGTCCAGGCGCTTTGTCTTTCTTCATGTGGCGCATGGCATCCTCTACTTCTGCCACAAGTACTGGAGGTCCTTCAATTGGATATACTACATGATAATCACCTACAGAAAGGCATTAACTGCCTTAGAAACAAGCAACATGTTGGTAAGTTGATAATTAAAAAAAAAATTGAAACTTACTTTGTCTTTCAATCAATTAATATTATTAATAATATTTACTAGGGCTGTACCGAATATCCTATTCGTATTTGATTCGGTGCTGAATAGTGCATTCAATGAACTATTCGTATTCGGCATCATAGTACGCCGCCGTCAAATCTGAATACCGAATAGTGAATTTAGGTCAACCCATGGTGTGATAATTTTAGACCCAGAAAGTGTGCTGACTTTCCGTTTCCATTGGTCATGCTACTAACAACACACCACGCCTTGCGATCAGTACTTTAGCGTGTAGCGGGTTGCATCAGCTGACTAGGCAGTGGGTAGGCGCCAGCCGGTTAAAACCAGATAAGTAAATATCAATTAATGCGTTAGTCCTCACACTGTGACTGTTGTAATGGTTTAAATCATGCCTTGTTGTTTTTTTTATACATTATAGTGACTGTTCAAGTTAAAGAAATACAATTTATTATTCCTTAGCAACGATCATCCTTATGGAAAAGCGTAGTCCAATTTGGAAACACGTTTTCATTTAACAGATGTTTGTCTTTTGGCACAGAATGTTGAGAGACTCGTTTTTTTTAAAGCCATTGCATCTTTGAGCAGCGGTAGCATAGTGGTTAGTGCACTGGCTTCCTAGCTCAGTGGTCCATGGTTCGATCCCCGGTTGAGGTGGGATTTGGCTCCTGGGTCGACCCAGCCCCCAATTGGTACCAGAGTAACTCTGGGAAGGTTAAGGCGGCCGGCATGATGCTGACCACATCACCCCTAGTGTGCCGATGGTCGAGATAATATGGGCCTAACACCATATTCCCAATATGCCCAATGGGCGTGTAACAGGATCCTCCCCCCTTCCAATGCATGTTTCATGTAGCAATTTAAAAATTAATTAATGGCTAGTTAGTAGCATTAAATAGTTCAAAGATATTTGCCGTGTTTTTTTGTAACGCTGTATAATTAATAAAAATGTCAGTAGACCTATTGAACACAACTTTGTATGTCTAACATTCACTCACTATCCGTATTCGTATTCGGCTGAATAGTTCAAGGCCTCTATTCGCATTCGGCCGAGTAGTAAAAATCACTATTCGGTACAGCCCTAATATTTACCATACCTGTAAACATATTTTTTCCACTTGTTGTAATAGTACATTCATTTATCTTTAAAATGACGTATAATTCATAAAAATCTGTAAGCAATTATGAAAACTACAGCTTAATTTGTGCATACACCTACAGGGTGAAAATGGGAACAAAATTTAATTACACCACAGTGTGTTTTCCAATTCGGTAGTTAATGTGTTAAGGAGTAGATAGTGTGGAGATCTCCTCAAAATGTTCTAAAGCAAATATGATAAAGATTTAATCCAATACTGAATGTGCAGAAGAAAATAACAGTAAAACTATTCAAAGAACTGGGAAATGTCAAAGAAAGGTACCGGGTATTTATAGCCATCACAACAAATACTGAAAAAAAAAAAACCCATTTTAAATATATCAAGATCTGTGAGCTACAGACAATGCAACAAACAGAGTAAATTACTAACCTTGGTGAGAGATTGAGAGATTGAGAGAGAGAGAGAGAGAGAGAGAGAGAGAGAGAGAGAGAGAGAGAGAGAGAGAGAGAGAGAGAGAGAGAGAGAGAGAGAGAGAGAGAGAGAGAGGGGAAAAAGGGGGAGGGGGAGGGAGAGAGAATGAAGTTTACTTTCAAAGGATTGAGAATTGGGCATGCAGGCCCGTCTAACAGAGACAGAGAGAGAGTGCATGTGTGTTGTACTCTCAATCAAGTATATGTATATGATCTGAATTAATTCAGAAAGCTAACAGAATCAACTATCATCATCATGTGGTCCCCAACAAAAAACATGCCAGGCCATTCTGTTCACTGCAATCCATTCATGGTCTTTCCATGTGTTCTTTATCCCTTTCATGTCCGTCTCTGGTTCTCTTCTCCATGTGTTCTTTGGTCTCCCTCTATTTCCTCTTAGGGAGCCGCGGTAGCATAGTGGTTAGTGCACTGGCTTCCTAGCGCAGTGGTCTATGGTTCGATCCCCAGATGAGGCGGAAAATTTTTAGGCCACAAACGGCTCCTGGGTCGACCCAGCCCCAAATGGGTACCAGAGCTACTCTGGGAAGGTTAAGGCGGCCGGCGTGATGCCGACCACATCACCCCTCGTGTGCCGACGGTCAAGATAATATGGGCCTAACACCATATTCCCAATATGCCTCAATGGGCGTGTAACGGGTTCCTTTACCTTTACCTTTTATTTCCTCTTACCTTGGAGATTCCAGACCAGGGGCTGTCTTGTAATCATATCAACCGTTTTCTTAATACGTATCCAATCCAATTCTAGCATCTTCTCCTCATTTTCTGTTCCACTGGTGTTGGTTGGGTTCTTTCCATCAGTCCATATTGGTGATCTTGTCGATATTTCTAAACCTTCTATTCTGCACAAGCATCCCTTATAAGAGTTACTATCTTCCAGATTGTCATGTTTGCTGTTTTTCATGTGTTAGGACCACACATTGTGAGGGACTTGACATATGACTTGAAGTTTCTTATTTTTGTGTTGCACTTGATTTCTTTTGATTCCCGTATATCTCCCAATCCAAAGAAAGCACCTTTTGCCATCATCTTTTTTTTTTGGTCCTTGGCCACTGACTGACATAGCAATCAGTGACCATCATGCCTGGGCATGTCCTGTAGGGCAGCAACAAAATGTCTCCACACGGCTCGGTCTGCAGCCATCCTGTGTGTAGTGCCCCAGCTCTGGTTCAAGCTTTGCTTCTCTGCCTCCACAGTTCTCTGCCAGGTGGCTTTTGGTCTGCCTCGCTTTCCTTCTGGAGTCCTTAGCATGGCAGTTCTGGTGATGGTGTCAGGAACTTTTCTGAGGATATGGTCAACCCAATTCCAGCTATGATGATGTGCATGTGTTCTTGGTGACTCCCCAGTGAACAGCTTTTGGTTGGTGCTTGTTTTCGGCCAGACAATTTGAAGTATTTTCCTTTGGCATGCTGTGTGGAAAGAGGACAGTTTGGACATTTCTTTTTCTGTTACTCTCCAGCATTCTGCCATTCAGAAGACACAGCTCTCATATATTTTTAATTAGTATTTGTTTTTTATTTTGATATTATTACCTGTTTCCTGAACTTTGTCTATATTGCTGCCAAGATTTTTGTATGATTCCAGTTCATGTAGAATGTATCTCCCAGTGCAATCTGATTATCAATAGCTGCATTTATTCTCATAAACTTTGTCTTTTCTCAGTGTTTTTTCAAACCCACCTGCTGTGCCCTCTCATCAAGTATTTCCATTCTGTCTTGCTGCTGGTTATGGGACGGAAGAGGTTGCTCATAAGAAAAATCTAGATCGTAGAAGCTGTGTTGTCACGAGCCAATTGAATTCCATTTCTGTTGGTTGATGTTTTCATAATCCAGTCAACAGCAGGTAAGAAGAGAAATGGTGACAATACGCATATCTGCCATACTCTAGTTTTTAATTTAAAGGGTTCAGTAAGTCTTTCATGGCGATGTCCATGTTTCATGTCTCCATGTTTTCTTTGTTAGGTTAATGGAAAGAAGAATCCATAAAATGCTGTTTCAGTTTTAAGAGGTATCTCTGTCTAAACTGTTGAATGCCTTTTCGTAGTACACAAATCCAGTCTAAAGTGGTGAGTTCAGTTCCAAGCTCTGTTTAATTATTATGTGCACTGCAGCTATCTGGTCTGTAAGGGATCTGTTTTTGTAAAAAACCTGCCTATTTTTCTCTGAACTGCCTATGGCCTTTTAAGCTCTCCAGGATGTTCCTGTTTAATATTTTCCATGTCACTGATAATTTCTGTAATTCCTCTGTAATTTTAGCACGCTTGCAAATCTGCCTTCTTTGGCAGCTTGATCAGTCATCCTTCCTTTGTCTGCTGGTTATGTCTTCTCTCTTCCAGACTTTATCAAGTAATTTGTACAACATCTCTGTAGTGAAGCAATGAAAGCTTTCCTTGCCTTCTTTTTAATAAAAATGTATATGTTGCGTCCTTTTTGGGTCCTTAACAGTAGTAAAGTAGACATGAGTCTGACTTCTGTTAAGAGGGTACGCATCAACATATGTGGTAAGAATATATTTGTAAATTAAATTCATAGCGCACGGAAGCGTACATATTTGTGCATAAATATTTTGCGTTTTGTTGCTAAACAGAAGATGACGTAGTGACCTCAGTGAGAGATGTCATGGCTGGTATAGAAGTCAGACTTTGGTCTGTTTTGTTCAAGCCCCATATTGGGTAAACTTCAAGTGATTACTACTTGAAACGGCCTTCCAAGTGGAAGCTATCGCCGTGTGGTTCTCACCGTAAGTCTATTTCATTGAAGTAAATGAAGATAAATATTTAAGTCGTTTACTATGTTGGAATCTAGTCAGGACACCCAATTCGGGTGTACTGAAATGGATCAAAGTTAAAGGAGGTTAGTGGATCCAGCTGATTATTTTTAAGTACGTGCCACTTGAAAGAACTGTATTTCTAAACGTGAATACAAAAATATCAAGAATATTTCCGCCGTCCTTCGGATTACGGCGGATGATGAGAGGTCAATTGAATTCAGGACTTGGAATTTAAAAATGCATTGTTTACTATGACACCTCAATTATGATGATCGAATATCCTATGTATATTGTTTACGAGGCCATTTGAAGAGGGAATTTTCGTTGATGTCTTATATACCATGACCATAAGATGTACGTCTGCCCTTGAAAGGTCAGCCATTATAAAATTATATGTGGAGCCAGCTCATGATATATTGCCTGATCATCCATGAACATTCCTGCATTTAACCATGATGTCCTGAGATTCTGATATGAATTGTTATGATGATGTCTTTGATCACGTCCATGCTCGTCTGTTGTTCGTCGATAATAAAAATGTGATTTATAAAATGAAGATCCCGACTTCAGGCTACCTTGACAGTTGAACTTTACGAATTTTACCTTGGCACACGATTATGTCATTCGCGTTTCTTGAAGTTTGTCGGCTATTCTTGTAAGCCCGACCGAAGCTGATTGTAATTAAGTCAGCCATATCAGAACAGAGGTTACTTCAATGTATAAAGGTCCCCTACAACTTCAAGAGTATAAATGAGTAAAAGGACCTTTACAGTTTGGTTGGCCAGTGTGCTGTGAAAATAACAAGGGTACTGGTCTAGAAAGCGGGCCCCAGACTTTTTCCGAGAAACGAAACACAATTTACGAAATGGTAAACGAAATATGTATCGTATGAGGGGGAGATAACCCAACCGTCTTGCCGTTGTTTTGCAAAGGGGGAGATAACTGTACATACTTAGTGATACTCAGTGATTGTTGATTGTTAACTTTGATAGATATTCAGGCCCTGAAAAGGACCGTAGCTGGCAGCCGTAGCTGGCATAAAAAATGCAATGTCTATTCTGGAGGCCAGTAAAGTGAAATGTCCTCAAGGATAGCTTCAAATTCTTCCAGTGTTGTTTTTCCGTTTCGAAAATAAACTCTCATCGATTTCAACAATGTGACCCTCACCTCCAATCTGACAATGTTGCACTTTTGAAAGAGAAAAGACGCATACTCCACGTAAGAACGCATTCCATTCCACAACAGTTGTTTTGGAAATAAGCAGTTCCCTAGCACATACTTTCACTGAGGTTGACTCATGGCTCCAGTAATAGATAAACGAGATAACGTTCACTAGGGATAGTTTCGTGGACTGCAAACACGTGCCACTACGTAGCTCTCTTCTCTCCTTATGCTTCCGTTCCCTGCAGATCTATCTTATTCTGCCAGCGGTGTAACAATGAAGTTTCATTTCATGGCCAAGAGTACAAATTCTTTCAGCCGGCAATATGCCACGCGCTTGTAAAAATTTGACAGCGTCATTTTCAGTGCGTGGCAAGATCGATAAATTGAACTCCATGTTGATACAAAGGCGGTCGGATCGTCGAATGGGCGGTTGATACAAAAGTCGGATCGGGAGTTGTTAAATAAAAAGTCCGATTCGCGTTTTCAAAAACCTGAACTTCCGGGGCCCGCTTTCTAGACCAGTACCATAACAAGTTTCAAGGGAGCGAATTTCCATGAAAGAATCGGTTGAAATCTTGGGAGCTTTCAAGGCGACGACATCCTGAACTTGGAATCAAGTATAACGGCTACTCAAGGTCAAGTTAACATCAACTACCACCTTCAACGTTGGACACAGTACTATTCCACGTCTACATTTGTATGATGGCTCTTGCATGCTAAGCCCGTATGCCAAAATCGAGAACTTCGTGAGGATCGGGAAATTTTTTTCATCGATAAAGATAAGTAACAAAAATCTATGTTCTATTCACCATGGCATGTTAGCTGAGCCCTTTTCTTTGAATATGTCCATTTGTGTATTTTATGTTGTATATTCCATGTTTCACGTGGGCGGTTGGGTCTGGTGGCTCGTGAAGGAAACATCCCAGTTTCACCACAGGGCCTTCGTGAGTGTTCTGTAGGGACACATTTTTACAGACTTCCCGCAGTGGAATGTTCCGACACATGAGTGTTGATGGATTTTTTCAGTCCACTGTGTTTGGTTCTCTGTGAACTATAATTGTTTAGCTGTGACGTCAAGTTTTTTTTACTATTGTTTTCGTAGTTAATTCTTTATGTGTACTTTATTTCCATGATGTATTTTGTTCGTCAACATCCATCTTTACCTTACTATCGTTTATTTCTATACACCATTTGTGTTTATACCTTGTGTTGTCACTTGTCTTATTTTTCTTTGCAGTTGTCATTGCATTCTTTGCAAGATTCTCATTTTAGTTTCACTTTGTGGTTCGTTTGATTTCTGCGAACGTTTTCATTTGTCCTTATTATCTTGTCCGTGTCGCTATTGTTCCATTGTCTACTTCTGTTGTACTCTGATAATATTTTTATGCATAAATTGATTCATAATATTATTAATATAATTAGCAAGTTTTAGTGCAGTTCTATGGACAGAAACTTAGTGCACTTATAAGAGAGTAATAAATTTTAAATCATTTGATAGAATCCTTCTAAGGTAGTAAGATTATAAATACACATTTGTCATAATGTCAACTTTAGATTATTTTATTAAGCAAGTTAAATCTCTTAGCTTGACTCCTGAAGAAGTCAAACAATTCGCACTTGTCGAATATGACATGGCTCAGAAGTTGGAAGCAAAAAAAATAGAAATTGAACTTGAGAGTAAGAAATTAGCCGCTCAAGAAAATAAAATAAAACTTCAAATGGAAATGGAAAACAGAAAATTAGCCGCTGAATAAAATGAAATAAAACTTCAAATGGAAATGGAAAACTGAAAATTAGCCGCTGAAGAAAATGAAAGAAAACTTCAAATGGAAATCAGAAAATTAGCCGCTGAAGAAAATGAAAGAAAACTTCAGATGGAACTTGAAAATAGGAGATTAGCCGCGGCAGAAAATGAAAAAAGATTTCAGCTTGAGGCTGCTGAAAATGAAAGAAGATTTCAGCTTGAGTCTGCTGAAAATGAAAATAGAAGACAGCATGAACAAAAGCTGATGGAACTGGAGCTTGAAAAAATTAGATTAACTAATGAAGGTAATGCTCACAACGCTCAGTTGGTTCACAACTCGTCTAACAAAGATAATATTAAACATGTAAACTTAAAATTGCCAGTATTCAAACAAAATTCAGACGACATACTATTTTACCTGGATAGATTACAAACAATATGCGAAGCCAATAAGATTGACAAATCACAGTATTGCGCACATTTATTGCCATTACTTGCAGGCGAAGCATTAACAGTATTTAATCTGTTGAAAGACACTGACAAAATTGATTACAATATTGTCAGAGCTGCTTTGTTGAAAAAATTTCAACTTGATGAAGATTGTTATAGGCAAAAATTTAAAACACTGAAACCTGAAAGTGGAAAGGATTTTGGTGACTTTATCTCACTCATATGTCTTACATTTGTCTAAAATAGAACGTACCTATGAGGCTCTCGTAGACTTACTACTGCATGATAAGGTTTTGTCTTCGGTTAACCCATTATTTCTTTCGTTCTTACATGAACGTAAACCAACAAATATGAACGAAATGGAACAAAATTGTAGAAACTATTGTACTGCACATCCCAACATGATAGTTAGCAATTCTCATGTCAAAGATGAATTGCCTGTTGCATTTGCCATGCATCAAGGAAATAATTTCCGTCATCGCTCTCTTAGCAATGATAGGAACTTTAAAAAGGGAGATAACAAGAATTATAATTCTTTTAAAGGGAAATCATCTCGACATAGATCTCCATATAATCAAAATTGGGGTCAATCTCACAGATCACAGTATTTTAATAAGAATGATCCTGGAAATTATCAAGGAAATAATTACAACCATAATTGGCAAGCCAGATCAAATTTCTCAAATAACAGACATTTTTCTCCAAACAAACAATATGGTCAAAGGGACTATAGTCATAACAATAATTGGCGAGCTAACAATAATTGGCTTCGTCTGTTTAATTCAAATGTCATCTCAGTGTTAACATACGGTTGTGAAAGTTGGAAAATAACAAAATCATTGGAGAACAAGCTGAATACATTCGAGAACAAATGTCTTAGAAAACTCATGAACATCAGTTGGAAAGAATTCAAGACTAATCGACAAATAAGAGAAGACTCTAGGCAGAAATATGTCTCTGACTATATAAGGAAAAGACGATGGTCATATATCGGTCATGTCCTACGAATGCAAAACAACAGAATACCACTGCAGGCGCTCACTTGGGTTCCTGAGGGTAAGAGGAAAAAAGGAAGAACAAAAGAAACACTTAGAAGAACAATAATAAGAGAAGGAAGAACATTGGGATTAAATAATGTGCAAGAGCTAAGAGGAGTGGCGTCACAACGAACAATCTGGAGAGCACTGATTTCTGCCTTATGCGCCGTGTTTGGTGCTTAAAGAATTTATTATTATTATTATTATTAACCAAAATGGTAATCCCAATACAAATAATAATTATAGCAGTTTCAGAGACAATAGTTAAAATCGATCTCGAGGTAGGGATAGATCTTCAAACGGTAGATCGCATCATCAGACAAATTCTGCTCTGCATGATACTCAGGTTAATTTAGATCAGGATACAAATGTTAATCCTCATAATGTATCATTTTGTTTTCTTGATTTTGAGCAGGCTAAATTTTGTCAGGAATGCACAACTTTGTTCCAGCCCAATGCGATCACTACGCTGGTAAACTTTGGAGGAAGTGCGTAACCTTTGGAGGCACAGTGGAGACTTTTCCTACAGCAATCATTGATATAAAAACACCATTTTTTACAGGGAGAATACATGCATGTTTACTTCCTTCCCCAATTAGTGACTTGATAATTGGTCGCATACATGGAATAAAAGAGTGTACCCCACAGCAAATTGCTGCTTGGGAACAGCAACATATGCATTCTGCCAATACAGTTGTCACTAGAGCGCAAGCTAAGGATATGTTGCAAAGTACACCAACAATATCTCCTGTTAATAATAATGATGATGTTGACTCTCCTATATCACGTGAGTCTTTTATAGCATTACAACACAATGATGCTTCATTAAAGAAATTTTTTCAATTAGCTCAGAATACTACAAACACAGAAACAAACTCTAAACATAATTTTATGCTGAAGAATGAGGTATTGGTTAGATTGGTACGTGAGAATATGTCATCCGTACGATCTCAAATTTTAGTACCTTTTACAATGAGAGCTCGTATATTGCATCATGCTCACGACTCTCAATGTGCAGGCCACATGGGTTTTTCACGCACCAAATCCAGAGTGCTATCTGCATTCTATTGGCCAGGTGTTCATAGAGATGTTAATATCTACTGTCGTTCCTGCATTAAATGTCAAGAGGTTAAGGTTCGTGGGCCATACCACGCAGCTCCTATTCAAGCTGCTGACATTCCAATTCGACCATTTGAGAAAATGGCAATTGACATTATTGGTCCTATCCAACCTTCTGCTAGAGGACATACACATATTCTCACTTGTATTGATGTGTGTACTCGTTGGCCTGAGGCTATACCTCTAGAGAGTACTTCATCTGCTAGTGTCCCAGATGCGCTATGGTTAATTTTTTCACGTTTAGGTTTTCCACATAAAATCTTATCAGATCATGGTGTGCAATTCGTTTCTGAAGCTATGTCTCAAGTCATGGCTATGCTGCACATTGATAGATCTCTTAGTTCTATCTATCACGCAAAGTCGAACGGTTTAATTGAGCGTCAAAATAGGACACTCAAACAGTTATTGGGTAAAATTACTGAGGATCATCCTCAAGATTGGGACAGGGTCCTACCCGCTGCTCTCTTTGCGTATCGTGAGGTGCAAAATGAAGCTACAGGTTTTTCACCGTTTCAACTCGTCTTCGGCGTTCAACCTCGTGGTCCTATGTCGTTACTACACGACCTTCTTACGGAGGAGGATATTTCAAATGATACTCAATCTTCGTATGAGTAAGTCACTTCTTTGAGGAAAACAATCATAGATGCATGTAGGTTAGCCATCACATCATCTGAATTAGCAAAAGAAAAAGCTCGACTCTTTGCTAATAGGTACCGACATCTTCGCCAGCTTTTTCCTGGTGACGAGGCTTATATATTACTCCCTCGTAAAGACAATCGGTTACTCATTGCCTGGAAAGGCCCTTTCAAAATAATTTCTCAAATTTCTGATGTCGATTACATTGCCGATATCATGGGCAAACATAAAACCTTTCATATAAATATGTTAAAGGAATTTCACTTTTCGATCTCAGGTTGATAAGGAATTGGATGAGATGCTTCAATTAAAAATAATTGAACCATCCACTTCACCATATTCTTCTTCGATGGTTATTATCCATAAGAAAGATAATAACATTCGTCTTTGTGTAGACTATCGTAAGTTAAATAAAGTTACACAATTTGACGTGAAACCATTACCACTTTTAGAAGATTTACTCGTCAAACTCTCTAAATCTCTTTTCTTTACTAAGTTAGATTTGTCAAAGGGCTATTGGCAAGTCCCATTGACAGATCGTTCAAAGCCACTCACTGCTTTTTCTACTCCTCGTGGTCTTTTCCAATGGAATTTTATGCCATTTGGACTAGTAAACGCACCTGCCACCTTTGTGCGCATGATGCGTCGTATTTTATCACATCGTTCTGATGTCATTGCCTATATCGATGACATTTGCCTTTTTAGTGACTCCTGGGATGAACATTTTTGTGGATTGAACACATTATTATCCACTTTACGTTCGTATAACCTAACGGCTAAACCATCTAAAGCATATGTTGGTTTTCATGACATATCATTTTTAGGTCACGGTCTTTTACATACTGAGGACAGTAATATTTCTAAAATCCTGAATATCACAATACCTAAGACTAAAAAACAAGTAAGGAGTCTGTTAGGTCTAATACAATTCTATGGGAGATTCATCCCTCATTTATCGACCATCACTGCACCTTTCTCCACTTTGTTAAAGAAGGGCGCAGCTAACATGATTCGGTGGTCGCAAGAACATCAAGTCACGTTGGATATCATTAAATCATACTTTTCTAATGCACCTGTCTTACGGTTACCTAATGCGGACCTACCTTTCATTCTCCGCAGCGATGCGTCAAATTTCGGCATAGGCGGCACATTACTTCAAGAATACTCTGGTACATTGCATCCTGTCATGTACGTGTCCAGGAAACTTACACATCTACAGAGAAAAATTACTCCGTTCTGGACAGGGAGCTTCTTGCCATGGTATGGTCAATTACCAAACTACAGAGATTTTTACTCGGACCGCATTTCATTGTAGAGACAGACCAGTGTGCTCTTACTGCTCTAAACAACAAAGACGTGAAGTCATCTCGATCAACCAGATATGCAATCGCTCTGCAACCGTACAGTTTTACAATACGAGCAATACCTGGATCGCAGAATGTTCTAGCAGACATCCTTTCGTGGTACCCTTCTGAATCAAGCGAGATTCTACGCCCTATGGAAAGTGACGCCTCTGCACGAACGTTTCCTTAGTTATAACTCATTGCTAAATTAACTTTACGTCGTTCAACAATACTGTGATGAACTTTTTTTTCGTTCGCTGGTTGTGTGTCTGCATATACATTTCCTTGGATTAGCATATACAGTTTAACGTTGAAATAACATGAACTTAAATAAAAACATTGGACTATTGTGTGCATATAACATTTAAAAATGATAACATTTTAGGTCAATCTGAACTTTGAGAAGTGTTGACTGTTTTCTAATATAACATTGCAACTTCTTCACTTTAATTAATAGTGAACTCAGTGTGAATTAATAACATTTTAAGGCCATGGACGCTATGCTTATACTATTACTTAATCACATTTAATTAGGTCTAATATTTAATATGTTTATAGCAAATAGATTATTTCTAGTTCATAGCGATAGTGATTTTCACTCATAACATCGGTAGTATATCACCACTCATACTTATTTAGTACTGCTAAGTGCGTTGATTACTTCGCGTGGTTTCATTTCCATTCTTTTTCATTTTTAACTCGTTTTTGATGCATTCACATTTCATTTTATTTCAATTCATTTATTGACCTTTGTTCTTTCAGTTAATATTTTATTTGTGTTTCATCATCCTTCTTACTTAATATTATCTAGTGTTGCCACATTTGCCTCATTTTGGTTTATAGTGGTTGTACATTTACTTACATTGCATTTTGTTTATTTGAGTTGAGTTCACTTTCATATTTATTCTGGCACTAGTAATATTTTGTTTAGGATATTTAGATTGATATTATATAGAGATGATAATTTGATCTACCTCTCTGCGGTTATTCAAGTAAAAAAAAAAAAAAAAATAATAGAATTATTTTTTTTCCGCTGGGTATAAGGTAAACTGTTGCATCCTTTTTGGGTCCTTAACAGTAGTAAAGTAGACATGAGTCTGACTTCTGTTAAGAGGGTACGCATCAACATATGTGGTAAGAATATATTTGTAAATTAAATTCATCGCGCACGGAAGCGCACATATTTGTGCATAAGTATTTTGCGTTTTGTTGCTAAACAGTAGATGACGTAGTGACCTCAGTGAGAGATGTCATGGCTGGTATAGAAGTCAGACTTTGGTCTGTTTTGTTCAAGCCCCATATTGGGTAAACTTCAAGTGATTACTACTTGACACGGCCTTCCAAGTGGAAGCTATCGCCGTGTGGTTCTCACCGTGTCTTTTTCATTAAAGTAAATGAAGATAAATATTTAAGTCGTTTTTACTATCTAGTCAGGACACCCAATTCGGGTGTACTGAAATGGATCAAAGTTAAAGGAGGATAGTGGATCCAGCTGATTATTTTTAAGTACGTGCCACTTGAAAGAACTGTATTTCTAAACGTGAATACAAAAATATCAAGAATATTTCCGCCGTCCTTCGGATTACGGCGGATGATGAGAGGTCAATTGAATTCAGGACTTGGAATT
This sequence comes from Oreohelix idahoensis, assembly GCA_024509875.1. Lineage (NCBI taxonomy): Eukaryota > Metazoa > Mollusca > Gastropoda > Stylommatophora > Oreohelicidae > Oreohelix > Oreohelix idahoensis. The sequence continues at coordinate 190,079 of JAMPIV010015978.1, read as the reverse complement.
TAAAAATGCATTGTTTACTATGACGCCTCAATTATGATGATCGAATATCCTATGTATATTGTTTACGAGGCCATTTGAAGAGGGAATTTTCGTTGATGTCTTATATACCATGACCATAAGATGTACATCAGCCCTTGAAAAGTCAGCCATTATAAAATTATATGTGGAGCCAGCTCATGATATATTGCCTGATCATCCATGAACATTCCTGCATTTAACCATGATGTCCTGAGATTCTGATATGAATTGTTATGATGATGTCTTTGATCATGTCCATGCTCGTCGATAATAAAAATGTGATTTATAAAATGAAGATCCCGACTTCAGGCTAATACCTTGACAGTTGAACTTTACGAATTTTACCTTGGCACACGATTATGTCATTCGCGTTTCTTGAAGTTTGTCGGCCATTCTTGTAAGCCCGACCGAAGCTGATTGTAATTAAGTCAGCCATATCAGAACAGAGGTTACTTCAATGTATAAAGGTCCCCTACAACTTCAAGAGTATAAATGAGTAAAAGGACCTTTACAGTATATCATTATCTGTTCCTCCAATTTTGTTTGCACTGCCAAGATATATGAATGATTCACATTTTTTAGGGATGCATCATGAACATCAGTTGGAAAGAATTCAAGACTAATCGACAAATAAGAGAAGACTCTAGGCAGAAATATGTCTCCGACTATATAAGGAAAAGACGATGGTCATATATCGGTCATGTCCTACGAATGCAAAACAACAGAATACCACTACAGGCGCTCACTTGGGTTCCTGAGGGTAAGAGGAAAAAAGGAAGACCAAAAGAAACACTCAGAAGAACAATAATAAGAGAAGGAAGAACGTTGGGCCTAAATAATGTGCAAGAGCTAAGAGGAGTGGCGTCACAACGAACAACCTGGAGAGCACTGGTTTCTGCCTTATGCGCCGTGTTTGGTGCTTAAAGAATTTATTATTATTATCTGAACATTTAATCTGATTATCATTAGTTTTGCATTTATTCTCATATTTTCCATGGCACTCATAACATTATTCCTCTGTAATATGTGCAGTCGTGTAAATCTTGGCAGCGTGATAAGATACCTTTCCTAAGATACCCTTGTCTGCTGGCAATTCTTCTCTCTCTCTCTCATATTTTAATGAGTAACTTGTATGATATCTCTGTAGAGGTGTCAGCATCGTCTTTGATGGCCTCTACTGGAATGCCATCTGGGACTGTGACTTCTCCATCTCTGAGAAGCTTTACGGATTTCTTTATTTCTTCCTTACATGGTTTTTCCAATTAATTTGCAGCTCTTGGTCTGCCGGCTGTATGTCTAAGGAATATTGTGAAGCTGGTCAATGCTCCTCAGAATATTCTCATCCATCTCTTCATGTCCTCTTCAATGTTGCTAAGCAAATTTTATTTCTCACCTTTAATAAGGCCAACTGAATCCTTATATTTCCAGAGTAGCTTCTTTGTATTGTTGTACAGGTCCTTTGGCTTCCTCTACCTATCTTGCCAACTCATCAATATATTTCTTTAGTCTCTTTTGATATTTCTTCTTACCTCTTTGTGTGCTCCTATGTACACTTCTTGAGCCATGGTAAATAAATAATTAGGTAGAACCAACCAACCCAGATTTATTTAATAATCTAGATTTAAAACAGCTGTATGATCATGTCAAATTTAATAATGATAGGCAAAATGATACAGAGAATAACATGGTAACTGCAACTCTGTTTTTTATACACTATTTCCCTTCCTGTCTCTTAGGAGCAGACAACCACATCTGCAACTGGCCCCCTTGCTAGATGCCTGCATCAAAGAATTTATGTGCTCTTGCAACAGTGGTTTATGTAGCACTTAGTTTTTCATGATGAGATTGCCAGTACCATGCGCGCGCGCACACACGGTCCGGAGACAACAGATGAGGTAATTGTAGGGCCATCGGTCCCTCACACACACACACATATATACACACATATACATATATATATATATATTATATATATATATATATATATATATATATATATATATATATATATATATGGTACAGAGACAACAGATGAGGTAATTGTAGGGCCATCAGTCCCTCACACACATATATATATATATCATAATTTCCTTCGTTGCTCATTACGGAGCACGGATTCTCTACATATACACACAGACACAACATTCTAACTGCCAGAAGCATATAAACATTGTTCTTTTTTGGTCACTGTGGTGCCAGGGACATACATATGAACTTAAATATTCAGTGTTGATATTCAATGCCCCATGTGAGCTCAAAATAATGTACAGAAAAACACAATCCACACTGAATGAAAACAACAAAAGTTACGTTAGGTTCGAACTCATTTTGATCATTACCGTACAAGCCAGTATCACATGAATATCGCAAGCAGCAGAGGTTTTTGACTCAAAGGATTAGATTAAAATCTATTTCATTTTTTTAATCTTGAGGATCATAACACATTAACTCTTTGACCCTGGAACAACGCTCAGAGCGTTGGTCAGATTTGACACCTGTGCCAAAACAACGCTCTGAGTGTTGTATTTAGTCTATCATAAACTAAAATTATGGCACAGGGTGGAAAAAAATTGCGGAGTTAAAGAGTTAAGAGGGAGTAATTATGATGGTTTTAATAACAATAATATGAAAGTTTTGGCACTTGTAGGTGAGCATATAGCAGCAGCAGTTGCAGACAGTCTAGCTGTAGTGCTGGAAAGAACATAGCTGAGCAGTACAGTTGTGTATGCATCCACATTTCTGTGCATGCATCTTAGTAAAAAAAATTATTAGAAAATACAAGATTATGGGAAAACATATAGGAAAAAAAGAAATATTAAATGAAAAATATATAAAGAATATATGGTAGAAAACTAGTTAATAAACAACACTTTAATAAATTTTTTTTCAAAACGCAGTTTTACACCATGGCAGAAGCTACACATCTAAGAAAAACAAACAGAATAAAGGAATGTGGAACCTACTGTGGCATACAAATCTAGAAAATATAAGCCAAAGATTAGGGGGGAAAATTACCCAAAAAGAAGTAAACTGCAAACATATCCATGCTAAAAAAAAATTAGATCAGACAAGGAGGGAACAGACTAAGCTACCACCACCTTAATGAAGAACAAACTCCTACAATGCACTCCGGTAGCAGTCAAATCCAACAGTATCTGCTGAAGCAAGAAGTCAAGTTTCATTCTCACTGGATGATGAGCTCTGTCATATTCTCCTTTCAAAGACATCTGATACATCCAAATGAATTTCAAGGACAAAACTTCACAGGTGTTGGAAGAAAAGCTGAGGGCATTTAATATATTTAAGTCAATGGCATTTAATGTACTTAAGTCAATTCACAGCAATGTCTGACAAACACAACAGAAGGATCACTCCAACTCCGCAGTATGAAGCAACCTATGATAGTATTACGAAGAGAACAGCACTATGGCAAACATTATTTATATGAAAAAGCAAGATCTCAAATTGTAAAGAAAAACCTTTTTTTTTTTAAAGACAGAAAAGTTTTTTATTTAATTACCTAGCATAAACTTTCAAATAAGTTTGCTTTGTGTCAGATCAATTCACCACAAGTTTGATTTTAGAGGCTGGTGACAGAAATATTGTGTGTAAAAGTATGAACAGCTTTCCAAACATTCCCGACAACAGTGCTGTTTTTCATTATGTGCCAGTGAATGATCAGAATCAAAATGGTAATAGTATCAGCAGTAGTAAAACTGTAGAAGCCCACAGCAGTGTAAAAGTTAGGCCTAACAATAGGTAATTACAATCTGCCTTCCTAATCTTTTGACAGGAAGAATGATAGTGAAACACATCATTTCCTACAAAACAGAAAAACAATAAAGACTGGTTAGGCCAGTGTGAATCGTTGATGTAAGACGATCTGACAGACGTTTATTACGTGTAAGTTTTGTAAACAGATGCCTGTATGGGCAGTTGACTTAATGTGGGTTAAAAGCTTTTCTATGCCCGTTTAATGAAAATTGTTTGCTTTACATCAACAGAGTGAAATTCACTGAAATTTGCTAGCATTAAACTGCTATACGTAAACATCGTCATTATTATCAATACCTTTCAGCTCTCTATGGAGCAAAGGTCTTCAATAACCACATGCCAAGCCCCCCACCCCCCCCCCCGCCCCCCTCCCCACCCCCCCCCCCCCCCCCCCCCCCCCCCTTCCCTGTGCCATCCACTCTAGGTCTTCCAACATCTTTATCCCTATCACTTATGTCTCCAGTTTCTCCTTGTTTTTTTTTTTTTGCCTCCCTCTATCTATTTCATAAACACTAATGGCAACACAGATTTGTCATTATATTGTAGACGATTTAAAGCAGAAACTGATTCTTAACCTAAAGGATTGCAAATATATTATTCATTTTGAGGTTCAACAGACAGAACAGCAAGATGAACATGCAAATGTGTTTATGTTAGATATGTGAATGCAAGAGGTAACATTAAGAAAGATTATCTTAGCGTATAAGAGCTTCCCAATACTATAGTCTACTTCACAGTTCTGACAGAATGTTACAGGCTTAAGTGAATATAAGGACAAGTGGTACATTATGGGCTAAGGAACAGATATGGATTATACTGCCCATTACCAGAAACTGCATTGTTGGATGTGTGCAGCTGAGATTGACTACTTAAAAGCCATATGATATTGTTGGAACAAATGTATCTCAATTGTATCATGGCACATCTAAGAGACTTCACATGTTGAAGGAAACAGCAGAAGTATTGGGATTAAGTCATATCAAGCATGAGCAGACGACGTCAGTTTTGGAAAGGACACACACGGAGGAAACCTGCTGATAGCATTACAAGGCAGCCCTTATTCTGGAATCACCAGGGTAAGAGATATTGAGAGATACCACACACACGCACACAAATTAATAAAAAACACGAAGAAGAGAATTGGACACAGACATGAAAACATATCAAGACCTTGAATTAATGAATGGATAGTATAGGATGACGTGGTGTGTATCTGTTGAAGACCTAGCTCCTTACAGAACTGAAAAGCAAGGAATGATTAAAAAAATCATGTACACTGACTTCAAAGCATTAACACCATACTTTTATTTTCATGTAAATAACTGAATCACTGACAAGTTACTTTCACAATTGCCTCAAACTGGCAGCATGGAGAAAGCCAGGATTAAAGTTGAAAGTTTCAACCAAGTTGGAGTGGGTTCAATTTGCAGCACAGGCAAGAACAGACACCAGGAGATGGACAACTGGGAGTCATGACCCAAGTGGTACCCCCCTCCAGAGTGTAGAGAAGATAAAGGGCTGAAACACTTGTCCAACAGGAAGAACCCTTCTGATGATCACATTACCTCCTATTGTCACCATACTATAACATGAACTCAAAATGACCAACTGATTCCTATATAGGTGTTTTTATATGCTGATAATCCTCATGTAGTTACTGGGGGGGGGGGGGGGGGGTTGTCTCTGAGGCAGCAAAGAAAGAATAGCACTACTGCTCCCGCAGATATGTCATAAGAGGTGACCAATGAGGTTGTGCATGGGGTTGCCAACCGCATCTTGTCAAATAAAATGCAACAGAAACCACCACTACAAGAGCCCATAAATGTTTTGATGCACGGCTGTCTACAAAGGGACATATGGAAAAGTGATAAGACATGGAAAGACCGTAGAAAGGACAGAAAGACTTGGCATTAATTTGTAGAGGGCTTATGCTTTTATGGGGGCTGAAGGGTAATGAATGAATTGAGTGTGGTTCTGCAAAATAAAGAACTGATTTCATCCCTGAATATAAAACTGAACATTGCATCTCAATTTTTAAAATCGCCTGCCCATGGGAGCCGCGCTGGTGTAATGGCTACGACGTTGTACTGGTGACCAGGTTTTCATGGTTCAAACCCGGGCGTCAGCGTTTGAAGGAATGTTTATGACCGGAAATTTGACTGAATAACCTGAACGGCTCCTGCACATAAATCCCGTGTGGATGGGAAGGAGTAAAGCTCCTGTCCGTGTTGGAAGGAAAGTCCACTGACCCCCCAGCCTCGCAATGACATGTCATTGGGCCAAAAGAGCTGGAAAGCTCGAGTGCCGCTGGTTAGAGAGAGAAAAAAAAAATCGCCTGCCCTATATATGAGAAACAAGAAAGTTTGGGTTATTTATGCGCTTCATGGAAAGTCAGAAATACTCAACTAACAAATGTAAATGCTGGGAAGTAAGGGTTTCAGGTGATAAGAGACAGCATAATTAATATGCTGAAAAGTATATTACAGAAAGATTGGACTTTGTCTTATCACATGTGACTGGAAGTTATCAGCGACTTCAGGAAATTCCTTACTGAGAAATCAGGGTGGGGCTTCCCTGCTAGAGTAAAGGGCAAAATCGTCGCTGAACATAGCAGGGCTTAAATGATAACAACCTCCAGTATGAGAAAGGAGGCAGAGGCAGCTACTGCAGCCGTAAGGTGTCTGAGACTTCATTAACAAGGGCAGTTATTGTATCCGACTCACAATCCATGCTTTGGAAGGTCCAAAGTGGATGGCTCCGGCATGAATGGAAAACCTCCATAGAAGCCTCGAATCTTCAGGAACTGGTGTGGATCTACTGTCATGGTCATGCAGGGGTACGCAGCAATGAAAGACCTGACTGACTACTTTCAAGAACACCTATAGAAGATGCAATGGATAAGGGAGAGATACTGAGGGCAATGATCGCCTATTAGAGAATGACACTGCAATCTATGAATCATCAAGATTAAGAATGCTGGAATTTGGCATCAAACATAAGACCAGCAGGGATGCATCCAGCAGGGATGCAACCAGCACCCACAGGAACATTTAGCATTCATACCCTTCGACGTTTGCTGAGGGAGACTGAGCAACTATGGGTTTGCCCGAAGTGCAGTGATGTCGATTCTGATCAACAATAACAATGACAGGTGTGACTGACTACATAATATGGATAGTTTTGACATCCTGAGTTGGCCTCCTACAGAAAAATGTTAGAGTTTATCAAAGAAGAAAATTTTAAAAACTTTTCATGCAGGCCTAGGTGAATGCAGACGTAGGAACTATATTCTTTTCCTATATTTCAGACATGTTAATCACTTCAAATTACTCTTTTTAACCTTCTTTATCAATAAACTGTCAGCATATTTAAGTTAATTAGGTATACGGACAAATATTCTTGGCCTACTTGCTATGGATCTCGTTTCCTGGTACAGAGACAACAGATGAGGTGATTGTATGGTAATCAGCCCCTCATATTTAGGCTCTATATTAATCTTAAATTTGCTTTAGGCCTATTCTATGGGAATCAGCGATCAGTTGGAACGTTTGAAACACATCAACCCTTGCTAGTTGTGTACATTAAACAACTGAATGAAAGCTGTATAATCTCAAATGAATTTATTTAGGCCCTACTGGAACCTGAACTTATATATTCTGCTTAGATCTATCTCTTATCGTAGCAACGTCATCGTCGCCGCGATCAAATTTTCATGTAAGTTTTGAGAAAATGGAGGGCATAAATGAAACTTCTACATCATCATTTTTTACAAGATCTGGGGACTGGTAGGGCCTATATAATGTAACATGGTTATTTACTTGTAGATGTATTTGACCTTTGCTTGCCAATTCACCCGAAGGTCTGTTATTCCCCGCTAACTCTGTTTAAAAAAAAAAAAAAAAAACCGGGAGGCTCGGCATCGCATAACGTTTATTGTGATTTGGCCTTAAGACGAGCATTGCTCATAATCTGATGCGCAGTTGGTATTCATTAACGTTAAGCTCACTATAACAAAGCTACAATTAGGAAGGAGTTAACGGAGGGCAGGAGGAGTGGGAATGGTAACATTAGGTGATCTTGAGCATAAATTTGACTACGACCCGTACGCAGAGTACAAAATTTATCAGTGAAATAATATTCACAAAACACTCACCGTTCTCGTAACGTTCCAAGTCAAACGGGGTCTACAAAAAGAACATCACGGACAATGTCACAGCCTGACCTTTGACCTACTTTTAATTTTGGAGAATTTTAGCAAATTTACTGATCGAATTTAGATACCGTTTCGTAGTTTATTAGGTATATGTATTCTATATAAGTCCTGTAAATATCAATTTTCAAAATATCCTATCAACAATGATACAATTCGCTCTGATTTTTGTGTGGTATGGCCCCAAATCAGTGACGTCATGACGCGTGACGGCGTCGCGGTGAACTAGACCTATGTCTAAGAATAGAACGAGTTGTCGAGGGCAAGAGGCAAAGACACACACCCACAGTTGTTGTGAATGCCATACTAAGAATTGTTTGTTACTAGCAGTCATGCTATATGTATCCTAAATGTTTGTATAGATCAGTGTCTACGTGTTAAACTGGCGAACAAACGCCTATAAATTGGTGGCGAAAAAGTACCCCACACATGATGACGTAGATCACACGGAAGTAAATATTTATTTGCGCTGCATACTCCATTCATCAGTTTCAAGTTACGCTTTTTTTTTTTTTTTTTTTAAATTGGAAAGGTTATTGTCATGCCGCCATGAACAACTACATCGTTCATCACAAGGTATCGAGTAAAATATACACTAAGGAATAAACGCTTTTAGAGAGACGCCGTGTTTGAGTAATTTATGACATTTTATTGAACTGCCGTATGACTACTCTTTTCAACAGTTGAAATGAAGAGCAGTGGACAAGTGTTCGATACAGCCTTTAAGAAAAAGAAAAAAAAAAACGCAGCAAAAAGTGTTTGGTTGAGGTTTATGGATCCCATAAATGTAGATCAGTTGAGATTAGACAGACCCAGAGAACTACTCTTCATCACGAACTTTCAAGTCTGCCATGAGATGAATCTGCTAGAAAGGAAAAACAATTTTGCCAAACGAATCACAGTCCACCTAAAGAACATAATATCTTGTTCGTGTAAATCACTTTCTGAATTACTTTCAGTCAATCAATCAATACCCTTTAGCTCCCCAAGGATCATACGCTTTCAACAAACACATGCCAAGTCTTCCTGTCCTCTGCTGTCCGCTCAAGTTCTTTCCATGTTTTCCTCATCATTTTCACCTCTGTATCCAGTTCTCTTCTCCGTGTGATTTTTGGTCTACCTCTGCCTCTCTTTCCCTGTGGATTCCAGAACAAGGACTGCCTTGTAATGCTATCAACAGGTCTCCTCAATGTGTGTCCTATCCATCGCCAGTGTCTTCTTCTCAACTCTTGTTCCACTGGCACTTGTCTGGTTCTTGTCATCAATTTCACATTTGTGACTTTGTCATACCATTTCAGTCCTTCTGTTCTATGCAAACACCCTTTTATAAAAGTCTGTGGTTTTTTTTAAATTAATGAAGAAAAATATCCCGTTCAACCTCTGATGGGTTATAATTGGAATATATATTGTTTTCAATTCCAAATAATATGAACAACTGCCGATATGAGAAAGTGGCATCACATTTGTCAAATCATTGTAAATAGGGAAAATCACAATTATCTATTATGCCTGTATGTTAAAAAACAAACAAACAAAATCAAGAAGAAACTCTAAACAACAATAATATTAATGGGGAGAGGTGTAAAGGCCTGGTGGTCCCAGTTAAAAAACTAACTTTATCAGCTATTAAATTGACTTTCATCTGTTAAAAGTCATATGCATTGTAAGCATCAGACCTCACATTTCCCAACCACTATATATTAACCTTTGTTCGTGTTAGATATTGTTTGACTATATTATGCAGCTCCCTAGGTCTGTCTATTCTTAACACCTCTTCTATATTTATAGGTAAGTTGGATGCTTGCATATAATCTAATATTGGTATTCTCATTTGTTCATACCTTTTACATTTTAACAAGAAATGCTCTATATTATTGTCTTGGAAGACATCCTGCACAGTAAGGTTCTTCTATTCTGAAATAGCCTTTTCCCAGCTGTAGTCTGAGAAGTTTCTTATTACTGGGAATTTTCAATTCCCTAGATATCTAACTTTTTCTTGTTGGAGCCTTGAACATCTTATATGCATATCTTCCTTTCAGATTTTTATCCCACTCTGCTTTCCATTCATCTGTTATTAAATCTTTAATTAAGCTCTTAATCTCTGATTTACTCGTCCCTACATTTATTAGATTTTTATCAGATCTACCTTTCTTGGCTTCTTTATCTGCCTTCTCATTATGCCAACATGCGAAGGTATCCAAGCAATTGAGACTGAACATCCTCTGGAATATAAGTATGTAGTAGCCAGAAATATCTCCTCTGCTATGTTAGGTCTACTACATTCTCGTAAGTTTCTAAGTGCTTTAATTGTTGAAAGAGAGTCAGTTAAAACTGTTAGTTTTTTGGGAGGGTTATTAGAGAATATTTCTAGTGCTTTTAGTATAGCCACCATCTCTGCAGTGAAAATGGATGTATTTTCCGTGATGCTATATTTTTTTGCCATTTTCCATATTGGAATATATATTCCTATCCCCAATTTGCCATCCTCTCCCTTGGATCCATCTGTGTACACAGTAATGCTGTCTTTTAGCTTTTTGGTTTTGTTTTTTGTTGCTCTCCATGTCTCAGAGCCATACAATAGGACTGACTTGACATTTGAGTTGAAGATTCTTATTTTTGTGCTGGACTTGATTTCTCTTGTTCTCCATATGTTTCCCAGTGCAGTGAAAGCTCCTCTTGCTTTTTGTATTCTTATTTTGATATTACTGCCTAGATATGTGTACGATTCTACATCCTTTAGTGGTGTTTCTTCAAGTTCAACCTTTTTATCATTTCTTGCATTTATTCTCATAATCTGTGTCTTTTCCCTGTGTATTTTCAGGCCCACTTATTGTGACCTCTCATCGAGAATTTTCATTTTCTCTTGCATCTGATTATGGTTATGGAACAGAAGAGCCAAGTCATCTGCAAAATCCAGATCATCAAGCTGTTTAGTCAGATTCCACTGGATTCCATTTCTGTTGTGTGATATCGATGTTTTAATAACCCAATCTATTGCTAGTAAGAAAAGAAGTGGAGACAAGAGGCATCCCTGTCTCACTCCCGTTCTAATCCTAAACGGTTCTGTAAGTTGTCCTTCATGAAGAACTTACTTACTTAGTTGTTCCCTTTCTACCGTGAGATGTAGAGGTTTGGAAGAGAGAGCGCCAGACTATCCTATCGGCTGTCTTCCTGCTGGCCTGGTTCCATTCTAACCTTCCCAGAGTAGCTCTGGTACCCATTTGGGGCTGGGTCAACCCAGGAGCCGTTTGTGGCCTAAAAATTGTCCGCCTCATCTGGGGATCGAACCATAGACCACTGCGCTAGGAAGCCAGTGCACTAACCACTATGCTACCGCGGCTCCAGCAAATAGTAGTAGCCCCTGACTATGGGAATGCACCCCTGAGGTGACAGCCCTCAGCTGCTTTTTTTTTCTTGGTGTTCTTTTCTCTTCTGCTTGTTGTGAGAGCTTCTTTTTGCCCAACCTGAGGTGATGCACTAGGGAGCATCGCCACTTAATGTGATCAGCTGCTTCGTCCTCCCAGGTTGCTGGATTTATGTCCAGTGCATTCATGTCATTCTTGCACACATCTTTGAAACTCAACTGCGTTGCCCTGCATTTCTTTTGCCATCTACCAGTTTTCCATAGAAATTATTTTGAGGATGCGACCATCTTCCATGTGGCAGATATAGCCAAGCTAGTGTAATCTGCTAAGCAGTGTATACATGCTTTGAAGGCCAGCATTTGACAGCACCTCAACATTTGTCACTTTGTCTTTCCACGAAATACCATGGATGTGGCATATCCACCATAGGTGGAATGTATTAAGCCTTCTTTCTTGCTATTGGTGCAAATAAACACCCAATTATCACATGTGATGCTAAAGGCAGAACAGAAAGTCATTTCGTGTTCGTGCTGATCTTCCAGAATAACAATTGGTGAACCAGTCTTCAAGAATTTCACCACCAAAGAAGATCCTTGAATTTACCGACACATCACACATGATAGGAAGCTATACAGAATATTACAACAAGAGGTATTCTAATCATCAGAATTTGTCCCACAAATCATACAAGTGTTTCAGCCCTTTCATCTCCTTTACACTGATGCTACCATGACTCCCAAGTGTCAGCCTCCTGTTGTCTTTTCCTGCCTGCACTTAAAATTGAACCAACTCCAACTTCTTTGTGACTTCCAACTTCACTGCTGGTTTTGTTCATGCTGTCAGCTTGAGGCAGTTTGTAAGTAAACAGTTAAAATAATTATATAATAGAACACATGATGTACTTTATTTGACCTGACAACAAACATGTTGTCTGAAAATACCAGAGCCATATGTGCTCAGGAAGCATTTCAAAGCACATGTCTCCAAATCCAGATGCATTTGATCATTTCCTACTGAATGAGGTGATTTTGGAGCAACTCAACCAAGTGACAAATATTTCAAACATTCCTGTACCTGTGGAAGTTCCAGATGAATAGTTTTCTGCTCATGAACCACTTCAGTGGAATCAGTTTATCAACACATTTGTTGCAGACGTGCAACTGCCCATGTAACAGCCTCAGCATCCTTATTGAAAGTCATACAGTCCATTTTTCAGTGCTCAGGGGCATTCAGCACTGCTTTGAGACATTACTACCTTCATTCATATTCATTCATAACCCTCTGCTTCCCAAGGAGCATAGGCCTTCAACAAACACATGCCAAGTCCTCCTGTCACGTGCTATCATCTCAAGTTCTTTCCACGTTCTCATAATTTTCACCTCTGTTTCCAGTTCTCTTCTCCATGTGCTTCTTGGTCTACCTCTGCCTCTCTTGCCCTGGGGGTTCCAGAACAATGACACATCATCTCATCTCTTGTTCCACTGGCATTTATCTGGATCTTGTCATCAGTTCCACATTGGTAACCTTGTCACACCATTTTAATCCTTCTGTTCTAAGCAAACACCCATTTTTGAAAGTCTGTAGCTTTTTGGTTGTTTTTGTTGTTCTCCATGTTTCAGAGCCATATAATAGTAGGCTACTGACTTGATATTTGAGTTGAAGATTCTTATTTTTGTGTTGGATCTGATTTCTCTGGATCTCCATACATTTCCCAATGCAATGAAATCTCCTCTTGCTTTTTGTATTCTATTTTTGATATCACTGTCTGTCCCTCAAACTTTATCTATATTGCTGCCAAGATATGTGTACGATTCTACATCTTGAATTGGTGTTTCTTCAAGTTCAACCCTGTTATCATTTCCTGCATTTATTCTCATTATTTTTCCCTATGCATTTTCAGATATGATTGCTGTGACCTCTCATAGAGTGTTTTCATTTTTTCCTGTATTTGATTACAGTTATGGGACAGGAGAACTAAGTCATCAGCAAAATCTAGATCATCTAACTGTTTAGGGGCTATCCATAAAAGACGTCCACAGGAGAGGGGGGAGGGAGGGGTATGTAACAAGTGGACATGGGGGGGGGGGGGGGGGGGAGGGGGGGGGGGGGGGGGGGGGGGGGGGGGGAGGGGTATTTAAGTTCTTCTTCTTCTTGCGATCGCATCTTTGATGTTTACACCGTCAGATGAGTTCTCATGATGAACTCAACCATTGTCTAGAGTTCCTCTTTAGCTCCATACAGCTTTGAGTTTAGTGTTGAGTCATTGGGCCAGTATATTTTTTTTAACTGGTCGTACAGAGGACAATCCTGTAGAACATGCTCAGCAGTTTGTTCATTTAATCCACATGTGCACAGTGGTGAAGCAGACAATCGTAGCTTGTACATGTGTTTATTCAGTTTGTTATGCCCTGTCCTGAGGCGAAAAATGGTGATCTGTCCCTGCCGGTCAAGAGTGTGGTAGTCATCATTGGGTTGATTCTGTTCTCTTCTGATAGTCTGGATAGCTCTCTTTTTCTCAAAGTATGTGATTTCATTATCTTCTTGTTCACATTCTCCTCACTATTTTGCAAATTGATCCGCCTTTTCATTTCCGGGTACACCACAATGGGATGGTACCCACTAAAGTATGGTTCGCTTTTTGGCAGCTACCTTGCTTAGTTCATTTCTCGGATGTGGGAGTTTACCACTCTTGAGAGCTTGCAGTACAGACAGTGCATCTGTGAGGATGACTACCTGGTGGCAGTCAGAGTTGGTGTTATAAATCATATTTGCTGCCTGCTCTAGAGCTTGAACCTCAGCTGTATAGTTGGAACAGAATTTACCAGTGGGAATATGCCTAGTCTCATAGTGGTTGTCAGGATATGAGATAAAGATACCGGCGCCTCTATTCTTTACAGCATTTATTGCTGATTGTGATGCTACACTGTAATTCTGTCTTTTAACAGGCCCGATTCTGTGGTTCTAGTTTGAGTTTTCACCATTTCTCTTCACTTTGTAATTATATGGGTTTGCCTTGTTTCTTCTCATGTGAATATATCGTGTTCGGTATTTTTGAGGAGGTAATTTTAATGGGTTCGTTTTAGGTCGGTAGGTTTATTTTTCACTCAGCCAGTTTTACTTTCTTCTGATTTTTCGCGATTCCCGTAAATTTCATTGTTTACGAAAATCGATATTTTCGGGCACGCCTGTATGACGCGCCAGACACACGTGGCCATCACGTAATGTGACGCAAATTTTCGGACAACGCGGGATTTGCGTAAGGGCTAGTATTGATTTTTCCTAGAGCTGCCATTGGTCCGAGCAGATACGTAGGAGTATATTTGCGTGGGTGTTTTCTCTTGTATATAATGAGACAGAAAACGGGGATTCGGTCTCTATGTAGAAATAAGTGTCAGCCGCAAGACTTCGTATTATCGTCTCCATTGTGGGAAAAAAAAAAACGATAATAGCGAGTCCCGGCGAATCAGTGGGGAAGCGTAAATTGGAAATACCAATTTACCCACGGCACACGGACATACCTCAGTAGTCAGTGGACTCGAGTTATCGTCAGAAGCAAAAGAAACTTAACCTACGGTTTTTTTTGCAGTGAGGAGCGGGAACGGGTTTAATTATCATACAGCCCGAGCTCGTCGCTATTATAGTCTCCAACAACGACACGAGGTCGGAGACTGGTGTAATTTCATACAGCCAGAAATCAAGGCTGTGTCTTCCTCTAAATCCGGAGTGGGAGAAAAGGGGAAAGTTTGTTCAGCAGCAGAGAAGCGTCTACAGTTAATCAAGTCCCTCATTCTTGATATCCGAACATCGTCATCACCAAAATCAGGAACAGGTGACAGGGTTACCATACCTAGGTCCTGATAGAAACGAGAGAAGAGAGTACCGGAGACGCTGCATGATCAGTCCTCGAGTGTTAGAGAGACACTGAGACCAAGAGAGAGAGAGTTAGAGAAGGAGGGAGACAATAGACAGGACCAGTAGGGTCTGTTCAGTATCCATTTGACGGATAGACACTGAGTCTGCGTTCGAAAAACCAAGTCTATTATTTTAGCATTTCTTGTGGTGTAGTTATCGGCGCATATCGCCTAACAAGTAGAAAGCTGTGTAGCCGTTCGTTGAGGAAGAGTCACCAGGACTGAGACAGTAGAAAGCTTATTAATGGTAGAGAGTGGAGGCTAAAGTGACAGCCCCACCAAATTAGAGTTGGTTTTAATCACTAACCATTTTTATTGCTCCTCAGCAGGGTGACAGAAAGAGTGAATGTGATTGGGGTTTTTTTTTTTTTTGTCTCTAGTGTCTCTTAATTTAATTGTTATTTTGTTTTCAGGCCGTGCAACAGCGCACACCATTGATACGTTTTGATGTATGCTGAATTTTTATGCCTTATTTTGTAAATAAATATATATATTTACTGTACACTGGATCAGCTTCTACTCTTTACTATACTTACTCTATGTTGTCTGTATAGTGGTGTTTGTGGTCGTATTTATACACCTTATCTCCTTGTGTGTCAAGGGAGTCAGAGGAGGGCGAGACTATAGCCATTCAAAAAAATCACGAAGCGGCAAGGGGAGATTCAAATCCTGGGTCTAGCCCTTGAGCCAATAGTCTCATCTGTCCACAGGCATGTCATTTTCCATCTAAATTCTATTTTCTCAGACTTTCTCATACTAGGGTCTTGCTTTCATTCAGGCACACTCTATAAAAGTAAAACCACTTCGTGACAAGTGGGGGCTCGTCCGGGATAATTCTGTTCCCATGGTATAGGATGGGTTTCAGCGGTGTTGTCTTCATGGATAGGTCTTCTTGATGCTATCTCTTAAGTCTTTTTCCCCGATGGACAAAGCTGCTACGTTTTTGACGTCCCAATGCCAGGTCATCTAGTCTTGCCTTCATTGGGTGCGTTGGCATACTGTTGTTCTTTTCCATCTGGATCATGCTTTTAGTGTCTCTCCTATAGGACAATGTCTGTAATCTAGCAGCTTTCTGCATCTCTGATATTGGCATAGTTTTCATGGCTCCTGTAATGAGCCTGAGGGCTTGATTTTGCACCTTGTCCAATGACTGCAGATGTGAGTTAGCAGCTGATGACCACGCTGTTAAGCTGAACTCTAAGTGTGGTCTTATTTCTTTGTCTTCTTCTTTGATCCTTAGCCGCCGACCGTCAAAGCAGTCAGTGGCCATTACGCCTGGTGGCGTCTTGTAGGGCAACAACAAATTGATTCCACTTTGCTCGGTCGGCGGCCATCCTTCGTACAGTGCCCCAACTCTGGTTCATTCTTTGCATCTCAGCCTCCACAGTCCTCCGCCAAGCTGTTTTTGGTCGGCCTCTCTTTCGTTTTCCTTCAGGGGTCCATAGCATAGCTGTTCTTGTGATGGCATCGGGGTCTCTTCTGAGGACATGGCCAACTCAGCTCCAGCGTCTGCCAGCTATGATGGTGTGCATGTCCTCTTGCTTGCTCCGAGTAAGCAGATCATGGTTGGTGATGATATTCTGCCAAAAGATTCGGAGAATTTTTCTTAGGCATGTTGTGTGAAAAGAGGACAATTTCGACATTTCCTTCTCTGTAACTCTCCAGCTCTCCACGCCATAGAGAAGCACAGAAAGCACACAGCTCTGATATAATCCTAATTTTGTGCTGCTGTACTGAGAGGACTTCCAGATGTCTTATTCCTCTTGGATTGCCCTCTGTTGTCTGGCGCATCACCCAGTCTATGACTGTTAAAAATAGAGTGGTTGATAAGGGGCATTCCTGTCGTACTCCTGTCTTCACTTCAAAGGTTAGGTTGCTCTGCCCAATGCTGCACGTAAAGTTGGCATAAAGGCTTTTTATCTTCTTTTTGGTCTTGTTACTCCATTATAAATCTTCTTTAGAGTTCTTTCATTTGCTCCCCAATTGGTACCTGCTAGTTTTCTGAGTATGCCTAGTCGTCTTCGGGCCTTTCCTTCTGCATTTTCAATACGCTTATTCCATGTAAGCTTTTGGTCAAATGTCACCCCAAGATATGTGAGGTAGCTTTCTTCCTTGATCACGGTTGTCCCTAGGTGTATGTTAGCTGCTTTGTCCTTGGGGGAGAGGGAGAACAGTGTTGTGGAAGTTTTGTCTGTGTTTATTGTGATAAGCCATTTCTCTGCCCATGACATTAGCCTGCCCGCTGCATTCTATAATTTGCTGTGGTGACGTATTCATCGGTGCACCAGAGTACTAGGCCATCTGCATATAAGGCAGCTTTCACTCCAGCGGGGAGATCTTTTACCAGGTCATTGATGTAAAGAGTGTTGGAGAAATTACTCCTCCTTGAGGTACCCCCTGATAGAGCATCACTTTTCTGCTCTGCAGACCATCAAGGGTGACTCTAGTTCTCCTGTTGTGCAAGTATGACTGGATCCATCTTATCATGTTGCGTTGGATTCCACTTCTCCTAAGTTTTGCAATAAGGCCATCTTTCCACACCTTGTCAAAGGCCTGCTTGAAGTCGACCCAGATCGTTAGGACCTTTTTCTTCTCCTGGAAGGCATCTTCTGCTACTTGAGACAAGTAGGTAACTTGGTCTTCTATACTGTAGCATTCTCTAAATCCAGCTTGCTCCGGCACCAGGATCTGCTCAGACTCTAAATACCATTTCAATCTGTGGTTTACTATTCGCTCCATAGTCTTCCCAACACAGCTTGTGAGACTGATTGGCCGGTAACTTGCAGCCTTGGTCTTACATTTCCCTTTCTTTAGTATGGGTATTGTGATGGCTTCTCTCCATACTTGGGGTACCGTTCCTTTTACCCAGCTGTGGTTGAATATCTCAAGCAGTTTTGTCTTTGCTGCTGAGCTCAGATTTATTAGCATTTCGTTGCTGATTTCATCTGGGCAGAGTGACTTTTGGACCTTAAGCTTGGAAATAGTGTTCTGTAGTTCTCCTAGTGTGATGGGTTCCCTCATTGAGGCAAGAGTATCTGTCTGTCCCATGGTCACCCATATTTCTTTCTTTATCTCTCTCTGTTGGTCTTTGTTAATGTTTAAATTGCTTTCTGAACTGTATCTTCTAGCAAACAGGTCTGCATCTTGTTTTCCTCTGAGAATTTTGCCACCTTCATCCAATGTGACAGTCTGCCTAGGCGAGGAACGCTCTTCATTTAGAGATTTAACTAATCTCCAAAGTTTCTTGCCGTCTTTCTCAAGGTTCAGCGATGCCGTTTTATTTCTCCAGCTTTTCCGCTTTTCTTCTAGCTTTGTTCTCTGAAACTCTGCTACAGCCTTTTTCCATTTGTTGTGCGTTTCAAGTGAAGGCTGAGACTCTGCGTCCTTTCTAGCCTTTTCCATAGCTTCCTGGCGTTCTTGGAGTGTGCTGGACCAGTATGGTGTGTAGTTACACCGGAATCCTTTGGGAATGGTTTCTTTTGCAGCTTGAAGTATGCATCTGTTGAAGTCTTTTACCACTTTATTAATGTCTCTGTTCTGCACCTTGAGGTCAGACAGAAGCGTATTCACCCAATGCCTGAATAAACCCCAGTTGGCTTTTTGGTAATTCCATCTTGTAATGACTGGGCCTGTATTGAGAGTTACGCTCTGGACAGTAAGAAAGATAGGGCGATGGTCGCTTCCTCCTAGTTGGTCTCCTACTTCTCTACTTATGAGTCCAGCTATATCTCTGGTGGCGAAGGCAAGATCTGAAGTTGTGTGCCATCCTCTGGAGTAGAAGGTAGGAGTTTCTGTGGTAGTATTGACTAAGATTAGGGAGTGGTCATCTTGCCATGTTTCAACCTCTTCACCTCTGTGATCTAGATGGTTATAGCCCCAGCTCTGGGAGTGGCTGTTAAAGTCTCCAACTGCTATAAAGTTGGTGGCTGGTACCTGTATAGAGCTGAGACTCAGGGGTTTGTTGTTTGGACAGTAATAGTTCAGAAGTTCTATTTCCATCTTGTCTACCTTTAGCTACAACAGCTGATATTCTGCTCCGTCCATGTAGGTTTTCCTTTTGTGCGCATGAATGTTATTCCTTACAAGAGTAAGTACTCCTCCTTTTTGTCTATCTTGTCTGTTGGATCTGAAGCATTGGTATCCCCTTATTTTAAAGGTTTGATCTACTTTCAAGTGAGTCTCTTGAATACAGCAAACACTGACTTGCTTCTCATACATGATGTTTTCCAGCTCCATCTTTTTGCTGTTTCCAGCCTGCTTGCTGTTTACTCCCTCTGCATTCCAGTGCATTATGACAAGTGGCACTCTGGGTTTCTCTCTTACTATTTTGTTTTGGTCAGTAGCTCTCCTCCGCTGTCTCCTGACTCCACAAGACGGTCTAGAGAGTCCTCCAGTAGCTGAGGGTGGGCTCTGTCGAGGCTCAGAGCCTGGCACTGCACCTGCCTGGTGGAGCTCCACAGGGCAAACACCAGCACGAGATTTATTTGACGGTGTACTCATCCATAAAAAAGAGCAAATTGCGTGATACTGTGGTTTCCAGTGCGCCTTCTGGCCCAGTATCGACGACTTCAGCACCTCTTCAATGGGAGAGTGGGCTCATCCCTGTCCCAACTGGCTGGGAAAATGATTTTTGCCTGAACCTTGTCTGCTGTCCCATCTATCTTCCCGCTAGGGATTGAAACCCCAACCTTCAGCTGAATTACTGGGGAGAACAGGGTCCACCGCTTGTAGGTGAGGTAGGCTTGAGCATGAGAGGCTGAGAGACATTGTGAGTCTTATGTTGCGCATCATGCTCCATGGACCCCAGTATTTAAGTTGAAAGTGGACGTCCAATTCACAAACCACACGGCAACTCTCACTCACATACAAATCTGTCAAGAGTAACAAACCCTCTTATCTTCAAATGCTTCTTACTGTCCAGCTAAACACAGATAAGCATTCTTCGGATTTTGTCCCTCTTGCCGGGCATTGCAATCCTTCTAGACTAAAAATCTCTAATAAGAAGAGGTTTTAACTTCTATGCTCCTGTTCTCTGGAAGAAACAACCATAGTATATTAACTCTCTTGGAACCGACATCACAATTATTGTGATTTCATAATTAGATTTTTATATTTTGAGTATAGGTAGGTGATTAACAATTCTTCTTCTTCTTCTTCGTTCGCCCTGAAAAGGACGGTGGTTGCGTTGTGTCTGTTTACAACGTAGCTGTGATATCTGCACCTTTCGGTCGACACATCCGACTTCTGCACGGCATTTTTTAGGACCGGGTTTGCCTTCCCATTTCGATCCACACTCGCTCAGCCAGCCTGCACAGCTGCAGACTGTTTCCAGGACCACCACGTGGAGGTGAAGTGCGGTCTTGACCAGCTCTGGTTCGCTGGTCCTGACGCAGGCAGTCAAGCTATGAGTCGCTGACTGCGTTCTCTATTGCTGCGTCTTGAGGTCCCGATTAACAATTTAAGCTTATGTGTTTAATCAAGACCATGTGGAGTGGACATCCACAAGGAGGGAGGGGGAAAGGTCAACCAGAAGTGGACATGGGGGAGGGGAGGGTAAAAAAATGCCAGAATTTTGTGGACATCTTTTATGGATGGCCCCTTAGTCATATTCCACTGGATTCCATTTCTGTTGTGTGTCGTCAATGTTTTCATAACCCAGTCTATTGCTAGTAAGAAAAGAAATGGAGACAAGAGGCATCCCTGTCGCACTCCCGTTCTTATCCCAAACATTTCTGTCAGTTTTCCTTCATGAAGAACTCTGCATGTCATGTCTTCATAAGTTTTCTTTATTAAATTAATGATCTTCAGGGAACTCCATAGTGCCTCATGAAATTCCAAAGTGATTCTCTTTCTTTACTATCAAATACCTTTTCGCAGTCCACAAATCCAATGTATAGTGCAGAATTCCATTCCAAACTTTGTTCAACTATTATTCTCAAAGTGGCTATCTGGTCTGTAGATGATCTGTTTGGTCAAAAACCTGCTTGTTCATCTCTCAGTTTCTTGTCAATGGACTCTTTTAATCTCTCGAGGATGATCCTGTTTAATACTTTTCCTGGCACTGATAGTAACATTATTCCTCTATAATTTGTGCACTATTGTAAATTTCCCTTCTTAGGCAACTTAACCAGATATCCTTCCTTCCATTTTGCTGGTATCTCTTCCTTTTCCCAGACTTTACCAAGTAATTTATATAACATCTCTGTAGCCGTGTCGATATCTGCTTTGATGGCCTCTGCTGGAATGCCATCAGGTCCAGACGCTTTTCCATCTCTTAGAAGCTTTATGGCTTTCTTTATTTCTTCCTTCGCTGGTCTTTCACCGTTAATTTGTAGCTCTTCTTCTGCTGGCTGGATGTCCGGGGGGTTTTGTGGAGCTGGTCTTTTGAGAAGGTCCTCAAAATATTCTGTCCACCTCTTCATTTGCTTTTGTATATTGCTGAGCAGTTTTCCATTCTTATCTTTTATGAGGCAACTTGTTTGCTTGTATTTCACTGTTAGCTTCTTTGTGCTGCTATACAGTTCTCTCATATTTCCTTTGGCTGCAGCATCTTCTGCCTCTCTTGCCAACTCCTCAATATGCTTCCTCTTGTCTCTTTTGATACTTCTTTTTACTTCTTTGTTTGCTTCTGTGTACACTTCTTGAGCCTTGGCTTTGGAACTTCTGGTTTTGCTTGTGTTTAAATCTGCTTTCTTGTTTTTTCTGTCTTTTATCTTATTGATGGTTTCTGTTGTTATCCATGCTTTTTGTTGTTGTTCCCTTTTTATCAGTATTTCTTCACACGTCTCATTCCATACCGTTTTGATATGCTGCCAATAGTCTACTGTATTCTCTACATCTTCCAGCTGTTGGAGCACTTGGAATTTGTTGGATATTGTGACCGCAAATTTGTCTCTTGTTTCTTGATTTCTTAAATGTCCTACATTAAATTGTTGTCTATAATTTTGCATTGTTGCATATCTCTTGAGTTTCATTTTTACTTTGGCTATCAGAAGGTGGTGATCTGATGCCACATCTGCTCCTCTATATACCTTTACATCCTGCAATGATGATCTAAACTTCTTGTTTATGCATATATGATCAATCTGATTTTCCTTTCTGTGGTCTGGTGATATCCATGTTGCCTTGTGTATTCTCTTATGTGGAAACATGCTTCCTCCTATAGCCAGTTGATTTGAAGCACAGAAGTTTGAGAATAGTTCCCCATTTTCATTCATTATTTCTAGCCCCTGTTTTCCCATGACTTCTTCAAAGCCGGTGTTGACTGTACCTATCTTTGCATTCATGTCACCCATCAAAATTGTGATGTCTCTTCTTTTTACTTTTTCCATAATTTCCTGTAGTCTAGTATAAAATGCTTCTTTCACAGACTCTTCTTTGTCATTAGTTGGTGCATAACATTGGATGACATTTACATTTATTTTCTTCTTAGCTGTTTTAAAAGTAGCTGTTATTATTCTGGATCCAACGGCTTCCCATTCAATGAGTGCTTTCTGTTCTTCTTTAGATAACATAAGAGCTACCCCTTCACTGTGGTGTGAACTTTCGTCTTCATGTCTTGAGGACAGCACCAATTCACCTGTGATGAGTTTCTTCCTGTCTACCCCCTTCCACTTTGTTTCACACAGTCCCAGAACCTCGATTTTATATTCCCTCATCTCTGCTGCTACTTGTGCCACTTTCCCTTGTTCGTTTAATATCCGAACATTCCAGGTGCCAAATCTGGAAGTTCTCCCAGAAGAAAGAAGGTTAGTCAGTAACACAGACTCCTTTCGGCTTTCTCTGTGTTGCATCATACGCCTCCCTGCGAGAGGACCTTCCCCTGTCTTGGATGGCTGTGTTTTATTTTCCTTAATTGACTTGTCCATATTTGTTGAAGTTTTTTGTGGTTTAAATTTCTTACAGGATGGGGTAACCGGCCCCATGCCCAACCCTCCTTAGTCACTTTCTACGACATGCTTGGCAGGGAACAGTGTTACTATTCTTTGCTCCCCTTTCGGGCCCCAGTAACACACGGGTGAGTGCGAAATTTACGTAGGTTAAAACTTCTTTTTTTTTTGGTACTTCATCATCTGGAAATCTACCAAATTATTTCTTGAGACCTACCAGTAGATCAAGATCGACCAGTTGCCGACCCTTGAGCTACAGGAAAATACTTGCACAACAAACACATTAAATGAATGAACTTGCAAAGACTTAAGTGGCAACATTAGTCCCATTTTATAAAACAAGAAATTATTACAATTAAGATGAGACAGTCCTTTAACAAAAATAAAGATGAGGTATTATTCAATTAAGTTATAGGAAATTTCACATTTTTATGAATCTGCAAAACTCCCTTCTTCCTCTTCTGCATTCAAATTGTAGTCATGCTAAATCTGCAGGCCTGTCACCAGGACGAAGACCACAGTCTTTTCCAGGTCAGTGTGGCAGCCCCATAGCTTCTGCTTGAGCTCAGCACCCCTTGGCCAGGTCATACATCGTGGATCATCATGGGTTGAGCAGTTTTGGAGAATGTGTTCGGGGGTCTGGATTCAAGTTCCACATGGACCTTCATTTATGTGAGATATCCTGAGGCGATAGAGATGGCCAAGTAATCTGCAGTGGCCAGTTCTCAGGCAGAAAAGGGTGGTCTGTTGAGTTGATGGATTGGGTCATCTCTGTTGTATATATTGCCTTCCTCCTTCCACTGATTTTTGTACTTGTTGTGGATGATGGTTTTAGCTTCTCGATAGGGCAATGGGTGGCTGGATTGTTCAATTTTGCAAAATTCTCAAGTAAAAGATGTATGAAGTTTATAATGATGGAATTTAACTTGTACGTGTGTTAGAAAGAGTGGCACTTTTTGAAAACTTACGCTTATAAACTTGTCTTTTTAGGTGCAGTAACACAGGATGGCAAATAGGGAAGACTTACTCCAAGCATTGGGGTGTGTTGTGAAAGGGAAGCTTGACAGCATACAGGAAGAGTTTTCAGCTTGCGGAATTCTGCTCAGCCCTCACCAAGGCATAATTTTGTCTCATGGCTCCATCTTGGCGGAACTTTGTTTCAAGGATAAATCATTGTTCTCAAAAATAAAAAATGGAAATGTAATAAGAGGGTCAGATCTTAAGGGATCTGAATTTGAAGCCTTAGTTGATAGTAGATGGGTACCATGTCTTTCATCAGCACATTCATTACCAGCTGCAAGGAAGTCAAGTTACCATTTGTTAGAACCAGAGCAGCATCCGGTGACCTTAGTGAACTTTACCCCCTTTAAATGTATGTTGCTATGTGCATTTAGAAATGAAGACTTCTTCAAAGCTGTCGCTAGAATTATGCCAGACAGCAACTGGACATTTATGGCAGACTCCCATGAAGACACAGCCACGGAATACTCTAAGTCACAGCGAGAAATGTCTGACATAGATGAAAGCAATATCTGCTTTAAATTACTAAGTTACTTTCTGGTTCTGAAAATTAAGCCTCTGACTGTAAATTTAGAGAATGAAAAAATTTTATCAGCATTAAAAGTGCCACTGTTGAAGAGGCGTAACTGTCGCATAGGAGACGTTGCAGAGATTGTTGCCACTCCGTTTGGTGGTCAGAATCCTTCTGTATTTTTCAACACATTCAGTCGTGGTATTGTCTGCAATGTCAATGGTGCACAGGGTTGTTGGATTTTGACGCCCTGACACTCAGTTACACCAGCAATTATAACTATGTCAATATCTGTCCTGTTTTGTGTTGTTGAAAGGATGGCTAAAAATCCACAGCTCTTTCCACATTTTCACTTGTCTCAGATTCTCTTCTCTGTGTGTTTCTTGGTCTAGCTCTGCCTCACTTACCCTGGGGGTTCCAGAACAAGGACTGCTTTGTAATGTTATCAACAGGTTTCCTCAGTTTGTGTCCTATCCACCACCATCTTCTTTTTCTAATCTCTTGTTCCACTGGTTCTTGTCATTACTTCCACATTAGTGATCTTGTCATACCATATTAATCCTTCTATCCTACGCAGGCACCCATTTATGAAAGTCTGTAGCATTTTGGTAGCTGTTTTTTGCTGTTCTCCAAGTTTCAGAGCCATGCAATAGGACTGACTTGACATTTGAGTTGAAGATTCTTATTTTAGTGTTGGACTCGATTTCCATATATTTCCCTGTGCAATATAAATCAAAGCTCCTCTTGCTTTTTTGTATTTTTATTTAGATATCATTGTCCGTCTCTCCAACTTTGTCTATATTGCTGCCAAGATATGTGTATGATTCAACATCTTGTAGTTGTGTTTCTTCAGGTTCAATCTTGTTATCATTTCTTGCATTTATTCTCATTATTGTTGTCTTTTCCCTCCCTATGTATTTCTTAGACCCACTTGCTGTGACCTCTTATCGAGTATTTTCATTTTGTCTTGCATCTGATTACGGTTATAGGACAGAAACTGTGTATTACTGTTTGATAAAATGTAGGTAGTCCATCAAACATTTGCATAGATAGTTAATGCTGGTAGTGTTTGCAGTAGTAGATTTGTGTCTTGAACATTTATTATTAGGTACTTAGTGTTGCAGTTTATTTTTCTGCATAATTTATTTTAATTGCTGTATTTGAAGGTACCTCACTGGCATTATTGCTGCATCATTGTGCTGGAAGAATAAAGAGTGGGTTGGATTCTCTTTGGCATGCAGTTTAAATAGTATCCACAGAGCATTAGACTTTTATATAAGAAAGGAGAGACTGAATTTAAGGTTAGACCCTGAGAAAGAAATTGAAAACAGTTTCTTATATGGACTCGTCACCATATCTCTTAATGTGAGGGATACTGTGATAGGTAAGTAAATGTTTCTTTTGTTCTATTACTTATTTGTTCTTTGTCATTTGACGTGCTTCATGTATATATATATTTTAAAAAAAGCTAGTGTCCAAAAATGTATTCTAATCCAGCTATTATTTGCTGTAATATCATATTATTTTTCACATCAGCGTGCAAAGAAAACATAAATGTGTAAATAGTGTGTGCGATAAACGAGTGCCAAGGCCTTATAGCTCTATCTTTTCCTACATCTCTCATATTTTATTTTCTCCCACATTTGTGCTCTTTCATCCCACATTTGCTATTTCATCGTTTTGATTATTCGCGACCGGTATCTAGAGAACCGCATTTGTTCTTTCATCGGTGGTAAAATAAAGTCTTTTGATTGAGTCCCCATACCTGACATCATCATTTGAAGTCCACATTGCATCGTGATAAATCTGGTGAAAACACATCTGGTCATCCAGATCAGACATCTGGGCATTATACAATTTCTGTGGACTGTTGCTATCTTTGTTGCTCGGCCAGGTCACCACATTGGACGCCCAGCTTGGCCAGGTGAAAACGTCTCATGCTGATTAAACCAACCAGCATGTAAATCAATAGGCGGCACCACAAAGGGGACATGTTAGCATGCTGGCGACAATGGACGGAGGTAACATAAGAGTGCCGCCAACACACGGAGCGATAGACAATCAGAGAGTAATGTGACAGCACTTTTGCATTGGCCAGCCAATTATCTCAATACCTGTTTGTCAGGCAAGCCAGGCAACGAAAGTTGGTCGCGAATTACCCCACCCACTTTTGGACTGACAGGGGGCAAGAGCAATCCTGGGAATGAATCCTTAGGTATTGGTTGTATGGACGGAGTTGTACGTCACCGGTCCAAGGAACCCACATTGGACTTCTAGATATATGATATACCGCATAAGCTCGCTAGAGAGAGGAGTCCAGTTTTTACATTGTGAGGTAGAGATTAAATCCCTAAAACGCCTAGCCTAAATACACGGGTTTATTCATTTCTGTGGTGAATTGTGTTCGTAAAGGATTTTGCGAAGGGAAAAGAAGGTTAGTAGATCTTATACAGATTATTAATACATTTTCTTATTCTTTGTTTAGTTTAACCTCACAGCTAAATGTGCAAAAGATAGAGTTTCAATTAATTCTTTTCATAACTGATTAATAAAATCAAAAGATTTTCCTAGAAGATGATAGGATGATAGGAGGTAATTAATAGTTCATACTTCACCTTCATCATCATCACAGTCTCCCATGCGCACACACTCTCATGCACAAGATAGTTAACATCGTTAGAATTGAACTCAGAGAGAGATCAATAATGAGCAGTAGTATAAATGAAAGTCAACCAGTGATGTTAAGTGTGAAAACTTATGAAGACTTTTGTGTGTCTTCAGTTCATCAGAGGTCTGAGTCTACACGCAATGTGTCTGACGTCTAACCAAAAATAAGTTATCAAAATACGGACATTTGGCTAGCAGAATTCGCCATAGGACATCTTTCATTCCTCAATTAAAAAGGAATATTGTCTCACCCACAATTCAGGAGGGGGAACGCAGCATTTTTCGTCACCATATACTGCTGGCTCACAAGTTCAATACAAAGTTATCACAAGTTCAAATCACTCGAAAGCTTATTATCTGAAGTCAAGTTAAAGAGCTCAAAAGTGGAATCTCATATTTATACCAAGTGCAACACACTCTTAAGCGCATTCTATGAAGCAGACTCTAAAGTATATTTTATGAATCACGACTACATACGAAAGATAATGAGTCTACATATCACTAACATTTTGTGAAGATATCCAGTCTGGCCAGTACCCTCGGGAGATTAGACAACAGACTTTTTTCCATATGACAGCTATTAACTGTTGATCAACACTACAGAGATATACTCAAACAGTGAAGGAATATATATATCTCGTCAACGTTCTCAGTACGACAACAGTTTTCATCAGAACGTCCTCGGCTTAGAGATACCCCACTCAAAATAACGTATGACCACTTGGGACATTTTATGCATACATGTGAATCATCGTTTCCATGAGAAGCATTTAGAGACACATGGGCTGTGTAGATTACTCACCATTTTGGTAACACGTATCATATCACATCATCATCATTTCACTTTACACCAGTTCATTCTTAATTAACTACTACTTAATTAACTGCAATTTTAATATCTCATCTGTGTGTTTTGTGTGAATGGTCTTTTACCACCATCACGTTCTAACCATTACTAACCCTATATGTGTGGATATTTAATTAATAAACCCAACAATCGTTTGATCATTATCTAGTTTGTTAATGTATCACTCGTGCTGTCGGTGTTACAGATTCACATATAGGAACATTTCTCTACTCAGATGAGGTTGGGGGCTTTTTCTGTTACGGGATCTAAGGGCAGAAGCTAAGGTCGTGGGGAAACAGAACTCTTTCCATAATTAATTAGAAAACACTGTCCAGTGGAAAGCATTCGCATTCCCGTCTTCTTGTCCCTATCTCGAATAGGTCTTTATTCTTTCTTAACGAGCCAATTTCTAGAGACCTTCTACCTAATATTTCATAGGCTATTCCTGGCAAAATCTACTGTCGTAGTTGTCACAATACGCGCCACGTGACAATTGGGGGCTCGTCCGGAATTAGTGAACCCGGACTTAAAAGTATGATAAATCACATTTTCATCCCTGCTATACAGTTGCGATAAATGCAAAATTTGTTGGCATTTTGAGGGATTACCTCCTAGACTGACTCTTACTATAATTTGTCTATTTCATAGGGGGGATCATTTATATCTCTAAAGCACGAGTGATACTTTTTAAATTAAGTATCAAACGGACAGAGTAAACACTTTTTGATAACAGAGGATATTGTAAGGAACTGAATTTTTTTTTTTTTTTCTGTAACTGCTGGGAAAATTGTTATCATAAATATTTAGTAAATTTTTCATAGAAACTGCGAGATAATCTGTTATATAATTTTTCATAATATGCTGAGTGAGTGATTTTTTAAGAACTATTTGAACTTGATTACTAATTTAAACCTAGCTGGTTTTAAAGAGATAATTACTTGTGCGAGTCAAATAATTTTGTTTGGAGGTTACTGCCAATTTTTCCCTTCACGAACCCATACTGCATATCATGGCAGATTCCGCAAAAATTAGAACTAGTTTAATGGAGGCAGGGCGTGAATACGGGTTAAGTGGAAAAGATCTGATGAAATTTGTAAGTGAGGAGACTGGTAAACTTCATGCAAGAGAGATGGAAGTGCAGAAACTTGCAATGGAGAAGGAGAAGGCCGCAGCAGAAGCAGCGGAGCGGAAAGCCGCAGCAGATGCAGCAGAGCGGAAAGCCACAGCAGATGCAGCAGAGCGGACAGCAGAAGCAGTGGAGCGGAAAGAGAAAGCCGCAGCAGAGCATGCACTTAACATGAAGCAACTGGAAATCCAGGGACAGACCAATCAGATAGAGTTGGCAAAAAGTGCAGCGGCTTCCAACTGGGATGGAGGGTACTCACCCAGCTCAGATGGTGTACCTACTTCGCAACCTGCGCCACCCAATGCCATGAACTTTCTGCTGGAACCTTTTTCAGAAAGGAACGATACCATGGACGCCTTTTTAGACCGCTTCGAACGCTTTGCAACAGTGTTTGGACTTGAAGAACGGAAGTGGAACTTGAAACTTTCCCAGGGCCTAAGAGGAGCCACCTAAGAAGTCTTTAATAAACTTCCAGCCAGAGAGCAAGATGACTATCAGGCATTGAAAAAAGCTCTCTTGGTGAGGTACGAGCTTCATTCAGAGGCTTTCCGAAAAAAAATTTGAGGTTCTAGGAAGGAGGCCAGAGAGACTTTCTCACAGTTCGTAGCCCGTATTGAAGACTACCTAGTGAAGTGGTGTACACTGGGAAACTTTACCGAGAACTATGATGGGTTGAAAGAGCTGATTGTGATAGAGCAACTAAAAGAGTCTATGTCGGTGGAAATGCGTAGATTTCTCACTGAAAACAGCGCTGACCAGTTAGGAAATATTCTTACTGGCAGAGCGATTCCAAATTTCTCTCATAGAGTCTCAAGGAGCTAGAAAGACGTTTCCGGATCAGGCGCCAAAGCAACCAGCTTGCTCCGAACCAGACCAACAAAGCAAAGGACTCCACATCTCGCATAAACAGCACGCAAAACAAGATAACTACAAAGAGCAAAACAAGAAAAATGCTGCTCCACACCAGAGACAGGGAGATAAATGGTGCAGGTACTGTCACTTGAACAATCACAACACTAATGAGTGCAAGCGCAGACAAATCCCCAACATGCTGCCTGTCTGCAGACAAAATCGTCACCCCGGGAAGGAGCAGAGTACCGGAAACGTTTCTCATCCTTCCGTCATCGAATCAGTCCTCGTAAATGGACAATCTGTGGAGTGCCTTTATGACACAGGACTTGCTTTCGATGCAGTGGTCAGGGCATCTCTTGTCACCCCTGACCAGATAACAGAAGAGAGTGTCGACATCCAAGGTCCGTCAAAGGATGTTGCACCCAAGACACTGCCAGTTGCACTTATCAGAGTGGAATCTCGTTACGTGACAGGAGAGATTCGTGCAGCCATAATGGAAGAACCAATCTACTCTTTAATCTTGGGATGTAGATATGTGTTCCTTGGAGAACCTACTCAACCACTAGTCATAGCGGCCATACAGACTAGAGGACAATCAACAAAAGACACAGAGCAGGAACCTCCTACCACTATCCTCCCCGAGGAATTGAAGAGGGCCCAAATGGAAGATTCCTCACTGGTGCCCTGTTTTAAGAAATTACCTAGGACACACAACCCACCTACCAAGGGAGACTTCTTTATGAAGAATGGATTGATGTATCGCCGAGCTGGAAACGAAGGACAGGAACACAACCAATTAGTAGTTCCTGCAACCTATAGGAACCAGGTGCTTGAGATGGGCCACTCTATCCCATTTAGTGGACACATGGGAATGAGCGCCACGACTCAAAGGATCGCCTGCCACTATTATTGGCCAGGGATCACCGGCGACATTGAACGTTTCGTCAAGTCTTGTCCTCAGTGCCAGAAAGTTGCACCAAAACACTGGACGGCACCCGCGACCCTTGGGGAGATGCCAATCTTAGGCACCCCATTTGAAAGAGTGGCCGTGGATATAATTGGACCTCTGCTGAGAACTAAGAAGAGGAACTCCCATATCCTTACCTTGGTGGACACATGTTCCATGTGGGGCGAAGCCATAGCCATGCCCGCATGCGACTCAGTGCATGTAGCTGATGCTTTACTGAATATCTTTACTAGATTGGGCTTCCCACATGAAATTCTCACAGACAACGGGTCACAATTTCGAGGCAAGTTAACAGAGGAGGTGCTTAGAATATTCAAGACTAGGCATATTCATACTTCGCCCTATCACCCCCAAAGTAACGGGCAAGTAGAGCGGTTTAACGGGACGCTCACCTCTATTCTTCGGAAGTTGGCACAGGAGAAGCCAGAAACTTGGGATCAGTATCTTCCTGCCACATTATTTGCTTATAGGGAAGTACCGCATGCGTCAACGGGAGTCCCTCCGGCCACATTACTCTTTGGAAGACCTATTAAAGGTCCATTAGAAGCCTTACTAAGAACATGGACAGATGCCAAGGCAGACGACACTGTCACATCAGCCTTCCAGTACGTCACAGACTTGAAACAATGTCTGAAGACTGGCTGGGAATTAGCCACAGCGAAAGTACGGGAGGCTAGGCGGAAACATGCCAAATATTACAATCGGAATGCGAAGGACCGAGAACTAGCAGTGGTAGAGAAGGTGCTACTTCTTCTGCCGAGTAGCAGTAATAAGTTGCAGATTTGCTGGAGGGGACCCTACAAAGTTGTGGAAAAGATTTCTCGCACCAACTATAAAATTGCTGTGAACGGAAAGCAGAAAATTTATCACTTAAATTTGCTTAAGAAGTTTTACGAGCAAGCCCCTGCCGAACCAGCGCACCTCATGACTATGGCCATTGCTATGCAAATGGAAGAAGAGCCTTTATCATCCGTAGAGTACCCGGTGATACAGGAGGAATCACATTTAGATGTGAAAATAAGCTCCACCCTAACGGAAGCCCAGCAAGAAAAAGTGAGGAGATTGATGGAAAACCACGCCGACTCCCTGACAGACAAACCGGGCCGGACAAACCTGATGGAGTTTGACATGGAAGTCACGGATCCTATGCCCGTCTGAATGAGAACCTATCCGATTCCGTATGCCAAGGTGACGGTATTAAAGCAAGAAATTGATTATTTACTTAAGGAAGGCATAATTTCGAAGTCGGAGTCTCCTTACAGTGCAGGCGTGGTGCTGTTACGCAAACCCAGTGGAGAACACCGCCTGTGCATTGACTACCAACAGCTGAATGCGTTAACACAGTTCCAGCCAGAACCGTTATTGGACCAGAACCAGCTATTTACTAAGCTGAGCAGAGCTTGCTATTTTTCAAAGATCGACCTCAGTAAAGGGTACTATCAAATACCGGTAAAAGCTGAGGTGAGGAACCTGTTAGCATTCAGTACTCCAGAGGGACACTTCGAGTTTAATGTGATGCCATTTGGGCTAAACAATGCTCCTAGTGTCTTCACAAGGATGATGTGAAAGTTATTGGAACCTCTGAATCATCCCGCCATCAGCAATTTTATGGATGATATCCTAGTAGCTACTGAATCGTTTGAAGAACATTTATCAGCGTTATCCTTGCTGTTTAACAGACTCAGAGAAGCGGGACTAATCGCCCGCCCAACCAAATGCCAAGTTGGGTGTGAACAGCTAGAGTTCCTGGGACATACTATCACCCATGGAACCATGTTCCCCGAGACTCAAAACGTTGAGAAGCTGAGAAATGCACCGAGACCGTCCACAAAAAGGGATGTCCAGTCATTTATATCCCTCCGTGGATTCTACCAGAGATATATAAAGGATTTCAATAGCCTCTGTGCGCCGCTTACATCGCTAACCAAGAAAGGAAACCTGGATAAAGTGACATGGTCAGCAGAATGTGAACACGCATGTGCACTCTTAAAAGAGAAACTCACCAAAAAACCCATTTTACGGCTCCCAGATTTAACTCGAAAATTCATCTTGCGCACAGATGCCAGTAACATTGGAATCGGGGCTACATTACTTCAGCTGGACGACAGAAGCCCACCAAATCTATTTCCGGTCACATACGTGAGTCGGAAGTTAAACCGAGCAGAACAAAACTATTCCACAATTGAAAAGGAATGTTTGTCCCTCATCTGGGGAATACAAAAATTTCAAGCATACCTGTACGGAAGGAAATTTACGATCCAGAGTGATCACCAACCTCTGACCTTCCTCGCCAATTCAAAGAATTTGAATGCTAGACTGATGAGGTGGTCGCTTGTTCTACAACCTTACACGTTCCAAGTGGACTATATCCAAGGAAAACATAACGTAGGAGCGGACTTTTTAAGCCGTCATCCTATGAGGCAGGACGGAGAACACAGACAAGTAGAGGAAAGGGTGGAAACCAGAGAGAAAAACGAAGATGAGGAAAAGGATTAATGAATCCTGAGCAAGAAGGCTCAGCTCTCCTGAGTGTGATTGACATCACACTTGAGGAGGGGACTATTGTGATAAACAAGCGCCAAGGCCTTATAGCTCTATCTTTTCCTGCATCTCTCGTATTTTATTTTCTCCCACATTTGTGCTCTTTCATCCCACATTTGCTATTTCATCGTTTTGATTATTCGCGACCGGTATCTAGAGAACCGCATTTGTTCTTTCATCGGTGGTAAAATAAAGTCTTTTGATTGAGTCCCCATACCTGACATCATCATTTGAAGTCCACATTGCATCGTGATAAATCTGGTGAAAACACATCTGGTCATCCAGATCAGACATCTGGGCATTATACAATTTCTGTGGACTGTTGTTATCTTTGTTGCTCGGCCAGGTCACCACATTGGATGCCCAGCTTGGCCAGGTGAAAACGTCTCATGCTGATTAAACCAAACGGCATGTAAATCAATAGGTGGCGCCACAAAGGGGACATGTTAGCATGCTGGCGACAATGGACGGAGGTAACATAAGAGTGCCGCCAACACACGGAGCGATTGACAATCAGAGAGTAATGTGACAGCACTTTTGCATTGGCCAGCCAATTATCTCAATACCTGTTTGTCAGGCAAGCCAGGCAACGAAAGTTGGTCGCGAATTACCCCACCCACTTTTGGACTGACAGGGGGCAAGAGCGATCCTGGGAATGAATCCTTAGGTATTGGTTGTATGGACGGAGTTGTACGTCACCGGTCCAAGGAACCCACATTGGACTTCTAGATATATAATATACCGCGTAAGCTCGCTAGAGAGAGGAGTCCAGTTTTTACATTGTGAGGTAGAGATTAAATCCCTAAAATGCCTAGCCTGAATACACGTGTTTATTCAGAGTGAATAATAATTCATTTCTGTGGTGAATTGTGTTCGTAAAGGATTTTGCGAAGGGAAAAGAAGGTTAGTAGATTTTATACAGATTATTAATACATTTTCTTATTCTTTGTTTAGTTTAGCCTCACAGCTAAATGTGCGAAAGATAGAGTTTCAATTAATTCTTTTCATAACTGATTAATAAAATCAAAAGATTTTCCTAGAAGATGATAGGATGATAGGAAGTAATTAATAGTTTATACTTCACCTTCATCATCATCACAGTCTCCCATGCGCACACACTCTCATGCACAAGATATTTAACATCATTAGAATTGAACTCAGAGAGAGATCAATAATGAGCAGTAGTATAAATGAAAGTCAACCAGTGATGTTAAGTGTGAAAACTTACGAAGACTTTTGTGCGTCTTCAGTTCATCAGAAGTCTGAGTCTACACGCAACGTGTCTGACGTCTAACCAGAAATAAGTTATCAAAAAACGGACATTTGGCTAGCAGAATTCGCCATAGGACATCTTTCATTCCTCAATTAAAAAGGAATATTGTCTCACCCACAATTCAGGAGGGGGACGCAGCATTTTTCGTCACCATATACTGCTGGCTCACAAGTTCAATACAAAGTTATCTCAAGTTCAAATCACTCGAAAGCTTATTATCTGAAGTCAAGCTAAAGAGCTCAAAAGTGGAATCTCATATTTATACCAAGTGCAACACACTCTTAAGCGCATTCTATGAAGCAGACTCTAAAGTATATTTTATGAATCACGACTACATACGAAAGATAATGAGTCTACATATCACTAACATTTTGTGAAGATATCCAGTCTGGCCAGTACCCTCGGGAGATTAGACAACAGACTTTTTTCCATATGACAGCTATTAACTGTTGATCAACACTACAGAGATATACTCAAACAGTGAAGGAATATATATATCTCGTCAACGTTCTCAGTACGACAACAGTTTTCATCAGAACGTCCTCGGCTTAGAGATACCCCACTCAAAATAACGTATGACCACTTGGGACATTTTATGCATACATGTGAATCATCGTTTCCATGAGAAGCATTTAGAGACACATGGGCTGTGTAGATTACTCACCATTTTGGTAACACGTATCATATCACATCATCATCATTTCACTTTACACCAGTTCATTCTTAATTAACTACTACTTAATTAACTGCAATTTTAATATCTCATCCGTGTGTTTTGTGTGAATGGTCTTTTACCACCATCACGTTCTAACCATTACTAACCCTATATGTGTGGATATTTAATTAATAAACCCAACAATCGTTTGATCATTATCTAGTTTGTTAATGTATCACTCGTGCTGTCGGTGTTACAGATTCACATATAGGAACATTTCTCTACTCAGATGAGGTTGGGGGCTTTTTCTGTTACGGGATCTAAGGGCAGAAGCTAAGGTCGTGGGGAAACAGAACTCTTTCCATAATTAATTAGAAAACACTGTCCAGTGGAAAGCATTCGCATTCCCGTCTTCTTGTCCCTATCTCGAATAGGTCTTTATTCTTTCTTAACGAGCCAATTTCTAGAGACCTTCTACCTAATATTTCATAGGCTATTCCTGGCAAAATCTACTGTCGTAGTTGTCACAATACGCGCCACGTGACAATTGGGGGCTCGTCCGGAATTATTGAACCCGGACTTAAAAGTATGATAAATCACATTTTCATCCCTGCTATACAGTTGCGATAAATGCAAAATTTGTTGGCATTTTGAGGGATTACCTCCTAGACTGACTCTTACTATAATTTGTCTATTTCATATACTTTTTAAAATTAAGGGGGGATAACAGAGGATATTGTAAGGAAACTGAATTCATTTATATCTCTAAAGCACGAGTGATACTTTTTAAATTAAGTATCAAACGGACAGAGTAAACACTTTTTGATAACAGAGGATATTGTAAGGAACTGAATTTTTTTTTTTTTCTGTAACTGCTGGGAAAATTGTTATCATAAATATTTAGTAAATTTTTCATAGAAACTGCGAGATAATCTGTTATATAATTTTTCATAATACGCTTTTTTTTTTTCCCTTCACGAACTGTAACTGCTGGGAAAATTGTTATCATAAATATTTAGTAAATTTTTCAAAGAAAACTTCGAGATAATCTGTTATATAATTTTTCATAATACGAATGAGTGAGATGATTTTTTGCAGCAAGAAGAACTATTTGAACTTGATTACTAATTTAAACCTAGCTGGTTTTAAAGAGATAATTACTTGTGCGAGTCAAATAATTTTGTTTGGAGGTTACTGCCAATTTTTCCCTTCACGAACCCATACTGCATATCATGGCAGATTCCACAAAAATTAGAACTAGTTTAATGGAGGCAGGGCGTGAATACGGGTTAAGTGGAAAAGATCTGATGAAATTTGTAAGTGAGGAGACTGGTAAACTTCATGCAAGAGAGATGGAAGTGCAGAAACTTGCAATGGAGAAGGAGAAGGCCGCAGCAGAAGCAGCGGAGCGGAAAGCCGCAGCAGATGCAGCAGAGCGGAAAGCCACAGCAGATGCAGCAGAGCGGACAGCAGAAGCAGTGGAGCGGAAAGAGAAAGCCGCAGCAGAGCATGCACTTAACATGAAGCAACTGGAAATCCAGGGACAGACCAATCAGATAGAGTTGGCAAAAAGTGCAGCGGCTTCCAACTGGGATGGAGGGTACTCACCCAGCTCAGATGGTGTACCTACTTCGCAACCTGCGCCACCCAATGCCATGAACTTTCTGCTGGAACCTTTTTCAGAAAGGAACGATACCATGGACGCCTTTTTAGACCGCTTCGAACGCTTTGCAACAGTGTTTGGACTTGAAGAACGGAAGTGGAACTTGAAACTTTCCCAGGGCCTAAGAGGAGCCACCTAAGAAGTCTTTAATAAACTTCCGGCCAGAGAGCAAGATGACTATCAGGCATTGAAAAAAGCTCTCTTGGTGAGGTACGAGCTTCATTCAGAGGCTTTCCGAAAAAAAATTTGAGGTTCTAGGAACGAGGCCAGAGAGACTTTCTCACAGTTCGTAGCCCGTATTGAAGACTACCTAGTGAAGTGGTGTACACTGGGAAACTTTACCGAGAACTATGATGGGTTGAAAGAGCTGATTGTGATAGAGCAACTAAAAGAGTTTATGTCGGTGGAAATGCGTAGATTTCTCACTGAAAACAGCGCTGACCAGTTAGGAAATATTCTTACTGGCAGAGCGATTCCAAATTGCTCTCATGGAGTCTCAAGGAGCTAGAAAGACGTTTCCGGATCAGGCGCCAAAGCAACCAGCTTGCTCCCAACCAGACCAACAAAGCAAAGGACTCCACATCTCGCATAAACAGCACGCAAAACAAGATAACTACAAAGAGCAAAACAAGAAAAATGCTGCTCCACACCAGAGACAGGGAGATAAATGGTGCAGGTACTGTCACTTGAACAATCACAACACTAATGAGTGCAAGCGCAGACAAATCCCCAACATGCTGCCTGTCTGCAGACAAAATCGTCACCCCGGGAAGGAGCAGGGTACCGGAAACGTTTCTCATCCTTCCGTCATCGAATCAGTCCTCGTAAATGGACAATCTGTGGAGTGCCTTTATGACACAGGACTTGCTTTCGATGCAGTGGTCAGGGCATCTCTTGTCACCCCTGACCAGATAACAGAAGAGAGTGTCGACATCCAAGGTCCGTCGAAGGATGTTGCACCCAAGACACTGCCAGTTGCACTTATCAGAGTGGAATCTCGTTACGTGACAGGAGAGATTCGTGCAGCCATAATGGAAGAACCAATCTACTCTTTAATCTTGGGATGTAGATATGTGTTCCTTGGAGAACCTACTCAACCACTAGTCATAGCGGCCATACAGACTAGAGGACAATCAACAAAAGACACAGAGCAGGAACCTCCTACCACTATCCTCCCCGAGGAATTGAAGAGGGCCCAAATGGAAGATTCCTCACTGGTGCCCTGTTTTAAGAAATTACCTAGGACACACAACCCACCTACCAAGGGAGACTTCTTTATGAAGAATGGATTGATGTATCGCCGAGCTGGAAAAAACGAAGGACAGGAACACAACCAATTAGTAGTTCCTGCAACCTATAGGAACCAGGTGCTTGAGATGGGCCACTCTATCCCATTTAGTGGACACATGGGAATGAGCGCCACGACTCAAAGGATCGCCTGCCACTATTATTGGCCAGGGATCACCGGCGACATTGAACGTTTCGTCAAGTCTTGTCCTCAGTGCCAGAAAGTTGCACCAAAACACTGGACGGCACCCGCGACCCTTGGGGAGATGCCAATCTTAGGCACCCCATTTGAAAGAGTGGCCGTGGATATAATTGGACCTCTGCTGAGAACTAAGAAGAGGAACTCCCATATCCTTACCTTGGTGGACACATGTTCCATGTGGGGCGAAGCCATAGCCATGCCCGCATGCGACTCAGTGCATGTAGCTGATGCTTTACTGAATATCTTTACTAGATTGGGCTTCCCACATGAAATTCTCACAGACAACGGGTCACAATTTCGAGGCAAGTTAACAGAGGAGGTGCTTAGAATATTCAAGACTAGGCATATTCATACTTCGCCCTATCACCCCCAAAGTAACGGGCAAGTAGAGCGGTTTAACGGGACGCTCACCTCTATTCTTCGGAAGTTGGCACAGGAGAAGCCAGAAACTTGGGATCAGTATCTTCCTGCCACATTATTTGCTTATAGGGAAGTACCGCATGCGTCAACGGGAGTCCCTCCGGCCACATTACTCTTTGGAAGACCTATTAAAGGTCCATTAGAAGCCTTACTAAGAACATGGACAGATGCCAAGGCAGACGACACTGTCACATCAGCCTTCCAGTACGTCACAGACTTGAAACAATGTCTGAAGACTGGCTGGGAATTAGCCACAGCGAAAGTACGGGAGGCTAGGCGGAAACATGCCAAATATTACAATCGGAATGCGAAGGACCGAGAACTAGCAGTGGTAGAGAAGGTGCTACTTCTTCTGCCGAGTAGCAGTAATAAGTTGCAGATTTGCTGGAGGGGACCCTACAAAGTTGTGGAAAAGATTTCTCGCACCAACTATAAAATTGCTGTGAACGGAAAGCAGAAAATTTATCACTTAAATTTGCTTAAGAAGTTTTACGAGCAAGCCCCTGCCGAACCAGCGCACCTCATGACTATGGCCATTGCTATGCAAATGGAAGAAGAGCCTTTATCATCCGTAGAGTACCCGGTGATACAGGAGGAATCACATTTAGATGTGAAAATAAGCTCCACCCTAACGGAAGCCCAGCAAGAAAAAGTGAGGAGATTGATGGAAAACCACGCCGACTCCCTGACAGACAAACCGGGCCGGACAAACCTGATGGAGTTTGACATGGAAGTCACGGATCCTATGCCCGTCTGAATGAGAACCTATCCGATTCCGTATGCCAAGGTGACGGTATTAAAGCAAGAAATTGATTATTTACTTAAGGAAGGCATAATTTCGAAGTCGGAGTCTCCTTACAGTGCAGGCGTGGTGCTGTTACGCAAACCCAGTGGAGAACACCGCCTGTGCATTGACTACCGACAGCTGAATGCGTTAACACAGTTCCAGCCAGAACCGTTATTGGACCAGAACCAGCTATTTACTAAGCTGAGCAGAGCTTGCTATTTTTCAAAGATCGACCTCAGTAAAGGGTACTATCAAATACCGGTAAAAGCTGAGGTGAGGAACCTGTTAGCATTCAGTACTCCAGAGGGACACTTCGAGTTTAATGTGATGCCATTTGGGCTAAACAATGCTCCTAGTGTCTTCACAAGGATGATGTGAAAGTTATTGGAACCTCTGAATCATCCCGCCATCAGCAATTTTATGGATGATATCCTAGTAGCTACTGAATCGTTTGAAGAACATTTATCAGCGTTATCCTTGCTGTTTAACAGACTCAGAGAAGCGGGACTAACCGCCCGCCCAACCAAATGCCAAGTTGGGTGTGAACAGCTAGAGTTCCTGGGACATACTATCACCCATGGAACCATGTTCCCCGAGACTCAAAACGTTGAGAAGCTGAGAAATGCACCGAGACCGTCCACAAAAAGGGATGTCCAGTCATTTATATCCCTCCGTGGATTCTACCAGAGATATATAAAGGATTTCAATAGCCTCTGTGCGCCGCTTACATCGCTAACCAAGAAAGGAAACCTGGATAAAGTGACATGGTCAGCAGAATGTGAACACGCATGTGCACTCTTAAAAGAGAAACTCACCAAAAAACCCATTTTACGGCTCCCAGATTTAACTCGAAAATTCATCTTGCGCACAGATGCCAGTAACATTGGAATCGGGGCTACATTACTTCAGCTGGACGACAGAAGCCCACCAAATCTATTTCCGGTCGCATACGCGAGTCGGAAGTTAAACCGAGCAGAACAAAACTATTCCACAATTGAAAAGGAATGTTTGTCCCTCATCTGGGGAATACAAAAATTTCAAGCATACCTGTACGGAAGGAAATTTACGATCCAGAGTGATCACCAACCTCTGACCTTCCTCGCCAATTCAAAGAATTTGAATGCTAGACTGATGAGGTGGTCGCTTGTTCTACAATCTTACACGTTCCAAGTGGACTATATCCAAGGAAAACATAACGTAGGAGCGGACTTTTTAAGCCGTCATCCTATGAGGCAGGACGGAGAGCACAGACAAGTAGAGGAAAGGGTGGAAACCAGAGAGAAAAACGAAGATGAGGAAAAGGATTAATGAATCCCGAGCAAGAAGGCTCAGCTCTCCTGAGTGTGATTGACATCACACTTGAGGAGGGGGCTATTGTGATAAACAAGCGCCAAGGCCTTATAGCTCTATCTTTTCCTGCATCTCTCGTATTTTATTTTCTCCCACATTTGTGCTCTTTCATCCCACATTTGCTATTTCATCGTTTTGATTATTCGCGACCGGTATCTAGAGAACCGCATTTGTTCTTTCATCGGTGGTAAAATAAAGTCTTTTGATTGAGTCCCCATACCTGACATCATCATTTGAAGTCCACATTGCATCGTGATAAATCTGGTGAAAACACATCTGGTCATCCAGATCAGACATCTGGGCATTATACAATTTCTGTGGACTGTTGTTATCTTTGTTGCTCGGCCAGGTCACCACATTGGATGCCCAGCTTGGCCAGGTGAAAACGTCTCATGCTGATTAAACCAAACGGCATGTAAATCAATAGGCGGCGCCACAAAGGGGACATGTTAGCATGCTGGCGACAATGGACGGAGGTAACATAAGAGTGCTGCCAACACACGGAGCGATAGACAATCAGAGAGTAATGTGACAGCACTTTTGCATTGGCCAGCCAATTATCTCAATACCTGTTTGTCAGGCAAGCCAGGCAACGAAAGTTGGTCGCGAATTACCCCACCCACTTTTGGACTGACAGGGGCAAGAGCGATCCTGGGAATGAATCCTTAGGTATTGGTTGTATGGACGGAGTTTTACGTCACCGGTCCAAGGAACCCACATTGGACTTCTAGATATATAATATACCGCGTAAGCTCGCTAGATTCATCATCATCACAGTCTCCCATGCGCACACACTCTCATGCACAAGATATTTAACATCATTAGAATTGAACTCAGAGAGAGATCAATAATGAGCAGTAGTATAAATGAAAGTCAACCAGTGATGTTAAGTGTGAAAACTTACGAAGACTTTTGTGCGTCTTCAGTTCATCAGAAGTCTGAGTCTACACGCAACGTGTCTGACGTCTAACCAGAAATAAGTTATCAAAAAACGGACATTTGGCTAGCAGAATTCGCCATAGGACATCTTTCATTCCTCAATTAAAAAATAATATTGTCTCACCCACAATTCAGGAGGGGGACGCAGCATTTTTTGTCACCATATACTGCTGGCTCACAAGTTCAATACAAAGTTATCTCAAGTTCAAATCACTCGAAAGCTTATTATCTGAAGTCAAGCTAAAGAGCTCAAAAGTGGAAACTCATATTTATACCAAGTGCAACACACTCTTAAGTGCATTCTATGAAGCAGACTCTAAAGTATATTTTATGAATCATGACTACATACGAAAGATAATGAGTCTACATATCACTAACATTTCGTGAAGATATCCAGTCTGGCCAGTACCCTCGGGAGATTAGACAACAGACTTTTTTCCATATGAAAGCTATTAACTGTTGATCAACACTACAGATAGTAACATTATTCCTCTATAATTTGTGCACTCTTGTAAATTTCCCTTCTTAGGCAACTTAACCAGATATCCTTCCTTCCATTCTGCTGGTATCTCCTCCTTTTCCCAGACTTTACCATGTAATTTATATAACATCTCTGTAGCCGTGTCGATATCTGCTTTTATGGCCTCTGCTGCAATGCCATCAGGTCCAGCCCCTTTTCCATCTCTTAGAAGCTTTATGGCTTTCTTTATTTCTTCCTTCGTTGGTCTTTCACCATTAATTTGTAGCTCTTCTTCTGCTGGCTGGATGTCTGGGGGGTTTTGTGGAGCTGGTCTATTGAGAAGGTCACCAAAATATTCTGTCCACCTCTTCATTTGCTTCTGTATATTGCTGAGCAGTTTCCCATTCTTGTTTTTTATGAGGCAACTTGTTTGCTTGTATTTCCCTGTTAGCTTCTTTGTGCTGCTATACAGTTCTCTCATATTTCCTTTGGCTGCAGCATCTTCTGCCTCTCTTGCCACACCTCTTGGTCTATTTCAATTCAGTTACATGTCTTTTGGATTGGTGAACTCGCCTGCGACTTTCATTCAGATGATGCGGAGACTCTTTTCCTCAATATACTTCCTCTTGTCTCTTTTGATACTTCTTTTTACTTCTTTGTTTGCTTCTGTGTACACTTCTTGAGCCTTGGCTTTGGAACTTCTGGTTTTGCTTGTGTTTAAATCTGCTTTCTTGTTTTTTCTGTCTTTTATCTTATTGATGGTTTCTGTTGTTATCCATGCTTTTTGTTGTCGTTCCCTTTTCCCCAGTATTTCTTCACATGTCTCATTCCATACCGTCTTGATTTGCTGCTGATAACGTCTCTTTTTCTTGGAAGACAGACATCATCATCATCAGTTGATAAGATCTCTATGGTGTTGTTTGCTCCACTGTAGTGTATGGAATGTCAACTTGACCTACGCAGTGGTGTGTAGACATGGATTGAGTGTATAATGTGCGAATGACAATAAGGGTTCGTGGTGTTGACAAATGTTCTTTTCTCACACTCATGTATGGCTGGAAGTCATTGACACCAACGACTGTGTACCTTTCTACAGTTTAATTGGACGTATACACTCGACAGCACAGATAGTGACAAATCACAGGTTGGCATAATACATCATGGTACAGTGGATAAATGGTCTTGCAATGTTACATGGGCACTCATGCAGCATAATAGTATAATGGACTGTCAGTAGCCAAGCACTCAGTATCGCCCATACATATATATCATCTGACTTCACTGACTGAGCACGTCAGCTTATAAATAATATTTCAGATGGCTTCTAGACCTAAGCTCGTCTAGCGACGATTCTTTAACATATCACGTTTGGATACAGATAATGAATCTGTCCTAAAGTTAGTCATTCATTAAACTTTCATTGCTCTGTAGATTTGATCATGAACAATTGACTGCATTCTACAGGATATAGTGCTGCTAGGAATCGAAGTCGTTTTCATCGAGTCAAATA
The DNA here is from genome assembly GCA_024509875.1 of Oreohelix idahoensis. Taxonomy (NCBI): domain Eukaryota; kingdom Metazoa; phylum Mollusca; class Gastropoda; order Stylommatophora; family Oreohelicidae; genus Oreohelix; species Oreohelix idahoensis. The sequence continues at coordinate 145,835 of JAMPIV010015978.1, read as the reverse complement.
TATTCTCTTAGACATACAAATCGTACCTATCGAAAATGGTGGCTTCGTACGAGAGTTCATAAGAGTATCTTTGATTACCTTGGTATCAGAAATATGATTCTGCCATTCCTTGGCAATACGAATAAACACTGGGGTAAAGCATACACGATAGGTCTAGACGACTATCACTTTCCCCACAAATACTGAGATCACTTTTTCCGGCGACAAGCCGACATAGGAAAAAAACACAGTCCCCATCAGGACGAAGCCAAATCACACCACACTCTAGCGGCACATCCGCCGAATAGCCTTTGACCTCTCTAGAGACAACAGAACATATAGTTCGACTTAGATATGTAAAGATATACAGATATAAGACAAACTCGTCCTACTCAGACAAACAATACACATAAATTCAGGCCATCGATATTCTGAAGCAAGAACAATCTATTACTACCCAAACAACGAATAAATCGCAGTAAAATGGATTCATCCGCGGAGTTCGATCGAAGAGACGGCACAACTTTCAAGGGAAGTAACTCAATAATGACTTTCCCTTAAGCACTAAAAAATTACCTATTTTGTTTACAAAATATTTGCGAACATAACAAGTATACTAATGTATAATATTGTAAGATATCAAAGACTGCACGTAACAGTCTTACCACACCTCCCGGGAAAAAAAAATGGAACATTTTTTTTTTCTTTTTTTGAAATACATCTAGGAGCAACGTACAATAGGCTCACAACGCATGAATAATGCGCAGATGAAAATATCAGGAATACATATAACGCCTAATATGAGGCTAAGTCGACTTATGGAGCGACTGGTGAGAATGTGTCTCATAAACTGAGAGAAATTATTTCTCTACAAGTAAATTTTTCCAGGAAGGTGTCATCAAAGTATAATACAATCATTATTAAATTACAAATTTGTATCTATCATGATATGGAAAAGGAACTACTATAGAACTAGACATATCAAGAAGTCTAAGCCCTAATAGTTATGTGGAATCATGTGGGCATCTTGACAGAATGTCTGCCATCACATTATCTGATCCACGAATAGCTCGCACAGAGAAATGAAAAGGTTGAAGAGCAATTGCATATCGAGTAGACCTCGAGCTCTTCAAATTCTTACTCTGTATAGCAGTAAGAGCTTTTTGGTCGGTTTCTACTATGAAATGTGCGCCCAGAAGGAATCTCTGTAGTTTGAGGATCGACCAAACCATAGCTAATAGCTCACGGTCTAAAACCGAATAATTCCTTTCTGCCGCATTAAGTTTTCTGGAAATATACATTACAGGATGCAGAGTTCCAGAGTACTCTTGCATTAGTGCCGCTCCAATCCCAGTGGATGAAGCGTCACTACGAAGAACGAATGTTTTATCGTTAGTGGGTAGCACTAAAATAGGTGGTGTTGAAAACCATGTTTTAATCTTATCCAGAGAGCATTGGCATTCCTGAGACCAGTGGACCATATTAGGCGAACCTTTCTTTAGAAGTGTTGAAAGAGGTGCCATGATAGAGGATAGATTCTGAACGAATCTGCCATAAAATTGAATAAGACCTAACAGACTTCTCACCTGTTTTTTAGTCTTAGGGATCGAGATGTTAAGTATCTTACTAGTATTATGGTCCTCTGTCTTTAGGAAACCATGACCAACTCGGTGGCCTAGGAAAGAAATTTAGCTAAAACCAGTATAGGCTTTAGAGGGTTTTGCTGTTAGGTTGTGCTCGCGCAAGGTAGACAGCAATTCATCTAACCCTGAATAGTGATCTTCCCAAGTATCGCTGAAAAGACAGATGTCGTCTAGATATGCAATGACATCTGACCGATAAGATAGGATTCGGCGCATCATGCGTACGAATGTAGCTGGTGCGTTCATAAGACCGAAAGGCATAAAATTCCATTGGAACAAACCTCTAGGTGTTGAAAAAGCCGTGAGAGGTTTGGCGCGTTCAGATAAAGGAACTTGCCAATATCCTTTAGACAAATCAAGTTTAGTGAAAAAATGAGATTTGGAGAGTCGAGTAAGTAGCTCTTCCAGTAAAGGCATAGGTTCGGCATCGAACTTCGTTACTTGATTCAATTTTCGATAGTCAACGCAAAGACGTATGTTATTGTCTTTTTTACGCACAATAACCATCGGCGAAGAATATGCAGAGGTGGATGGTTCGATTATTTTCAAATCTATCATCTCATCCAACTCTTTCTCGACCTGTGCTTGAAAATGTATAGGTATAGGATAAGGTCTAACCCTAATAGGAGTATGGTCAGTTAGAACAATGTCATGTTGAATGACATTCGTTTGTCCAGGGATGTCAGTGAGTACATCCTGAAATGTTTGCAACATAGTTGAAACTTGTCGCTGTTCTCCTAGAGACAAATCAGGAGAGACAGTAACGTTCTTCCATGATTCACTAGAATGAAGTGGGATCATTGGAAGGGGGAGATTTACATCTGAAAAACTTGTTTCCTCATCCTGTATCACGGACAGTGATGAGTAATGACCATGTTGTACTGGAGAATTGTCCGTTGCTTGGAAAATGGGTTGCAAATAATCCGGACGTTCATGGAATTCAGTAAGCATATTGATGTGGAAGGTTTTATGCTTCCCATCAATATCGACAATATAGTCGACATCGGAAATTTTCGATATTATATCGTACGGACCTTTCCAAGAAATAAGTAATCTGTTTTCCCTACAAGGTAGTAATACAAATGCTTTGTCACCAGGACAAAGTTGTCGTAAGCATCTCTTCTTATTGGCAAATTGCCTTGCCTTCTGTTTCACAAATTCAGAAGAAGAAGTTGCTAATTTGCATGCTTCGATAATTTTTTGTCTCAACGCGATGACATATTCGTAGGATGACTTTGTGTCATCGTCAATATTGTCAGATGTTATGAGATCGTGAAGCAACGACATAGGGCCACGCGGACGCGCGCCAAAGACGAGTTCAAAGGGAGAAAATCCCATATGTTCATTGGGTACCTCTCTGTAAGCGAAGAGGGCCGCAGGTAAAACTCTGTCCCAGTCTTGAGGATGATCCTCAGTTATCTTCCCCAGTAAGTTTTTAAGTGTTCTATTAAGGCGTTCGACCATACCATTAGACATTGGATGGTAGATACTACTTAAAGATCTATCTATCTGCAGAGTAGACATTACTTGAGACATGGTATCTGATATTAGTTGGGTGCCATGGTCTGACAATATCTCTCCGGGGAACCCCAGACGAGAAAATATAAGCCAAAGAGCATCTGCAATGTCAGCAGTAGTAATGCTCTTCAGAGGAATAGCCTCTGGCCAACGTGTGCACATATCAACACACGTCAAGATAAACTGATGTCCTCTGGCAGACTTGATCTTAAATGGACCAATAATGTCTATGGCCATTTTTTGGAACGGCCGAATAGGAATGTCCGCCGCCTGAATGGGTGCAGCATGCCGTGGACCTTTGGATTTAACTTCCTGACATACTTTACAAGATCGACAATAAATCCGTATGTCCTTGTTTACCAATGGCCAACAGCAAGCCGCAAGGACTCTTGACTTAGTACGGGAAAAACCCATGTGTCCAGCACACTGAGCGTCGTGAGCGTGCTGCAAAATTTTAACTCTCAAATTCTTGGGAACCAGGATTTGAGAATGACTTGACGTAATGGAGTCTTGAACCATACGTACAAGTACGCCATTCTTCTTTGTAATCCACGATTTACGACTTGTGTCTTTATTCGGATCACCTTTAGTTGCAAGAATGAAGAATTTCTTCAGAGTGGAATCATCTTCTTGCTGTTTTATAAACGAGTCACGAGAAATTACCAAGGGATTATCTTGGTTATGCACTTCATTATCTTCAGTAGATGAAGTTTGAGGCATATTAAGAGCCTGAGCTCTAGTGACTACAGCGTTAGCAAGCTGCATGTTTTGCCTTTCCCACGCGGAAATTTGTTGCGGAGTGCATTCTCTGACTCCATGAATGCGACCGATGATGAGGTCAGCGATCGGATTCGGGAGAAGACATGCGTGTACATCTCCTGTAAAGAAAGGAGTAGCAATCCTAATGATAGCAGTAGAGTATTTCTCTAATGTGCCGCCAAATGTTACACATTTGACTACTTGTCCAGTGGCACGGGAAGGATCTACGAGTGACTGCCTAACACCAATTGTGGTGCATCCAGAATCAAATAGCACAGAGACTGGATTGTTATTCACTAAACCCTTATGTAAGACAAGAGAACCTCTTCCATCATGCGCGACTGATGCCGGAAAAGCAGGAAGAGGATGGCCACAGCTTAAAGTAGACACTGTGGTTGGCTCAAATAACGTTTTGCATTGGGGGCACTGAGATGCTCTCCCAAAATCAAAAGCGGCACATGCCATATTACTAGCATCATTATTATCTTTACTCTGTTTATAGGCTTCATGGGACTCTTGTTGTGCAGAGCTTGCCTGAAAATGTGGTTTATGTCTTTTGTTTTGAGATCTACCTCGGTTATTATCACCTCTGTAGTTATTGTTACCTCTATTGTAACCCCTATTTGGGTTTGAGTCATAGTTCCCTTGGTTACCATTATCATATTCATTATAATGAGTATCTCTGTAATTATGATCTTGTTGACTCCAAGACGGATAACCCTGATAGTTTCTATAATTACTTCCTCTACGGAAATTCCTATAATTATGACCACCCCTGTGTCGAGAGCTATCAGCTCGTCTCCAGTTCTTTGAAGAAGAACCCTGAAATGATTGGTTACCTTGGTTTTGATAACTATTATGGTTACCTTTTTTATCAAATCTGTTTTGAGGTCCCTGAAATCTGTGTGAATAATTGGGATTGTATGGTGTTGCTGAAGCAACTGGCATACTCTCCTTAATCTTAGTGTTGCCAAAAGTCACGTCGGGGTGTGCAGTGACATATTGGGAACAATATTCTTCCATTTCTTTTAGAGATTTGGGTTTACGCTCATGTATAAATTCAAGGAATGGTTTGTTCACACATGACATAATCTTATCTCTGAGCAACAAATCCATAAGTCCTTCATACGTTTTTTCTGTTTTGGAAAGCTCAATCCAACGATCAACTGTGAGACGTGCCTTTGCAGTGAATTCTGAGAATTCTACACCTGTCTCAGGTACCATCGTCTTAAATAAAAGGCGATAGCCTTCTTCACTTAGCTGGTATTTTTTTTATCAAAGCCGCCCTAATGACATCATAATTATCCTTATCTGCTTCTCCTACAAGGCATAATCTAGTCAAAGATTCACCTTTCAAGTTTTCTGCTAATTGATTAGCGTATTGTGATTTATCCACATTATGTGTACGACAAGAACGTTCAAATCTATCCAGCCAGAATGTAATATCGTCACTGGACTGATTGAACAGTGGAACCTTAACCTTGTAAGTAGAAGGTTTACCATTACCACTAGATGCCTGATTAACATTACTCATACTTGTCAATCTCAATTTCTCCAACTCAAATTCATGTTCTCTTATTGCTTTTTTTTCTTCAGCCTCTCTGTCTAATCTTTTTTGTTCAGCTTCCCTGTCTAATCTTTTTTGTTCAGCTTCCCTGTCTAATCTTTTTTGTTCAGCTTCAAATCTCATTTGCTCTACCTGCATCTGCAATTTCTTTTGTTCAGCAGCAGCCTCAGCTTCTCTTTCTAATCTTTTCTCTTCTGCCATAGCTCTTCTCTCTTCTGCAGCTAATGCTTTGTCATATTGAGCAACTGCCCATTGTTCTAATTGTTGACCAGTCTTATCAAGGGCTTTCCCTTGTATAATGAAGTATTCTAATGTAGACATGGTGTCTAACAATAATACTAATCACCTGAAATAATAATAATACCCCATGTTCTTAATGACTTGATTAAACAGTATACTATCCCAATATCTGTGGGTCCCAAGCCTTAATAAGGTCTTGTATGACAGTAATAATAATCAGGTACTGGTTTATACCATAATCCAAGTGCAGTGCACAGGCAATAGTGTCTTATGAAATATACCTATATAAAACATATGTCAACCAACAGAATACATAAAGTACAAATAGGACTGACAATACAAGAACGTTTGCAGAAATCAAAATAAATCAAATAGGGAAATCAATGAAAATAATCACTGAATCTGCAAAGAATAACAACACAAATGACGTCACAGTATATGAATATAAATTGTGAATAGAACTGAAAGATAGAAAAGGGTAGACCAACAAATTACAAACAACTCAAAACAAAACTAAAGAACAAAGAAATATTACAAAAATAACAATAATTACAGACTTCACAGCTAACACAAAAGCAACAGTTGTTGCAAGCAAATTTTCAATCAAGAAAATTGCACCTATAGAAAACGCCCACAACGGACCCTCTATGACGTGGGATATTCTGTTGTGAGGACTCCGCCCAACCTTAAACACAACCCGCTGACATAGAAACTAACATACTATACAAACAAATAACATGTAAACATAAATATATATAAATTATGTGTATGATAGTATGTGTTGCAAAATAGGCTCAGTTTTACAGTAATGGCAAAGTTATTTTTATGAAAATAAACAAACTGCCACTTTATTCAATTAAACATTCTGGCCTTAAATATTAAAGTTCATATATGGAAAACAAGAAGATCCATCGATAAAAATAGGACTTCTTAGTTCACAAATACTGTCTTCCTGTTAACATTGACAAGAATTGATCCAACTGTTCTGTGAAACTCTTTAATGTCTAATGTAAAAATGTCAACAACACTGACCTACATACTGCATTCACTTGACAGGTCACGTCACGAAGTGTTGACAAAGAGCAAACCAATACTGCAAGTGTGTCGTATCAGCCACAGGAAACGGTCTGGTATCGGTAATCAGTTGACTTCTTAACTTCTGCGAGGTCAAACCCAGAAAGCTGGTCCACCAGTTGATAACGTCTCTTTTTCTTGGAAGACAGACATCATCATCATCAGTTGATAAGATCTCTATGGTGTTGTTTGCTCCACTGTAGTGTATGGAATGTCAACTTGACCTACGCAGTGGTGTGTAGACATGGATTGAGTGTATAATGTGCGAATGACAATAAGGGTTCGTGGTGTTGACAAATGTTCTTTTCTCACACTCATGTATGGCTGGAAGTCATCGACACCAACGACTGTGTACCTTTCTACAGTTTAATTGGACGTATACACTCGACAGCACAGATAGTGACAAATCACAGATTGGCATAATACATCATGGTACAGTGGATAAATGGTCTTGCAATGTTACATGGGCACTCATGCAGCATAATAGTATAATGGACTGTCAGTAGCCAAGCACTCAGTATCGCCCATACATATATATATCATCTGACTTCACTGACTGAGCACGTCAGCTTATAAATAATATTTCAGATGGCTTCTAGACCTAAGCTCGTCTAGCGACGATTCTTTAACATAATGTTCAGCACATATTTTTCCATATAATAATATTGAACCGCTAATAAAGGGTTCTCATGTGTAGCAGTGATCTCTGGACTAATCAAGCGATAATACGGGCATCCCTTTTCTCTTCTTGAAAGTCACTACATGTTTGGTTCCAAGATGGCTTCACTCGTGAGCTGTCATTCACGTTTGGATACAGATAATGAATCTGTCCTAAAGTTAGTCATTCATTAAACTTTCATTGCTCTGTAGATTTGATCATGAACAATTGACTGCATTCTACAGGATATAGTGCTGCTAGGAATCGAAGTCGTTTTCATCGAGTCAAATATATTCTCTTAGACATACAAATCGTACCTATCGAAAATGGTGGCTTCGTACGAGAGTTCATAAGAGTATCTTTGATTACCTTGGTATCAGAAATATGATTCTGCCATTCCTTGGCAATAACTGTCTTTTTTTTTTTTCTTGTTGAGGTGATCACTGGCCCAAGACAGTATACATGTTGTTAGATGTGTAGTGCGAGCGTATGATGAATTGAGTGTGGGTGCGAATGAAGGCGCGAATGTGTTTAGGCTCGTATAGATGTAGATCCTGCAACCCATACTCTCACATGCAGTAATCAAGGATGCTTTGACACTGCAGGCATGTTTCAAGACATTTATTGACGAGAACACACATAGTATCAACAGGAACAGTCAGTGTAACAAGGTCATGCTGACCTGAAATCGATAGGTATACATTTGGCATTCAAAAAGGTAAACATCGGAATAGACGTGCATGGTCAATAGCAAAGTTCTTCAATAATGACAGTTCGTAGCGTCGCCCTTGGCGTCTCTGACTAAACGCGTCAGATGCCTTAGTTACTTTGACACACAGGTGCAACTTGGCACTCCCCGCCAATTGCACATATCAGGCTGTAGTATAATAGCCGAAAGCACAGGCCTCGTTCTGACGTCGGCCGTGTACTTCTGTTAAATAGGTTATCATCAACCCTGCAGTAATACTTATTGTAGATATGAATTCCGCCAATCTGCGGCTCCCACAATATATCTTCGTCACTGGATTTCTGGACAATATAAGACTAACAGTCTTGGATGGCTACCTCGAGCACAAATATATAAGTTCTGAAATGGCGGATCAGTGAGCTGCTGTTCACCCTAGGTAATCCTTTACATGTTCTGCCACCGAAAAGCGTAATAATGCATAAAGGTCGGTATTACCTGGAAAATGAATCCTCAGAACTAAACAAGGAATTCTGTCGTCATCCCGACGCACAGAGATTCACTGGGGAAAACTGCCATAGCAGTTACTTCGAAGATTCTCCCCGAAAAACAATGGACTCTTGGTCCCTTCAGAAAAACAGGACCTTCCCGGCTTGCCGGAAGTATATCTCACTCCCGCTTAAAAAACCTTCCCATAGGCCTACGCCCGAACTGACAACCTCTGACCCTAAAGGTCAAACACAATGAATGAATAAACAAGGGAAGACAACCCCTAATCAACCTGACATCGCAGGTAAAGACACAATTATACTTATGATACAAACATAAGCAAATAACTTGACAGATGACTCCGTCGAAAATGACAGCAACATTACTACCACCCCCCTGTAAAAAAAAATGAAATTTTTTTTTTTTTAAATATGTCCATGAGCAAGATAGCACCAGTATCACTTCTGTGCTCATGCAAACAATGAACCTAATATCAGGTACAATAGAAGAGGGTACAAATCATCTCTCAACATAGGAGAAAATATTTCCTTTAAGCCAAACAAACTAAGGGATACCATTCAAGAAACCTAAGTTGCTGGCAATACCAATCATATATCAAACATTACTAAATAATATAATCATAGCAATATACAAATGTCAATGCTATTTTAGCAACATATCACTGATGGATGGACAAAATGAAATTTGTTAAATTATCTAAACATCATCCAAATACATTTGTATTACAACATATTATGATATGAAGGACAGACCTAAGTCTGAAAGTATATCAGGAAAAACTAGGACACAAGATTTAACTGGAATCATGTGGGCATCTAGACAATATGTCCGCCATCACATTATCCGAACCACGGATAGCTCGCACCGTGAAATGGAAAGGCTGAAGAGCAATAGCATAACGAGTAGATCTCGAGCTCTTCAAATCCTTACTTTGCATAGCCGTAAGAGCTTTTTGGTCGGTTTCCATAAAGAAATGCGCGCCCAGAAGGAACCTTTGTAGCTTAAGAATGGACCAAACCATAGCCAACAATTCACGGTCCAAAACCGAGTAATTCCTTTCTGCCGCATTCAGCTTCCTAGAAATATACATTACAGGATGCAGAGTTCCTGAATATTCCTGCATTAGTGCCGCTCCAATCCCAGTGGAAGAGGCATCACTACGAAGGACAAAAGTCTTATCAATCGTCGGTAGTCTTAAGATAGGATGAGATGAGAACAAATTCTTAACCTGATCCAATGAAGATTGGCATTCTTGGGACCAACGCACCATATTAGGAGAGAACCTTTTTTCAATAACGTTGAAAGTGGTGCCATAATGGAGGACAGATTCTCAATGAATCTTCCATAGAATTGTATCAATCCCAAGAGACTACGCACTTGCTTTTTTGTCTTCGGAACCGAGATATTTAATATCTTTGAAATGTTTTGGTCCTCTGTCTTCAACAGACCATGACCAACTCGATGACCTAGGAAGGAAATTTCACTAAACCCAACAAAAGCTTTAGAGGGTTTAGCAGTCAAACTATGCTCACGTAGAGTAGATAGCAATTCCTTTAGACCCAAATAGTGTTCTTCCCAAGTATCGCTGAAAAGACAGATGTCGTCTATATATATGCAATGACATCTGCACGATCTGATAGAATTCGTCGCATCATGCGTACGAAAGTCGCTGGGGCGTTCATAAGCCCGAAAGGCATAAAATTCCATTGAAACAGACCCCTAGGTGTCGAAAAAGCAGTGAGAGGTTTGGCGTGTTCCGTCAGTGGGACTTGCCAATAACCTTTCGACAAGTCTAGTTTAGTAAAGAATTTAGCTTTAGAAAGTCTAATAAGTAGATCATCTAATAACGGCATAGGTTCAGCATCGAACTTCGTAACTTGATTTAATTTGCGATAATCAACGCAAAGACGTATGTTATTGTCTTTCTTTCGAACAATAACTATCGACGAAGAATAAGCTGAAGTGGATGGTTCAATTATTTGTAGTTGAATCATTTCATCCAATTCTTTCTCGACTTGTGCTTGAAAATGAATAGGTATTGGGTATGGTCTTACTCTGATCGGATTACGATCAGTAAGTATGATGTCATGTTCTATGACATCTGTGTGTCCAGGAATGTCGGTAAGGACATCCTGATATGATTGTAACGTAGAGGATACTTGACGCTGTTCCTCAAAAGACAAGTTGGAAGAGACTGTAACGTCTCTCCACGATTCCGTTGAAGTAAGTGGAATCGCAGGAAGAGGTAAGTTCACGTCAGAAAAAATAGTTTCCTCATCCTGTATAACGGACAGGGATGAGATGTGACCATGTTGGACTGGAGAGTCGTCCGTCGCCTGGAAAATAGGCTGTAAATAGTCTGGACGTTCAATAAACTCTGTTAGCATATTTATATGGAAGGTTTTATGCCTTCCATCCACATCGACAATATAGTCGACATCAGAAATTTTCGAGACTATAGTGTATGGACCCTTCCAAGAAATGAGAAGTCTATTCTCTCTTGAGGGCAGTAAGACATATGCTTTGTCTCCAGGACAAAGTTGACGTAGGCGTCTTTTCTTATTAGCAAATCGCCTAGCTTTTTCTTTCGCAAATTCGGAAGATGAAGTTGCTAACCTGCACGATTCGATAATCTTTTCTCTAAGAGCTATGACATATTCATATGACGATTGTGTATCATCGTCAATATTATCGGAAGTTATCAAATCGTGTAACAAGGACATTGGCCCGCGCGGTTGCGCGCCAAAGACAAGTTCGAAAGGAGAAAACCCTGTATGCTCGTTGGGAACCTCTCTATAGGCAAAGAGGACTGCAGGTAAAACCCTGTCCCAATCTTCAGGATGATCCTCCGTTATCTTGCCAAGTAAGTTCTTTAGTGTCCTGTTAAGACGTTCTACCAATCCATTGGACATTGGATGATAAATACTACTGAGAGACCTTTTAATGTCTAGCGTAGCCATTACCTGAGACATAACGTCCGAAATTAACTGAGTGCCGTGATCCGACAGTATTTCTCCGGGGAATCCCAGACGAGAAAATACGAGCCAAAGAGCATCAGCGATATCGACAGTTGATATGCTCTTCAGAGGAATAGCCTCTGGCCAACGCGTGCACATGTCCACGCAAGTGAGGATAAATTGGTGTCCTCTGGCTGACTTAATTTTGAACGGACCAATGATGTCTATAGCCATTTTCTGAAACGGCCGAATCGGAATATCTGCAGCCTGAATAGGAGCAGCATGTCTCGGACCCCTAGACTTGACCTCTTGACAAATTTTGCAAGATCGGCAATAAATTCGGATGTCTTTATTCACGAATGGCCAAAAGAAGGACGCAAGGACTCTAGTTTTAGTTCTGGAAAAACCCATGTGTCCCGCACACTGAGAATCGTGTGCATGCCGAAGAATTAAGGCTCTCATACACTTAGGCACCAGAATTTGCGAGTGCATAGACTTGTCCGAGTGTTGTACCATTCGTACCAATATACCATTCTTCATAGTGATATACGATTTGTGATTCGTATTTTGATTGGGATCCCCTTTCTTTGCAAGAAGGAAGTATTTCTTCAAAGAAGGATCCTCTTCTTGACGTTTAACAAACGAGTCATGGGAAATCACCAAGTGCTCGTCTTGGCTATCAACTTCATTACTATTATCAGATGAAGTTGGGGGATTAAGAGCTTGAGCTCTTGTCACCACTGCATTGACCGTTTGAATGTTTTTTTCTTCCCAACTAGAAATTTGTTGCGGGGTGCATTCCTTAACCCCATGAATACGACCGATTATAAGGTCCGCAATAGGATTAGGAAGAAGACATGCATGGACATCTCCTGTGAAGAAAGGAGTGTCAATCCTAATAATAGCAGTAGGATAGCTTTCCATAGTACCACCAAATGTAACACATTTGATTGTTTTTCCAGTGGCACAGCAAGGATCTATCAGAGACTCCTTAACCCCGACGGTAGTACATCCCGAATCGAAAAGTACTGAGACTAGCCTATCATTTATTAGACCTTTATCTAAGATGGGAGAGATCCTCTCCCATCATGCGCAACTGTAGCAGGTAGAGCAGGAAGAGGGTGACCACAACTTAGCGTAGATACAGTCGATGAATCGAACAATGTTAAGCATTGGGGGCATTCAGTTGCTCTCCCAAAATCGAAAGCACAACCAGTGATAGCCCTAGAGTTACCACTATCATTTGCTGTATTACAGGCTCCATCAAACTCTTGTTGTGCAGAGTTTGCCTGTTGGTAAGGTCTTTTCTTGTTAAACCTAGGTCTGCCTCGATTATCATTTCCCCTGTAATTATTTCGAGTATCATTTCCCCTGTAATTGTTATCATATTGCCTATTGTAATCATCATTCCGGTTTGAATCCCGGTTTCTAAATTCACCATCGTCATAATCTTGACGTCGAGAATGATTACCTCGAAAATTTGAATAGTTATTATTTGGATAGCCTTTGCGAAAGTGTCTCAAATTATTACCACTAAAATTACGAGAACTACCATCTTGTCTCCACTGCATAGACGAAGAACCATCATGTGTTGGATTACTCCGCTTCTGAGTGTAATTTTGATTACTTCCCCTATTCCAATTTTGTTGAGCACCCTGAAATTTTTTTTTGAAATTAGGGCCATATGGTGTTGCCGAAGCAGCTGGCAACCCTTCTTTCACTTTAGAATTGCTAACTGTAGCATGGGGATGTGCTGTGGCATACTGACAACAGTATTCCTCCATTTCTTTTAAGTTTTTAGGCTTACGCTCATGAAGGAATGCAAGAAAAGAATCATTAACAGATGACAAAACCTTATCTCGCAATAATAAGTCCATTAGACCTTCATATGTTTTCTCAATCTGAGACAACTCAACCCATCGTGTAAATGTACGACGTATCTTTGTAACAAAATCAGAGAAATCTACTCCATTTTCTGGCAACATTGTCCTAAAACGAAGACGATAGTCTTCTTGTTTTAGTTGATATTTTTTTAGCAATGCTGCCCTGACAACATCATAATTAGTCCTCTCATGTTCGTCTATTGTCATAAGAGTAGTCACTGTGTCACCTGTAAAAAATGGCATCAGTTGTTCAACATATTTTTCCTTTTTTATGTTATGCGTATCGCACAAAAATTGGAATCTATCTAGATAATCTGCTACGTCATCCTTTAAAGGATTGAAATGAGGCAATTTAATCCTACTAACAAACTCCTTTGTCGTACTCGAAGTTGTTTGCTGAGCACCCGTACTCGCCAATTTCAATTTCTCTAACTCCAAAGTTGCGAGTCTTTCCTCGTGTTCCATTTTCCTAATTTCAGCCTCGGCTTGAGCTTTCCTCTCCTCTGTAGCAGCTTGAGCTTTCCTCTCCTCTGCAGCAGCTTGAGCTTTCCTCTCCTCTGCAGCAGCTTGAGCTTTCCTCTCCTCTGCAGCAGCTTGAGCTTTCCTCTCCTCTGCAGCAGCTTGAGCTTTCCTCTCCTCTGCAGCAGCTTGAGCTTTCCTCTCCTCTGCAGCAGCCTCTTTGTCTAATCTCTTTTGTTCAGCTTCAAATCTCCTTTCCTCCACCTGCATCTGCAATTTCTTTTGTTCAGCAGCCATATCAGCTTCTCTGTCTAGCCTTTTTTGTTCCGCCGCAGCTTCTCTTTCTAATCTTTTCTCTTCAGCCTGAGCTTTTTTTCTCTTCTGCAGCTAATGCTTTGTCATACTGAGCAACAGCCCATTGTTCTAACTGTTGACCAGTCTTATCAAGGGCTCTCCCTTGTGTAATAAAGTAGTCCAATGTAGACATCTTGTCTAATGAGATCAGAAACCTGAAAAAAAATTAAATAAATTACCTTATCCCACTTCAATGGGAGACAAGTCTGAAATGCTAGACTTGTATACTCACTTCACTTTATTTTACTGTCTTAGTCTTAGACAAAGACTTTGTATGTTCCTCTTGTTTATAATGTACCCAAAAAATCACTTGAGTACCTGTGGAAAAAAAAATTCCCTTATATCCCACTCACTATGGGCACAAGTCTTTTTTATAAAGAACTTGAATATGTATTTCACCTTGTCTCAATCTTTGTAGATAACAAGTCTTTTATCAAAGAACTTGTATAAATATCTTATATAATAATATTTTATTAACAAACTCTATATGAAGAGTCTACCTTATCAATATTATCAAAACATGACCAAGTATATGTATGTAGACTGTGTATGACAGTAATGTAGTACAAACAAACAAAAATACAAAGACAAAGATACAAAACAATACAAATGGCAACACTGTTTTAACCAAAAATGTGTAGAGAAATACACAAAAGAAAGGAGAGACCTACAGAATACAAACAAAACAAATCGAAAATCAAAACTGAAAAACAGACAAAATATTACAAAAACAACGTTAAGTACAATTACATCACAGCTAACATCAATAGCGACCAATTGTCACTAGCAAATTTCCAAATTAAGAAAATTTGCACCTACAGAACGCTTACAGTAAGCCTCGATCAAGTGGCATATTTACCGTAAGACCCACCAACCGAAAATCCGCAGAAAAATACACAAAAACAGTAGAAGTAACATAAACATATAGCAATCAATTTCAATGTGTTGCAGAACAAGTTCAGTCACAGCTGAAACTAAAATAAATTCCTTGCTCCTTGCGAACACAGAAACGAAATGTCAAACGCACACTGAACGTCAAATCCACTGTAACATAAAGTGGTATTCACGAACCAAAGTTACTATGACCTTCTCAAATTAGGACTTGCACATTGAATGTTTACTATTTCCACGTACTGTTTACAAACACTTGACCTCCAACAATGTAGCTTGAATGCTCTGACCTAGAAAAGTCCGTTGTTGAATGAAACGTGTAACAACCAGCAGTACTGTTTACAATAGGAACCCGCCTTCTATGCAGTTATGGTCCACGTAGCAAATGCCTAGATGTTAACTTCAGTACTTGTCTTGTTATGGTTTATATAGCATTATAATATAAATGCTCGTACTGTTTATCTGGGTCAACCGTTGATGACCTATTTCTGTCCTGTTGTAGCCAAAACTTGCAAGTGTAGAATTAGCGCTGTGTGTTACGGCTGTCCCGTGTGTAGCTTAGACCCACAGATCAGAAGTGTAATGTGTACTTGTCCTTCTTGTAACTTTCTCGACAAAACTGGAGACATCATACATGTAACAGCCAACCAGGAATGTAAATTTCTGGATCCATAAATGTCAACAATAATGTCAAATGCTCGCTCTGTTCTTTTTAAACCCACAGATCTGGTCCATCAGAAATGTAAGTTTCTAGGCCACATTGGCGACAAGAAATGTATCATAAGAGCCCACGTAACTGGTCCACCAGAATTGTAACTGTCTTTTTTTTTCTCTTGTTGAGGTGATCACTGGCCCAAGACAGTATACATGTTGTTAGATGTGTAGTGCGAGCGTATGATGAATTGAGTGTGGGTGCGAATGAAGGCGCGAATGTGTTTAGGCTCGTATAGATGTAGATCCTGCAACCCATACTCTCACATGCAGTAATCAAGGATGCTTTGACACTGCAGGCATGTTTCAAGACATTTATTGACGAGAACACACATAGTATCAACAGGAACAGTCAGTGTAACAAGGTCATGCTGACCTGAAATCGATAGGTATACATTTGGCATTCAAAAAGGTAAACATCGGAATAGACGTGCATGGTCAATAGCAAAGTTCTTCAATAATGACAGTTCGTAGCGTCGCCCTTGGCGTCTCTGACTAAACGCGTCAGATGCCTTAGTTACTTTGGCACACAGGTGCAACTTGGCACTCCCCGCCAATTGCACATATCAGGCTGTAGTATAATAGCCGAAAGCACAGGCCTCGTTCTGACGTCGGCCGTGTACTTCTGTTAAATAGGTTATCATCAACCCTGCAGTAATACTTATTGTAGATATGAATTCCGCCAATCTGCGGCTCCCACAATATATCTTCGTCACTGGATTTCTGGACAATATAAGACTAACAGTCTTGGATGGCTACCTCGAGCACAAATATATAAGTTCTGAAATGGCGGATCAGTGAGCTGCTGTTCACCCTAGGTAATCCTTTACATGTTCTGCCACCGAAAAGCGTAATAATGCATAAAGGTCGGTATTACCTGGAAAATGAATCCTCAGAACTAAACAAGGAATTCTGTCGTCATCCCGACGCACAGAGATTCACTGGGGAAAACTGCCATAGCAGTTACTTCGAAGATTCTCCCCGAAAAACAATGGACTCTTGGTCCCTTCAGAAAAACAGGACCTTCCCGGCTTGCCGGAAGTATATCTCACTCCCGCTTAAAAAACCTTCCCATAGGCCTACGCCCGAACTGACAACCTCTGACCCTAAAGGTCAAACACAATGAATGAATAAACAAGGGAAGACAACCCCTAATCAACCTGACATCGCAGGTAAAGACACAATTATACTTATGATACAAACATAAGCAAATAACTTGACAGATGACTCCGTCGAAAATGACAGCAACACCGACATAGGAAAAAAACACAGTCCCCATCAGGACGAAGCCAAATCACACCACACTTTAGCGGCACATCCGCCGAATAGCCTTTGACCTCTCTAGAGACAACAGAACATATAGTTCGACTTAGATATGTAAAGATATACAGATATAAGACAAACTCATCCTACTCAGACAAACAATACACATAAATTCAGGCCATCGATATTCTGAAGCAAGAACAATCTATTACTACCCAAACAATGAATAAATCGCAGTAAAATGGATTCATCCGCGGAGTTCGATCGAAGAGACGGCACAACTTTCAAGGTAAGTAACTCAATAATGACTTTCCCTTAAGCACTAAAAAATTACCTATTTTGTTTACAAAATATTTGCGAACATAACAAGTATACTAATGTATAATATTGTAAGATATCAAAGACTGCACGTAACAGCTGCCAATAGTCTTCTGTATTCTCTACATCTTCCAGCTGTTGGAGCACTTGGAAATTGTTGGATATTGTGACCGCAAATTTGTCTCTTGTTTCTTGATTTCTTAAATGTCCTACATTAAATTGTTGTCTATAATTTTGCATTGTTGCATATCTCTTGAGTTTCATTTTTACTTTGGCTATCAGAAGGTGGAGATCTGATGCCACATCTGCTCCTCTAATTTAATAAAGAAAACATATGAAGACATGACATGCAGAGTTCTTCACGAAGGACAGCTTACAGAACTGTTTGGAATACGAACAGGAGTGCGACAGGGATGCCTCTTGTCTCCATTTCTTTTCTTACTAGCAATAGACTGGGTTATGAGATCATCGACAACACACAACAGAAATGAAATCCAGTGGACTCTGACTAAGTAGTTGGATGATCTGGATTTTGCAGATGACTTGGTTCTTCTGTCCCATAACCGTAATCAGATGCAGGACAAATTGAAAACACTCGATGAGAAGTCACAGCAATTGGGTCTGAAAATACACAGGGAAAAGACAAAAGTAAGGAGAATAAATGCAGGTAATGATAACAGGGTTGAACTTGAAGAAACACCAATACAAGATGTAGAATCGTACACATATCTTGGCAGTAATATAGACAAAGTTGGAGGGACAGACAGCGATATCAAAATAAGAATACAAAAAGCAAGAGGAGCTTTCATTGCATTGGGAAATATATGGAGATCAAGAGAAATTGGATCCAACACGAAAATAAGAATCTTCAACTCAAATGTCAAGTCAGTCCTATTGTATGGCTCTGAGACATGGAGAACAACAAAGACAACAACCAAAAAGCTACAGACTTTCATAAATGGGTGCTTGCGTAGAATAGAGGGATTAAAATGGTATGACAAGGTTACCAACGTGGAACTGATGACAAGAACTAGACAAGTGCCAGTGGAACAAGAGATGAGAAGAAGACGATGGCGATGGATAGGACACACACTGAGGAAACCTGTTGATAGCATTACAAGGCAGTCCTTGTTCTGGAACCCTCAGGGCAAGAGAGGCAGAGGTACACCAAGAAGCACATGGAGAAGAGAGCTGGAAACAGAGGTGAAAATGATGAGGAGAACGTGGAAAGAACTTGAGATGATGGCACGTGACAGGAGGACTTGGCATTTGTTTGTTGAAGGCCTATGCTCCTTTGGGAGTGGAGGGTTAGGAACACTACAGAGATATACTCAAACAGTGAAGGAATATATATATCTCGTCAACGTTCTCAGTACGACAACAGTTTTCATCAGAACGTCCTCGGCTAAGAGATACTCCACTCGACATAACGTATGACCACTTGGACATTTTATGCATACATGTGAATCATTGTATCCATGAGAAGCATTTAGAGACACATGGGCTGTGTAGATTACTCACCATTTTGGTAACACGTATCATATCACATCATCATTATTTCGCTTTACACCAGTTCATTCTTAATTAACTACTACTTAATTAACTGCAATTTTAATATCTCATCTGTGTGTTTTGTGTGAATGGTCTTTTACCACCATCACATTCTAACCATTACTAACCCTATATGTGTGGATATTTAATTAATAAACCCAACAATCGTTTGATCATTATCTAGTTTGTTAATGTATCATTCGTGCTGTCGGTGTTACAGATTCACATATAGGAACATTTCTCTACTCAGATGAGGTTGGGGGCTTTTTCTGTTACGGGATCTAAGGGCAGAAGCTAAGGTCGTGGGGAAACAGAACTCTTTCCATAATTAATTAGAAAACACTGTCCAGTGGAAAGCATTCCTTATCTCGAATTGGTCTTTATTCTTTCTTAACGAGCCAATTTCTAGAGACCTGCTACCTAATATTTCATAGGCTATTCCTGGCAAAAACTACTGTCGTAGTTGCCCCAATACGCACCACACGACAGTGTGTTAATACCATTATTTCCCTGCTTTAGCTCTCAGCAAGCTTGATGTCTCTTTTGGATGCTGAAGTTGCAGTTTTTAAAAGTTTAACAGAAAGGCAAAAATAAGCAACAACAAAATTGTAAGAGGGCATGAATCATGTTTCTTAAAGAAAGTTCAGGATATTGAAAGTCAGGGGAAAATTACAAATACAAGCTTTCTTGAAATAAGAAGCATAAAGATGAGCTAATAAGAACTGTGGCGTGAGAAATACACATTATTACAGATTATTATTTTGGATACTGCCCTGTGTAGTTCCTGTGTGTCTCTGGTGAAAGCAAGAAAGAATAGGACTAATATTCGTTAGGCATGTTGTACCAGGCGATTAATATGAGTTTTGTGCATGAAGCTGGTTTGGCCATGTCTGCAAAATTGGAGAGGATCAGCTACCGCGACAAATATTGGAAACCAAGAGCCCGGATCCAGACCTCCACGATGACCAAGAATTTGCTGGGAGGACAAGTTTAGACAATGTCTGAATAAATGAGGACTAGATTTGGAACCAGGCCAGGAGGAAGACAGCTAATAGGCTAGTATGGCGCTCTACTGCATACCTCTACACCCCAGGGTAGAAGAGGAACGACAAAGTAAGTCAGCAAGCATGAAGCTGGCAACCTTGTCATGTAAAACACATTGGTACAGAAACCATTACTGCAAGAGCATGTGAATGTTTGGTGCAGGAATTCTGCATGGGGACTGGCAGCAGTAGGGGCTGGGTAGACTGGAGCATGTCGGTACCGTGATTCCAACCTGGCACCTTTGCCGCAAGAGACCAGTGCTCTAACCACTCTATTATTTGGACGCTCCCTTATTCTTAATAAAGATAAATAAAGATGAGAAAACAATATTTTGTGATGTCACATGAAAAAACAGGAAGATGCTTATCATGATTCTCTGAAGAAGAAACAAAGTAGCTTTTTAATTTCTTCAATAAAATGTGATAACTGTTTTGGGCGGCTTTGGGCTATTTTTACAGGCTTTTCTTTAACTTGCAGCGTATGTCACTCTCTTGTCACCTTCAAATCTTGCAATCGATTTTTCAATCACTTTCAGATGAGCAATAGCTCTGAAACATGGCATAGTTGTGTATTCCCCATGACAATACAATAATGTTGTAAAAATAATAAAATGAATATTAATTTTGTTTGTTTGTATTGTATCATCAGTTCTGCTTTATACTTCATTACACACTTATAGATAAAATATATGAAAAGCGCTATTTTTTGTCAATATGCTTTTTTGACTTTAAACACCTTGCTTTTCTTTAATGATTATTCTCACTGTCATTTCTAGATGGAAAGAGTCCATTGTTATCGTCCACTGTGTTAGTAAAGGTTGGCTCTACCTGGGGCTCTGGTGTCATCTTGGACAAAGAACAAGGAATACTAGTAACATGCAGTCATGTTGTCAAAGATTCACACAGTTTTAATAGTAAGTCAGTTTCATTGTCTCCTACAGGTCTATATCTGTTTTTGTTCGAACCCCCAACAACCAAAATATTTTGTGGATCAAAAATTTCTTGGGGCTACCTTTTGATCACAATTTGGACAATTTCTGACTAATTTGGGTGACTTTGGGCTATTTTTCTGAACACCTTTTGGACCATTTGGGCTAATTTTATGGCTCGATTTGGTTGACGTCTGAAAACTGAAAAAAATCCAGCTTCAGAAACACAGCTGTCCCCAAGGATTTTGGATAAAAGGATACAGACTTGTTGAGAGTTTTGTTGCTGTTGTGTTTTGTTGCTGTTATGTTTTGTTGCTGTTATGTTTTGTTGCTGTTATGTTTTGTTGCTATTATGTTTTGTTGCTATTATGTTCTGTTGCTGTTATGTTTTGTTGCTGTTATGTTCTGTTGCTGTTATGTTCTGTTGCTGTTGTGTTCTGTTGCTGTTGTGTTCTGTTGCTGTTGTGTTCTGCTGCTGTTGTGTTCTGCTGCTGTTGTGTTCTGCTGCTGTTGTGTTCTGTTGCTGGTGTTCTGTTGCTGTTGTGTTTTGTTGCTGTTATGTTTTGTTGCTGTTATGTTTTGTTGCTATTAAGTTTTGCATCAAACCTTTGGGTTTTTTTTTAACCTTTTATGCAAAAGAGTATTTTGTTGAGTTTCGCTGATGTGATAAGTCCAATTTTAAATAAAGTATTTTTTTTTTTTTTTTTTTAGCAAAAATGACATCATAAGCAGGCATTTTTTAAATACTATAGAAGTTTGTCTTGTTTTATTTGTATATCTTTTCCTTTGTTCAGTGAACATACTAGTCAAACCTATTCAAAGATTCCCTCATTTCAGCTTTATAAAAATATCTCCCCCCCCGTAAGGATAAAACTGTTTAAGGAATACCCTTAGTGCATCTGATATTAAGCCTGCCTTTTCCCCAGTAATATAATTACCTTTTTAAGGATCCCTTTATCACATTTTACTACCGTTCTTTTTTTCTTTTTTTTCTAGTAATGATCAAACCATTTCAAGGTTCCCCTCACTACAAGGCTACACTGGTCTATAGGACCTCCGGTTCCTTGCACAGACCTTATGACATTGCTGTTTTGAAATGCCCAGAAGCTACTGCTGGTTTTCAAAGCCATGGAGTGCCTAGGATAGTGGCAGTTTCTTTGATCCTTGACGTGGATGATGAGAATGATGATGGAGTGCATGCGACACACATGTAATTACTAGACTAGTTGACTTATTGGCCCCATATTTCTCGCTGTTTCCGAACATTTATTAACATATTCACAGGGTCAATATGCATGGAGGCATATCTGGAGTCATCCTTATATGACCACCAGCTATACACAATGCTACAATATATGTACGTGGAAGTAAACCTATGTCTGTGAGGCTAATTACATCCTCATTGGCTTTTGAAATCATCCACACACTTGCAGGGATTCCTCCTGTGGTGAAACTTGTTGAGAACCAAGCAGTGCACACTAAGCTTGAAGAAGTCAGAGCCCCAGGCATAATTCTTTGGCTTTGACTTGGTTGACTGCATGCAGAAAGATCTCACTATGGACCCAGTGATAGGCAGGGGAAGCTGAGAAGTGGCTCTGTACAGGAGTGATAATTCCTTGTGAGAGCCCAGAACCAGAGTTCAATATTTTAGCTCTGCATAGTTGGAAAGCAAGAAAAGTGATGTTGGACATTAAGACCATTAGGAGAAAGACAACCCATTTAAAAAATGAGACGATTCTCTAGAGAGAATCAACTATGGTCATCAAAAAAGCAGGAGGGTAAACTGGTTACCTGGATGTCAAAGGGACCGGAATGGTCTGGGCTATTGAAATGAAGGTTCACAGGTTTCTGTTCTCTGTGATAAATGTCATTTAAGTACTCGCGGAATCTATCTGCCAAACGTCTGCCAGTTTCACCATTATAGGTAATGTTGCATCTTTTACAGATAATGGCATAAATAAGATTCCTAGATTAACATGTAAATGACTCTCTAATAGTAAAATTGCCCTTCAGAAATGAAACAGTCGAAGTCTGGAGCACCTGCGCATACGCACGACATCTTGGGCGGTGGCAAGACTGTGTACCAAAATATGGAGGGTTAGTATTCATCAAACGGCTGTGTATGAGAATGTCCTTGAAATTCTTATCCCTGTGATATGCCACCAGATGGGGATCCCGGAACAATTCACGGGTAACAGGATCAGAGTTGAGAATAGGCAGATGACGGAATAGAATTCTCTTCACCGCCAGACAGTAAGGATGGAAAGTTAGAACCAGTTTGAGTCTGTCAGATTTAGCAGAAGGTTTAGTAGTGAGTGCCATCTGACGAGTGACGTGTGTGATGTGATTAAGAGCATCAGATAAAATATGTTCTGGATCTGTCAGATTTAGCAGAAGGTTTAGTAGTGAGTGCCATCTGACGAGTGATGTATGTGGTGCGATTAAGAACACCGGATAAAACACGTTCTACTGTAGATCTGTCAGATTTAGCAGAAGGTTTAGTAGTGAGTCCTAGCTTGGGACCATATTTGATGATCCTTTAAATGCAAGCCAAGCTGGAGAAACTGGAGTTCGTGACTTCAACTAAACAGGTTTCGGAATGGCAAAAATCCACAGGAAAAGCCTAAATCTACAGTGTAGATAATACAAAGAGCGAGAAGCTCAGCGGTGTCACGAAGTGGTTTTAAGTTTATAGAGTTCGCCTGAATGAAAGCAAGACCCTAGTATGAGAAAGTCTGAGAAGATAGAATTTAGATGGAAAATGACATGCCTGTGGACAGATGAGACTATTGGCTCAAGGGATAGAACCAGGATTTGCCTCTCCCCTTGCCGCTTCGTGACTTCAAATGGCTATAATCTCACCCTCCTCTAACTACCTTTAAACACAAGGAGATAAGGTGTATAAAACGACCACAGACATCACTATACAGACAACATAGAGTAAGTATAGAGTGTAGAAGCTGATCCAGTAAATATATTATAGATAAATTTATTTACACACACAAATCATTAAGGTTCATCATACATCAAATTACAAAAAAAATTAGCGTGCACTGTTGCACGGCCTGAAAAACAACGTAACGAGTACATTGATAGACACTAGAAAAAAAAACCCCAAATCACATTCACTCTTTCTGTCACCCTGCTGAGGAACAATAAAATGATTAGTGATTAAAATAACTCTACGATTGTGGGGGCTGTCCACTTTAGCCTCCACTCTCTAACACAAATAAGATTCTACTGTCTCAGTCCGGTTGACTCTTCCTCAACGAAAACGTCTACACAGCTTCCAACTTGGTAGGCGATATGCGCCGCTATCTAACACCACTGGAGATGCTAAAATAATAGACTTGGAGTAACACAATGGCTCAGTGTCTATCCTATGGATAATGAACAGACCCTACCGGTCCTGTCTATTTTCTCCCTCCTTTCCTCTCTCTCTCTCCCTCTCTCTCTTGGTCTCAGTGTCTCTCTAACACTCGACGACTGATGATGCGGCGTCTCCGTTACGCTCTTCTCTCGTTACTTTCAAGACCCAGGTATTTTAACCCTCTCACCTGTTCCTGAATTCTGTGATGATGATGATGAAGTTCTGGCGTCAAGCATGAGGTACTTGATTAACTGTCGAAAAACAAAACTTCTCTGCTGCTGAATAGCTTCCCTCTTTTAACCCGCTCCGGAGTTAGAGGAAAAACACAGCCTTGATTTCCGGCTGTACGCAATTAAAACCAGTCTTGCTGAAGAATTGAACTTCACTGCAATAGACCGTTGAGGTTGTGTTCTTTTGCTCATGACGATAACTCGAGTACTCTGACCCTGAGATATGTCTTTTTGCCGTGGATAATTTTAATTGACAAAATTATGCTCCCCACTGTTTCGCCGTGACTCGCTGAAATTAAAAGAAAATGCGTCTATTGTATAACAACTCCAACCTAACGCATCTCTAACCCATTAATCTTTATAACTCCCTTACTCAGTACTTCACAAAAAATAATATTACCCACGTGGCACCTAAATCTCTCTCCTCCCACTCCCCTTCTCTCGTTCTGAAAAAACCGATACATAAAATATTTCTATTCCCCGGGTCTCTTCATTCTCACTCCTTCCCCCTCTCTCTCTCAACTGTAATCTGCCAGGGAAGTAAACAGAAACCTCCCGACCTGTCTGCCTCTTATCTATTTGTTACGCATGGCTACCCATGTGTCCAAACATTCAAACTAGGAAATCCTTTGTCCGAAATCCCGTGGCCTCCTTTTTAACATTTACACATGCGGTTTCCTACTTAAGCCCCAATTTAAATGAAATCTCGCTATAGGAATAATTGCCTCCTCTAAGCAGTATAATCCACTTATAACATACATCTTTACTCTCCGACTGCATTTCTTCCATTTAAGGCATAATACAATTTAGTGCACACAATCGATTCCCAATAAAATTACTTTTATAAATACACAGGAATAAATGGTGGTTTTACATAACATACTACAAATATGAGCACACGTGTAGCTTATAACTTCCCACGCTCCTATCTACTGCCAAAATCATAGAAAGAATAAGCCCACTGTTACATTTACGTCGTTCTCCAAAAATGATAATGGATGGCACTATCGTTTTTTTTTAAACTGAAAAGTTAATGTCCCCCGAAGAAATTAACTATGGGCGAAATTCTCAAAAACCCACTAATAAGTAAAACGATAATAAAACTACTACATACCGATTATCGCTGTTTTTCCCACAGTGGAGACGATAAATCGACGTCGACCGGCGGCAATATTTCTTCAGAGAGACTTGCCCGCCGTCTAACTGGCTATTTATACACACCGGGGCCACCCCCGTGTGTTCCCTTCCTACGCATAACCTAAGTTTTCCCTCGACCAATGGAAACGCTAGAAAAAATAAACTAACTACAAGCCCCGCCAATCAAATTCGAAAACAGCGCGAAAACCGCGTGTCCAAAATTGCATCACGTCCACGTGCGTTTCTGACGCGTCATACAGGCGTGCCTGAAAAATAGCGATTTCCGTAAACAACGGAAAATCAGAAGAAAGAAAAACTGGTCGAGTGTAAAATAAACCTACCATCATAAACGAACCCATTTAATTACCTACATAAAAATACCAAACACGATATATATACAAATGAGAAGAAAAAAATGATGAAAATTCAAAATAGAACCACAGAATCGGGCCGGTTGAAGGACAGAATTACAGTGCAGCATCACAAGCGACCATAGTTAAACAACAACAACAGGGTCAATAATGAAATGAAAGTCTGTGAAAATCTGCAGGGCATTATATCTCCTCCTGTGAATGCATTAATCTTATACATCACAATGTTCTCTTTGGTCATGGAAGCTTAGCTTTTCTTTTATCAGCTATCTTGACCCTTGGCTCTTCAGTCTGCTACACTTTTTCAGGACATCTTTATACTGGCCTCATTTATTTGATTTCAGGTTATGATTATAATTCACTAGAATACCACCAGGGTATGTGTTGACTCCATTTTATCGTTGAGTTCAGTGAAGAGGTAAATTGAAACGCGAATGGTTAAAACGGAATGAACGTCAACAAAGTTCTTCAAACGAAAATTCCAACAAGTATCGTTGCATTGGGTGAACTGGGCAAGTATTGGCAGCACACAAGTCGGTGATTACTGTACATATATTTTATTGACGTGACACCAACGAAGTGGAACAAGACAATCATAGTTACAGATGCGAAGATCATACGTCAAAATGTTAATATCACTGTTAATAGTTGTTGTAGATTCTCTAACAGTTAAGTTCTCTTATATTCCAGTGACTAAGGATCACTTCCATTACCATGTAACAGCCATGGTATTAGCGTCCGTTGACCTTCTCCCAAGGACGTTTATTAAGGCAAACGGATTCATTCTCACGGAGCAATAATTTATATCATACTTGTAAGCATCCCAGACTTTCTTCATAAAATTCTTAGATAGCATATCCAATCCAAACAAAGGCAGATATAACAATACAACCAGGTTAGTGTTTCATCTTGGCTAACCTCTCGGTATCCATACCACGACTTTGGCATAGGTAAAACGGCATATTAAACATGTGAAGCATATATATATATTCATTAACTTGATTCCACATATGGATTCTCCCTCTACAAAAGATTCCAAAGGCTATCGACTCCGTGTGTCCAATTCTAGGAATGTCATCTCCGATGAATTCCCGCTAGACCATTAATAGGAGCGGCCTGATACTTTAATTTACATAATTAAACTTGCCATAAGAAATGGGGCGACACTTACTTCATTCTTCCACTATTGGCTTCGCCATGAAGACCAATAGATACGAATACAACTGATGGCATCTTCAAATTTGCCAGGAATCAAAGAATAACACTGCGGACATAAATGTCGTCCGAGCTGCCCCTATCATGACGTCACAATCTACTCAACTAGGTTACACGTGCGTCCAAAGCAACTCACACAGCATTGTGCACGTCAGTGCGTGAATCAATCGAACGCACAAATAATATAACTATATAAAACTGGTGCGTACATTTGGCAGGACCGAAGACTACCCCCGTAGGTAATAAATGTACGTAACAGCTCCCTTATTACCTCCCCTTAAAAAAATTAATTCTATTAATTTTTTTCGAACTAATTACTCGAGAGAGGTGAGTCAAAACTACAACAAGATTTATGACATGCATAAAATTATATCATATTAAGAAAAGAATATTAAATGAAAACAATATAACTAAATGATAGTATGCATTAAAGCACACATCCACCATCGACCTACTTTGGAACGATGTGGTAATATTCGAAGTAAAAAGAAGTTGAAAATGAAAATGAAATAAACCATAAAAAAAAAGATGATAATAAAATTCAACAAAATTGTTTTAAAAGAAATTTGAAACATATGATTTCAAAAATGAAAATGAACAGCAACACTGATGATGATCAATGATAAAAGAATCAATAAAACAGAAAATTTTAAAATATAACATGCAAAATGAAACAAAGCATAATTAAACACTTTAAGAAGCAACGCACTTACTATTTCCTAACATTAGTAAGTTTGAATAGTTATCTAAAAGTGAGATATCATGTAGTGGGATACGTGAATACACGTATTGCGAAACACTAATAAAGTTAGTAGATGTGTGATTTATAATCAATCAAATTGATTAAATTGAATTATACTAATTAGTAGTACTTAATTTATGAACAAATAACTAATTACTAATTTATTCTAAGTGATTTCAATTTCACTCATTGTTAATATTCTTTTAGAACTAGTTAAATCGACAAGAATATGTTCTAAATGTACCATGCCTGAAATAAGTTTACGAACACGATATGTAGTGTAATCTGTTCCATAACAATAGTGAATGTCTATTTGTCACTCTTACCAATGTTTCCATACTAAAAAAAAAAATGTTACTTTAATATCACTGTTCCCGTTCTAACAAAACGTTACTTCACAAGAAATAATGTTATAATCCATACGTAAGTATATTCTGAAAGTTATATATATACGAATACTGCAGAACTACACATAGTCTCCACAGATGTATAATCAGTGACCATGTACAAAGTTATTCATGTTTCTGTGAGGACGTTTCACCATCTGGAAGTGGTTTAATTTCGATTTTTACACTAGGGCATCTTGAAAGACAGTCTGCAAACACATTCTGTACTCCAGGAATAGCTCGTATCTCAAAATGGAACGGTTGAAGCGCAATAGCGTAACGCGCTGACTTTGATGACTTCACGTTCCCTGTGTTCAGTGCTGTAAGAGCTTTCTGGTCGGATTCCACCACAAAGTGTGATCCGAGGAGATAACGATCCAGTTTTGTGATTGACCAGACAAGAGCGAGGAGCTCTTTGTCCAGAACGGAATACTTCATCTCGCTCGTCGTAAGCTTTCTGGATACGTACATAATCGGAAATAAGGTGCCTCCGTATTCCTGCATTAAAACTGCCGCGATAGCGTAGGAAGAAGCATCACTGCGAAGAACAAAGGTGAGATCTTTGTTAGGCAACCTTAAAAAAGGCTTATTTGAAAAAAAATTGTTTTATATAATCTAAAGCCGTTTGATGATCCTGCGACCACTTTATTACATTAGGTGTGCCTTTCTTCAGTAACGAAGAAAGAGGTGCAGTTATAGTAGACAAATGAGGGATGAATTTAGAATAGAACTGTATTAGTCCTAAGAGCGACCTCACTTGTTTTTTTTGTCTTAGGTGCTGAGATGTTTAAAATTTTAGAGACGTTACTGTCTTCTGTATACATTAAACCGCGACCTATACGGTGACCAAGAAATGAGATGTCATGAAAACCGACAAAAGCCTTTGAAGGTTTCGCTGTTAAGTTATAATCCCGTAAGGTAGAAAGTAAAGATTTTAAACCCTGAATATGTTCATCCCAAGAGTCACTGAAAAGACAGATGTCATCTATATAAGTAATGACATCGGGACGATGAGACAATATGCGGCGCATCATGCGTACAAAGGTAGCTGGCGCATTCATTAGACCGAATGGCATAAAATTCCATTGAAAAAGACCCCGTGGCGTCGAGAAAGCGGTGAATGGCTTTGCTTTAGGGGTTAATGGCACTTGCCAATAACCCTTTGAAAGGTCAAATTTCGAAAAGAATGTGGCATGAGACAATTTCTCTAATAAGTCGTCTAAAAGAGGTAATGGTTCCGCATCGAATTTTGTAACTTTGTTTAATTTCCTGTAATCTACGCAAAGACGTATATTGTTGTCCTTCTTCCGAATGATTACCATAGAAGAAGAATATGGTGATGAAGATGGTTCAATTATATTTAATTGAAGCATCTCATCCAATTCCTTATCAACCTTATCACGAAAGTGTAAAGGAATAGGATATGGGCGAACTCGAATCGGTGTATCGTCAGTCAGAATAATGTCATGTTGGATGACTGACGTATGACCTGGGATGTCAGTGAGGACATCCTCATACGTGTGTAGAATATTAGAGACTTGCTGACGTTGATCATCAGTAAGAGTAGATGAGATAGTAACATCATTCCATTTCTCAGTGGAATGGAGTGGTACAACTGGTATTGGTAGTTGTACATCATCGAAAGAAGATTCCTCTTCTTGGATGACAGACAAACTAGAATAGTGTTGAATAGGAGGTGTAGGATCGTCAGTTGCTTGGAACACTGATTGTAGATAATCAGGACGTGAGTAATATTCCTTCAACATATTAATGTGGAAGGTTTTATGTTTACCATTAACATCAACGATGTAGTCGACATCGGATATTCTTGAGATGATCCTGAAAGGACCTCTCCAGGTAATTAAAAGACGATTATTATGCGCAGGGAGTAATACAAAAGCTTCATCACCAGGTATGAGCTGGCGAAGACGTCTATACTTGTTTGCAAATAGACGAGCTTTTTCTTTGGCTTGTTCGGATGATGCAGTAGCTAATCTACAAGCATCTATGATTCTCTTTCTCAGAGAGATCACATACTCATAAGAGGATTGAGTTTCCTCTTCAATATTCTCGTCAACCAATAAGTCGTGGATTAACGACATCGGACCGCGTGGTTGCATGCCGAAAACAAGTTGAAATGGAGAAAACCCCGTTGCTTGATTTTGTACTTCGCGATACGCAAGAGACAAGCGGGTAGGACCCGATCCCAGTCTTGTGGGTGGTCTTGAGTTATCTTACCCAACAACTGCTTGAGTGTCCTATTTAGACGCTCAATTAACCCATTTGACATCGGATGATAAATAGAACTTAGAGATCTGTCTATACCTAATGTCTTCATAACTTGAGACATGGATTCAGAAATGAACTGAACCCCATGATCCGACAAGATTTTCCGTGGAAAACCAATGCGTGAGAAGATTAACATCAATGCCTCTGCTACACTGGCAGATGAAGTGTTCTTGAGAGGGATAGCTTCAGGCCAGCGAGTGCACATATCAATGCACGTAAGAATATGCGTATGCCCTCTAGCAGATGGTAGCATAGGACCAATAATGTCTATAGCCATTTTATCAAATGGTCTAATCGGGATGTCCGCAGCTTGAATAGGAGCCGCATGAAATGGACCCCGTACCTTAACTTCTTGACATATCAAACAAGACCGACAATAGAGAGTGATGTCCTTATGTACGCCTGGCCAGTAGAATGCCGAAAGCACTCTGGATTTGGTACGCGAAAAACCCATATGGCCCGCACATTGCGAGTCATGCGCATGTCGTAATATACGAGATCTCATACAGGATGGGACTATAATCTGAGAACATAAGGATGAATCCTTTTCTCGTATTACTCTAACCAAAATGCCATTTTTAAGTATAAAATCATGTCTAGATTTTGCAAGTTTGTTGCTGGTATTATTTTTGTTCACATACTGAAAAAATTTTTTTAATGAATCATCATTCTTTTGCAATGTTGCAAACAACTCCCGTGAAATAGGAGCATCATCACAAGTGGTATGAACTGTAGGTTCCATAGGTGTATCATGCGACATATTAGTAGCTTGCGCTCTAGTCACTACTGCATTTGCAGTTTGAATATGTCGCTCTTCCCATTCAGCAATTTGCTGTGGTGTACACTCTTTAATACCATGTATGCGACCAAGTATCAAATCACAAATTGGATTCGGAAGGAGACAAGCTTGAATCTTTCCTGAAAAAAATGGAGTATTAAGATCAATAATAGCAGTGGCAAATGTTTCAATTGTGCCACCAAACGTTACACATTTGACAACCCGGCCCGTGGCACAACTTGGGTTGATCAGCGAAGTCCGGACGCCGACTGTACTGCAACCAGAGTCAAATAGGAGAGAGCATGAAATATTGTTGACAAATCCCTTGTTAAACTTAAGAGAGCCCTGTCCCTGGTGTACTGAAGCAGCAGTGGCCGTACAGACTGCAGGTAGACTAGGTAAGGTATGTCCGCAACGCAGCGTCGTGATCGCCCTGGGCTGGAAAAGAGTAGAGCATTCTGAACAATCTTTGACTTGGGTACAATCAAGAGAACAACACATAGCATTATGAGTTTCCGCTCCTTTACCCTGTTCAATGTTAGCCTGTGTATCACTAAAAGCGACATTAGAATGTCTATTCGTATTACTCAACGATCTATCTCGGCGACGCGATCGATTTTGATTTTTGTCATTAAAATTGCCATAATTGTAGTTTCTGCTAGAGTTAAAATTTGGATTAGTCCGATAATTTGTATAATTATCGTTATGATGTTGGTAAAATGGTTTATTTCCAAAAAATTGTTTGTTTTGCGGACCCTGAGATCTTGATCTCCAGTTTTGTTTATTATAATGTCCTTGATTATTTTTAAAATTATTGTTACCAAAATCTTGCGATCTGTGAGCCTGGTTCCAAGAAACATTAAATGGAGCAGATTGTTGAAATTGCTTCCCTTTGTAAAAATTACCATTGTTAAAATTGTCATTATTTCCCTTATTGACATATCTGTCAGCACTAAAAGAACGATTGTGTGAAAAATTGTTTTGTTGTGCTGCAAAAGCAACAGGCAATTCATTCTTAATCTGTGCATTACTTAGATCCATGTTTGGGTGAGCAGTGCAAAAATTTTTAGCATGCTGTTCCAGGTCTTTCATAGATAAAGGTTTCCGTTCGTGTAAAAAATGCGAGAAATGTAGGATTTACAGACGAAAGTACCTTATCGCGCATCAGTAAATCGAAGAGACCTTCATACGACTTTTCAATTTTGGATAATTCGATCCATCTTTCTAATGTTAGTCGTATTTGTGACAGAAAATCACTAATATTTCTGCTAGATTGAGGTAGTAATGTATGGAATCTTGATCGATATTGGTCTTCTGTCATTTGGAATTTTTGCAGAAGTGCCGCTCTAAGAGCATTATAGTCATTTTTCTCACCAATGCTGGTGGTATGATAAACTGCTAATGCGTCCCCTGTGAGTAATCTGGATAAATATGTACAGTATAGAGCTTTATCCACGTTATAAGACACACAAGTGGCCTCAAACCTATCTAGGAAGAATATCACGTCATCAGACGGGGGATTAAATTTTGGTAATTTAAGGTGAATTTCCTTAAAATTATCATGTCTGGATGAAGTTTGGCTTTCAAAAGTTCTCTGAGAATTAGCTTCCTGAGTTAACCTAAGTCTTTCATATTCTGACTCTGCTAATTTCAGTTCATGCTGTCGTTTTCTTTCATTCTCTTCCATCTCAAGCTGAAGTCGTTTTGTGTTTTGTTCAGCTATTAATCTTCTTTCTTGCATTTCTTTTTGTTTAACTTCCATTTCTTTTTCAGCTATTAATCTTTTTTCTTCCATTTCTTTATTAAGTAGTCTTTCTTTTTCTGCCGCATCTCTTTTAAATTGCTCTTCAGCCTCGAATTTTTTCTGTTCGGACTCACGCTGAAATCGTTTCTCTTCTAATTCAGCGGTTAATCTCATTTTTTTCTCATTCTCCTCCGCCTCAAATTTCAAATTTTCCAAACGTAAAGTTTCTAACCTTCTCTGATCAGCTTCTATTTCTTGAGCTTTCTTATATTCTGCAAGTGCAAATGCTTTTGCTTCCTCAGGAGCCATCTGAAGAGCTTTTGCTTGCTTAATGAAATAGTCTAAGGTAGCCATTATTCAATTTTATTATGTAATAATACTACTTAAAATTGTTACTACAACTCGTGGTCTTCGTTCCTGTCCTTAGAACGGTATAATGTTATCATATAATTATTAAATATGTTATTAATCAATAAATTTATGTAATCAAATGTCATGAAATGAACAACGAGAAAGACAATAGAAACATAACCGACAAGACATGATAAACTGGACGGTAGAACACAATCGTAGAAATCAAAAAAATAAAAATGTATAACTAAAATAGAATATCGTAAAAATATACGACGATAACTACGATCAGATAATTAACAGTACAATTGACAACACAGTGTAAAAACATAGGTTTTGTAAAAAACTAAACGACAGGAAAGGTGAGATGGACGCAAAATACAAACAAAATTCATCATAAAACTAAATTATGAATAAAAATAGCTACCAAAAACAACGATTAAACGTGACGAAACAGCTAAATAGATAATATTATAAGAAGCAACTAGCGATCGGAACTTCGGCAAGGTTTCTAGCCTTGTACCGGAACTATCGCTCAATTGAAACTTACAAGACGAGCCCTACAGAACGTCTGACGAAGAGCCCGAATTGGCTTCGAGATGGATCACGTTCGTCAGATCAACCTCCCTACCTCCCACGAAGAATACACAACATATAACACTGAACACGAAAAATATGAAGGTGGACATATCACGGAAGGCACAACTAAGCGTAATAAAGTGTACAACGGAAGCACGTTATACTCATCTCGCGTGCAGGTAAAAAATCAATGTGCCTCGTCTCCATGGATGTACGTCTACAGATAAAATACTTCGTTCTGCTTCTCTAGATTACAGCTCGCACGTAATAATGATGAAGAGATGATCTCCAAGTAATCAGTCACTGTGAAACTTGACGTGGAGGTTGATTGAAGACCTTGACCTTGGTAAACGTAAGTTGAATCTGATTCATATCATGCTAGGATCCAAATTGAGATGATGTCGCCTTGAAAGTAAAAATTCTTCTTTTCAAACGATAATTTGGATGGGTACGTTCCTTGGAAGTTAGATATTTCCAGACCACACTGGAACACCATTTATTGTTGACTCCATTTTATCGTTGAGTTCAGTGAAGAGGTAAATTGAAACGCGAATGGTTAAAACGGAATGAACGTCAACAAAGTTCTTCAAACGAAAATTCCAACAAGTATCGTTGCATTGGGTGAACTGGGCAAGTATTGGCAGCACACAAGTCGGTGATTACTGTACATATATTTTATTGACGTGACACCAACGAAGTGGAACAAGACAATCATAGTTACAGATGCGAAGATCATACGTCAAAATGTTAATATCACTGTTAATAGTTGTTGTAGATTCTCTAACAGTTAAGTTCTCTTATATTCCAGTGACTAAGGATCACTTCCATTACCATGTAACAGCCATGGTATTAGCGTCCGTTGACCTTCTCCCAAGGACGTTTATTAAGGCAAACGGATTCATTCTCACGGAGCAATAATTTATATCATACTTGTAAGCATCCCAGACTTTCTTCATAAAATTCTTAGATAGCATATCCAATCCAAACAAAGGCAGATATAACAATACAACCAGGTTAGTGTTTCATCTTGGCTAACCTCTCGGTATCCATACCACGACTTTGGCATAGGTAAAACGGCATATTAAACATGTGAAGCATATATATATATTCATTAACTTGATTCCACATATGGATTCTCCCTCTACAAAAGATTCCAAAGGCTATCGACTCCGTGTGTCCAATTCTAGGAATGTCATCTCTGATGAATTCCCGCTAGACCATTAATAGGAGCGGCCTGATACTTTAATTTACATAATTAAACTTGCCATAAGAAATGGGGCGACACTTACTTCATTCTTCCACTATTGGCTTCGCCATGAAGACCAATAGATACGAATATAACTGATGGCATCTTCAAATTTGCCAGGAATCAAAGAATAACACTGCGGACATAAATGTCGTCCGAGCTGCCCCTATCATGACGTCACAATCTACTCAACTAGGTTACACGTGCGTCCAAAGCAACTCACACAGCATTGTGCACGTCAGTGCGTGAATCAATCGAACGCACAAATAATATAACTATATAAAACTGGTGCGTACATTTGGCAGGACCGAAGACTACCCCCGTAGGTAATAAATGTACGTAACAGTATGTAAATTTATCCTGATTACGCTGCCCGTTTTAAATCACTACTGCAAACCAGTTCTTACAATTACAATATCTGAACCCACACGTGGCTTCATCTGTTCACGGCGTATCTGGTTTCCCTTGCATGGCTACACATATTTATCTATTTAATCTATGTACCAACGTTCTCTCTGTGCAAGGTTGATCACCTTACAAATGCTAGTGGCATCAAGCAATCTGCTGTAACTAGGTAGTCTTGCGCACCGCAGACTCGACATCTACCATGTCATTAGAATGGCTGAGCACCCCTGTGCTGTTGTCTCAACACGTTACATGGCGTGAAAGAGGAGAGGCATGTGGTCTACGCTTATTTATAGACTTACTCAAACGTGTACTATGTATCTTCTTCTTCTTCTTCTTCGTTCGTCCTGAAAAGGACGGTGGTTGCGTTGTGTCTGTTTACGCCTAAGCTGTGATATCTGCACCTTTCGGTCGACACATCCGACTTCTGCACGGCATTTTTTGGGACCGGGTTTGCCTTCCCTCTTCAATCCCTACTTCTCAGCCGGCTTCAGTGATGCAGCCTGTTTCCAGGATCACCACGTGGAGGTGGAGTAGGGTCTTGGTCAGCTCCGGTTCGCTGACCCTGACGCAGGCAGTCAAGCTATGGGTCGCTTACTGCATTCCTCACTTTTGATGTGTCCTGGGTCCCGATCTTTTCGTATAACATATGCCAAGTCCTCCTGTGCCATCAGCTCAAGATCTTTCCATATAACAAATGTCAAGTCCTCCTGTGCCATCAGCTCAAGATCTTTCCGTATAACAAATGTCAAGTCCTCCTGTGTCATCAGCTCAAGATCTTTCCGTATAACATGTCAAGTCCTCCTGTGTCATCAGCTCAAGATCTTTCCATATAACATTTCAAGTCCTGTGCCATCAGCTCAAGATCTTTCTGTATAACATGTCAAGTCCTCATGTGCCATCAGCTCAAGATCTTTCCGTATAACATATGTCAAGTCCTCCTGTACCATCAGCTCAAGATCTTTCCGTATAACATATGTCAAGTCCTCCTGTGTCATCAGCTCAAGATCTTTCTGTATAACATATGTCAAGTCCTCCTGTACCATCAGCTCAAGATCTTTCTGCATAACATATGTCAAGTCCTCCTGTGTCATCAGCTCAAGATCTCATCCCTGCCATCTCTGTCTCCAGTTCTCTTCTCCATGTGTTTTTCAATCTCGCTCTACCTTTCTTACTCTGGGGATTCCAGGCAAGGATTGCCTTGTAATGCTGTCAGCAGGTTTCCTCTGTATGTGCCATATCCATTTCCAGCTTCTTCTTCTTCTCATCTCTTGTTCTTTGCCAGTTCATGTTATATTCATTGTGCTTTGCACAGTAATATCAGGCATGCTAATATACTAGTGCATTGTGTGCTTTATAGTATATTTTTTGGTTTTCAGGGGAGAAGGCCTGTGTTGTTGGCCATGCCTTGTTCAGCACAGAACTTGATCTTCAGCCATCAGTGTGTGCTGGGGTCATTTCTAAGGTCATAACATTTAAGGGTCAGCCTGTGATGATTCAGGTATTTATGGGTAGTGTACTTTAATTCAAATTAATTTAATTGTTTACTTTAAAAAAAAAAAAGTCAAGTGGAATTTGAAATAAAAGCCTTTTATTTTTTTCAGTTTAAGCATTTTACACAAAGAGGGGAAGCTAGATAGTTGTTATTTACATAGTAATGAATTATTTGAAGTCATTACCCAAGACAAATTACTGCTAAATTCTCTGAAATGACTGTCACCAAATAATGTTGACTAATGATAGTTCCATTTTTAACAACCAATAACCCAGATGCAGAAAAGTAAATCATGTTCTCTCTTTTTTTTTTGTGTGTGCTCGTTATTGGCTACGGAGCTGCAACTGCAGATGCCCCCCTTTGAGGAAGTCCCCCTTGAAGACGTCCCCCTTGAAGATGGTTCCCTTGAAGATGACCCTCTTGAGGATGGCCCTCTTGAGGATGGCCCCCTTGAGGAATGCCCCCTTGAGGAAGCCTGTGCCAAAGTACAAACTCTTGTTGTGATGGCTTCTATAGCAGTTTGTGTTACATGATGAGGTTATCAGCACCATACTTACTTACTTACTTAGTTGTTCCTCTTCTACCGTGAGGTGTAGAGGTTTGGAAGAGAGAGCACCATACTATCCTGTCGGCTGTCTTCCTCCTGACCTGGTTCCATTCTAGTCCTCGGTCCATCAGAGATTGTCTAATGGTGTCCACCCAGAGGACTCTGGGTCGCCCTGGAGGTCTGGATCCCTGGCTCTTAGCCTCCCATACCTGCCGATCTCCCATTCTGCAGACATGGCCAAACCACCAGCCCCATGCTCAACCTCATATTAGTCAACATATATGACATGCATGAGGGAGCAGTAGTAAAATTCTCCTCAGAGACCCCTGGGAAATACACAGGGCAGAAATGTACATCAGGTAAAGGTCAAGGATCCAGTTACACGCCCATTGAGGCATATTAGGAATATGGTGTTAGGCCCATATTTTCTTGACCATCGGCACACTAGGGGTGATGTGGTCAGCATCACGCCGGCCGCCTTAACCTTCCCAGAGTGCCCTGGTACCCAATTCATGAGGCTGGGTTGACCCCGGAACCGTTTGCGGTCTAAAAAATCCCACCTCAACTGGGGATCGAACCATGGACCACCGAGCTAGGAAGCCAGTGCACTAACCACTGTGCTGCCATGGCTCCTAGAAATATACATAGCACTTATAAAATGTTTAGTAGTTACTCCAGTGGTCATGCATTTTAATTGTTTATTAGAATTCTGCATCATTTGGTTGAGCATATTCCGTTCAGCCTAAATGTTGGATCTCAACTTTGATATTGATCTCATAATTGATTCTAGTATGTTCTTAGAAGCCTCAAACCTTTATGAACTGGTGTGGATCTGCTTTCCTGGTCGTGCCAGGGTATGCGGTAATGAAAGAGCTGACAGACTAGCTTCAAGAGCACCCATGGAAGGTACATTGGATATGGATAAGGGAGAGATCATCATCATGTGACGTATTCTTTCCAGAACGTTGTCTCCATTACAGCTGCTCTGAACGCATCACGATTCTGGGCAAGTCGACCTGCATCAGCCAAAGACAAGTTCAGACTCTCTGTGATGTCCTGGGTCCACCGTCGTCTAGGTCGACCCCTTCCCCTTTTTCCAGGGACCATGCCTTCCATCACTGTTTTTTCCAGGCTATTATGTCTTTTTATATGACCGAAAAATTTCAGCTTCCTTATTGCGATGGTATTTAGGAGCCAATGTTCCTGTACGTTTAGTGAGTGCAGTACTTCTCTGTTGGTCTTTTTTTCTGTCCAGGGTATTCTCAACATCCTTCTGTAGCATTTCATTTCAAATGATGTAATCTTTTTTGCAACTGTTTTATTGAGTGTCCAAGTCTCGCAGCCGTATGTTGCCACTGGGAATATACATGCTCTGATCAGTTGTAACTTTGTTTCTTTGCTTGTGCCTTGCCATAGGTTTTTCATCTGTATTAGTTTATGTGAAGCAATTGCAAGTCTTCTTTTAATTTCTACTGCACAGTCGCCAGAGCTGTTGATGATTGATCCTAAGTATTCGAATTCATTAACACTTTCCAGTTCTTCGTTATCAATTTCAATTTCTGGTTTGGTCTTTACTTTGTCTGTTGTCAATACTTTAGTCTTCTTGGTGTTTAGGTATAGATTCTGGGCCTCGCTGTGTTTTTTGGTGGACAGAAGTAATTGTTCAAGTCCTTCTGGGTTGGTCGATAGGAGGACTGTGTCGTCAGCATATCTGATTTCCGGGATCTGGTACCCGCCGATGTTAAATGAGTCAAACTCTGTGTGTTCTTGGTCATCTCTTACATTTCTCATGATATTCTCGGCATAAATGTTAAACAGGTAAGGGGAAAGGGTACAGCCTTGTCTTACTCCTTTCTGTACTTCAAACCATTCTGATGTTTCACCCTCTATTCTTACGGCTGCCTGTTGTTCTTGGTACAGCAGTGCGATGAGTTGTATAAGGTGGTTTGGAAATCCCATATTTTTCATAATAGCCCATAACTGCTGATGTTGTACACAATCGAAAGCTTTGGTGTAATCAATGAAACAAGTATGTAGGTCAACGTTGAATTCTCTACACTTTTCTATGATGATCCTCATGTTGAATATATGATCTCTAGTGCCTCTACCTGGTCGAAAACCCGCCTGTACTTCGTTTATTTCTGTTTCTAGCTTTTGTTGCATCCTTTTCATTATGATTTGTAATAGTATTTTGCTGGCATGGCTTATAAGAGCTATAGTTCTGTAGTTTGTGCACAGTTTCAGGTTGCCCTTTTTTGGCAAGGGTATGTAAATTGATCTTTTCCATTCCTTGGGCCAAATTCCGCTTTGCCAGATCTTGCAGCATAATGCATGGTATATACGAGCGCTGCCTTCTCCTCCTGCCTGTATCATTTCAGCTGTTATTTCATCACAACCAGGAGATTTTCCACTTTTTAAGTGTTTGATTGCGTTCCGGACTTCCTCTATGGTAGGTTCTGGTTCACGTTCCGCTTCATTCATGACGTTGTCATCTGCCGCTTTGTTTATTTCCGTATACATTTCTTGACAGTACTCCTTCCATCTGTTCAGAATATCTTTACGTTCTGTTAGAGTGTCGCCTTTCTTGTCGTTTATTGCTCGAGGTGATGATTTAAAGTTGCTGTTCTTCAATGTTCTTACTTCAGAAAACATATTCTTACTCAATCCCTGTTCGCGCATTTCCTCTATTTTCCTGCAGGTGTCGTTTATGTATTGTTGTTTGTCTTGTCTGACTTGTTTTTTAATCTGCTTTGTGTATTCCTTGTACAACTCCTGATTTTCTGTATCTTTTTTGGACTTCATTTTTCTTCTCTCTACCACCAACTTCAGTGTTTCGTCTGAGATGTATTCTCGTCTCTTTATACTTCTTTTAGGAATTAAGCTCTGTGCATTTGTAATATAAACATCTCTGATGTTATTGGCAAGTTCATCTGGTGTCATTTCCTCCTGTACTGCCATAAGAATGTCAAATTTGTTCTGAATATCGACACTGTACTCTTCTGGTATGGCGCTTGTGTCATAACTTATTACTTTGTCGCTTGTAACGACTTTTTTCAATTTGATCTTGAAGTTTGCAGCAAGAAGTTCATGGTCGGAGTCACAGTCTGCTCCTGGGAGCGTCTTGATGGATGAGATACAAGATCGCCATCTTTGTTGTATTAAGATGTAATCTATTTGGTTCTTGCTTTTTCCGTCCAGTGACGTCCATGTATATAGTCTTCTAGGGTGTTGCATGAAAAGAGTATTTGTGATGACTAGGTTGTTTTCTAGGCAGAATGTTGTCAAGCGTTCTCCTCTCTCATTTCTCTGACCCAATCCATAACTTCCTTTCACTCTTTTTTTCATGTTCTAATCTTCGTTTCCAACTTTGGCATTAAAATCTCCCATTATTATCCTAATATCTTGCTTATTTGCTTTCTCTAATGCGTGTTGCAGTTCATTGTAAAAATCTTCAATTTCCTGTTCTTCAGCAGCTGCTGTTGGCGCATATGTTTGTATAATTGTGATGTTCTTTCTTTTTCCTTTCAGTCTGATTGTGACAATGCGGTCATTTATGGGATTATATCCTAATAGGGAGGCAGCTGTCCTTTTAGACAGGTAGAAGCCGACGCCACTCTGACCTCCTCTCTCTTTGCCTGAGTATATGAATGTTCCTCCTGATGGAATCGAAAAGTGTCCCTGGCCCGACCATCTGTGCTCTGAGATGCCCAGGATATCGATGTTTAGTCTTTCCATCTCGTTCTTCACTATGTACTGTTTTCCTTGGTATAAGCTTCTGACGTTCCATGTTCCTATTTTGATTATTTTTCTAAGACCGATGGCATGGTTTTCCGTGGTAACACAGTCAGGCTTTTGGCCGTCATCACGATTACCTGTACTGACGCTGCCAACGATCTCTTCCCCAGTTAAATATGATCTGCCTGGCCTGGGAGCCTCACCACCAGATCTTTGTGTAGTATTCAGATTAGCCATTATGGATTTCTTGGCATTGTACATCCAGTAGTTTGCCATTGCTTTCTGGATGGTTCTGGCCGCTTACCATTACAGTCCATGGTGCGCCCTCAGCCCGATACCAGGCCTTTCCAACTCCTGCCCTAGAAGCCGTTGTCAAAATATTATTGATCATCCGCCCGTTCGGCCAGCAGTTGTGTGTACTGTTTAAGGGGGAACCTCCCTTTTTCAATTTACTCATGTGGTTCTGCCGGCCAGTCAAAGCCGTTGCCCGGGGGGTGGCGCTGCCGTACACAAGCAGACTCGAGGAGCCATACATGAGCTGAACTGGAGTGGGGGAACCAAATAGGATCCAGGCCATCCTCAAAAAGAGGAAGTGACTGCCTCTCACCGTGAGGTACTATCCCTTACACACTCCAGCCCTACCCCCCTAAAGGGAGAGATACTGAGGGCAATTAATGATCGCCTATTGGAGGATGACACTGCAATGGATGAATCATCAAGGCTAAGATTCCTGGAAGTTAGCATCAAACGTAAGACCAGCAGGGATGGATGAATGAGAGGATGCATACAGCCTTGTTCTTTGTCAAATTGCTTTAATGACGGTTTTGTTCTGATCATTGACTCTGAATTTTCTGGCATTCATTCATTACATTTAAGCTCCCAGAAGAGAGTAGGCCTTCAGCAAACATTTGCCAATTCCTCCTGTCCATGCAATCAGCTCGGTGACTTTCCATGTCTTCATATTTTTCATTTCTCCGAAGCTTTTGCAGTAAATCTCAACTCCTCTTACCGAGGGGATTCCAGAACAAGGACTGCCTTGAAATGCTTGATCTTTAGTACAGTCAAAAGAAGGTACTTAATTTACCTTCTTCCCTCAGCCCCATACAGAACCACCACCTTTTCAACAGAGTTGAGCAACATTTAGTATATATAAAGCTAGATTTCCTGGTTTCTCCAACTGGTTTGAGACTTGTGAAGCATATTTTTCAAATACAGTTCTTGT
Source organism: Oreohelix idahoensis (assembly GCA_024509875.1). Taxonomy (NCBI): domain Eukaryota; kingdom Metazoa; phylum Mollusca; class Gastropoda; order Stylommatophora; family Oreohelicidae; genus Oreohelix; species Oreohelix idahoensis. Next base: position 103,001 of record JAMPIV010015978.1, on the reverse strand, counting down.
CAAAATGTCCTCATGTGTTCCTTTTGTTTTGCTTCTTACATATGTAAATTTTGTGACATCTACAGCTTCCTTTCCCTCCGGGTCAGCAGATATACTTTGGTATGCAGCACATACTCTCATTACCTTGGTCTTGTTGGTACATATTTGCAAATCTATATCTGTCGCTACTGAGTATTATTTCTTGTTTGTAATGTAAGGTATGGGGCAAATGACTCAAACTATCCACAGAATAAGTATGGTGTGCTGGACTTTTATTAGACGCTTGGGAGCTTGTGAAGAAAAAAGTTCAGACTACAAGATTTGTTTTAATATTTGGATATATGCCCTATTATAACCAACAAACCGTGTGACTTAGTTGAATGCTGCATGCCTTGCCAAAATGATGCAGGACTTGTAATTTTTAAAAAATCTAATATTTAGAATGGTTTCATAGAAATGTAAACAGAGAAGTGATACTTCACCAAAGCATGTAGTTCGTTCTTGACAAATGGTGTAAAAAGTGTTCGGATTTTTGTTTCCACCTTTGATTATTTTGAGTTGAATTACCTTCAGTCCACATGTGCAGTGCATCCTGGGGCAAGTGGTGGACCATTACTAAACTCTCAGGGAGATTTGGTGGGCATTGTGGTGTGCAACACAGTGTAAGTTTTATTCATTTTTGCAGAATGAAAGTGAATCCTTTGTTGGTATTGAGATGTTATTCTTAGAAAAAGTGCTTATGTGATTGATTCTAACATAAAATTAGTGAATGTACAGTATTAGATTTCAACTTAGAAATATTACTCTCTTTGTTGGTAGTAAGATGTTAGTCTCAGAAAAAGTGCTTATGTGATTGATTCTAATATAAAAATATTGTATAGAGTATTAGATGTCAACTTTGAAATATTACTCCCTTTGTTGGCATTAAGATGTTAGAAAAAGTGCATATAAGATTGATTCTAACATAAAAATATTGTATAGAAGATTAGATTTTAACTTTGAAATATTACTCATGTTGTTATTATTTAACAAGGACCACTGAGTTTGTTGCCGTTTTGCAGCCAATGTGTTGTTGAAGAATCCTTGGCATTATCTAATTTGCATATCTAGTGTTTCCTGTAGCTTTTCTGCCATTCTGAAACTTGGACTCATGAGCTTCAGTTTCTTTCCTACTTATTTGTCACGAAGTGAATTTAGGTTTAGAGTTTGTCTGAGTGTAGACAAGACACTAGTTATAAGAAAGTCTGAGAAAATAGATTTTGTATGAGAAATGACAGTGACTGTGGAAAGATGAGACTTATAGCTTTGAGGGTGAGAACCTAGATTGACTCTCCCTCGCCACTCACGACTTAGTTAAGAGCTATTGACTCACCATCTCTGACTACCATAAAGGAGATAAGGTTTCACTAAAAGTCCACAGACACAACTATACAGACAAGCATATACGTACAGTATAGTTATAGAGAAACTGATCCAGTATACATTTTATAGTTTATTATACAACAAAATCAAATAACATAGCAAAGTAATAAAAGTGCGAGTTTGCACCACCTGGAAAAGAAGAACAATTTCAAATGAAAGACAAATTAAAATAAATTCCCACACTCTCTTTCACTCTAGCATAAAACTAATAATAAACCCAACTAACTAAGATAAACCAATATACCGGGTGGGGGTCTCTAAGTAGCGCCACCACTCCCGGCTACACTAAGGTTTCTACTGTCACTGTCCTGCTGACGATGCCTAAACTAACTGTCTACACAGCTTCAAAGCTCTTTAGGCAATAAACACGCCACTAACTAACACCACTGGACTGCTACACTAGTAGACTTATATTACAGCGCTAGCTCATAGGCTGTCTTCTAAGTATACTGTCTGACATTACTGGTCCCAGCTATTTCCTCTCTCTCTCTCTCTCTCTCTCTCTCTCTCTCTCTCTCTCTCTCTCTCTCTCTCTCTCTATCTATCTCTCTCTCTCTCTCTCCACTCTGTCTTGATTCAGTGTCTCTCTGACACTTCCATCTTCTGCTGATGTGGCGTCTCCGTTACGCCCCTCCTCTCGTTAGCATTTGGAAAGGAATGATGTCCCTTTCTCCTTTCCAGACTACTGCAGCTGATGACTTTGGTATTAAGGACGTGGTACTTGACTCGGGATGTAGATGCTTCACTGCTGATGAAACTTCTTTCAACTGCCCCGTTACTCCTCTTCGGGTTTAGGACAAACGGCTTTTTTATGGCCGAAATTAAAACAAACACCAGGCCACGCGCCTAATTAGTGTGTTATAACGAGCTAAGAGCTCCGGATTTTAAGAAACCCGTTCCCGCTGAAGGATGTGTTTCACTGCAAGAGAACTTTGTTCTTTTACTGGTACAGACATACTGGCGCCGGTATTTCCGTGTCACCAGTTCTTTTCACCTCTGGCAAAATCTCGAGCCCTCGGCTCCTGAGATGACAACTTGCCGTAGTAAGTTGTAGAGCAGTTTACAACTTTCCCTATGTGCCGTGAAAGTGCTGTGAACAAGAAAATAACAACAGATATACAACACGTCAACTATTCTGATCTCTAACACATAAACACCTTAAATTAATACTTGTCCGGGGCAAAGTCTTTTACAGACAGGGGGTATGATGTGCTGGTGTTGTGGGTAGTGGGTTTCCCCCCTTGCTTCACCCTAGGCCTAGTGAATTCTTGTTCATGAAAGGAGCGACCATTGCGGTGTTAGTCTCTTGGCCTAGCAAAACCTCTCATACCCCAAGATCGTTGTGCGTGGTGAAGAGCCACACCCTCCTCGAGGTAGTCCTGGTAACTGAGGGTGCGAATCCTCAGGCTAAACACAATGGATCTAGAGGAGCAAACCTCGATAATAAAACCGGTGCACTACACCGTAAACGCCCTCTGTGGGTGGGAAGGAGCCAGATGGATACTGAACAAGTCTTGGGAGTGGGAACGAGTGTGGACTGCTCCCTGAAGATCGGAACCCATCGTACAGGCACAGAGACTCAGGACTTGACAATCCTATTGCCTTCAACTCTTGGTCACATGCCTGGAGAACTCGGCGTAACCAGCAGGCAATTTGGTGGCGGGGAAAGAGTGCTGTGAGCCCTGCCGTGGCTACGTATCACAAGGAGACGCAGAAACACCCCCTTTATCTCCCCCAGAGCTGGCACAGTACACTTCTGGCTTCTACCCGGGGCGGTAGGAAATCCACATCAAACCTGGCAGAGCAAGTCCTCCATCAGATGCAGCCGATGCTGGGCCCACTGGCACGTAGACACGTCCCGATCCCCATCGAGACTTGCCCGGGGAGCCCACCCCGGCTCAAAAAAGCAGAGAAGGCCACTCTCCAAACCTCCGATGTCTTGCGGGCAGTGTTAGGATGTGCAAGAACATGGACAGGAAGACTCCACAACTTCCCCATTGAAGACACGCCCACGGCGACCGTTGCCTCAATTGGCTGTGTGTGGTGTACCCGGAAATGGGGCCACCCAGTACTGAGGCACAGTTAAGTCCCCGATGTCACTTATCGGTGCAGAGTTGAGAGAGATGGCTGAGCATCACAATCCCCCCTGTGTTGCAGCATGATGAGAACCCAGCATTGCACACTGAGCTTGGGGGGATCACTTGGGCACCAGACTTAATACTGGCTCTTGACTGGATGGCCGCATGCAGGAGATTTCTACAATGGAGGGTTGGCAGGTGGTGGGTATCTGGAAGTGGCTCTGTGCAGGACGTGAGGATTCCTTGGGAGAGCCCAGAACCAGAGCACAGCATTGTGCAAGCTCTGCATAGTTGGAGAGCCCCCTGGATGACGGGGAATGCACAGTGTGCTACCCCACCTATCCCCAACTGCTAACTTAGAACCAGAAGTGGGGTCCTCTGTATGCGTGCCAGGCCAGGATAAAATGCCTGGGAAAGAGACTGGAGCTCAGAACTCCCTAACTCAAAGTTGCAGGATGGCAGAAAAGCCATGAGAAAGACAGGGCTATTTTGAAGATAACGCAACCATATTTTCACCATACGAGCTCGGACGCCGCCTCGGTAAACAAGGTCCGCGCAGAGCAGTGACACCCCCAGGCTGCTTGCGAATAGTCTACTACTGGGAACATAAACAGATTAGGGATGAGCCCACTCTCCCGTTGAACAGGTGCTAAAGTCATAGATACTGGGCCAGAAGGCGCACTGGAAACCACAGTATCACGCAACTCGCTTTTTTTTCTATGGAGAGTACACCGTCAAATAAATCTCGTACTGGTGCTCGCCCTGTGGAGCTCCACCAGGCAGGTGCAGTGCCGGGCTCTGAGCCTCGACAGAGCCCACCCTCAGCTACTGGAGGACCCTCTAGACCGTCTTGTGGAGTCAGCAGACGGCGGAGGAGAACTACTGACCAAAACAAAACAGAAAAAGAGAAACCCAGAGTGCCACTTGTCATGATGCACTGGAATGCAGAGGGGGTGAACAGCAAGCAGGCTGGATACAGCAAAAAGACAGAGCTGGAAAACATCTTGTATGAGAAGCAAGTCAGTGTTTGCTGTATCCAAGAGACTCACTTGAAAGCAGATCAAACCTTTAAAATAAGGGGATATCAATGCTTCAGATCCGACAGAAAAGATAGACGAAAAGGAGGAGTACTTACTCTTGTAAGGAATAACATTCCTGCACACGAAAGGAAAACCTTCATGGATGGAGCAGAATATCAGCTGTTGCAGATAAAGGTAGACAAGATGGAAATAGAACTCCTGAACTATTACTGTCCGAACAACAAACCCCTGAGTCTCAGCTCTATACAGGTACCAGCCACCAACTTTATAGCAGTTGGAGACTATAATAGCCACTCCCAGAGCTGGGGCTATAACCATCTGGATCACAGAGGTGAAGAGGTTGAAACTTGGCAAGATGATCACTCCCTAATCCTAGTCAATAATGCCACAGATACTCCTACCTTCTACTCCAGAGGATGGCACACAACTTCAACACCAGATCTTGCCTTCTCCACACCAGATATAGCTGGATCTATTAGTAGAGAAGTAGGAGACCAACTAGGGGGAAGCGACCATCGCCCAATCTTTCTTACTGTCCAGAGTGCAACTCTCAGTACAGGCCCAGCCATTACAAGATGGAACTACAAAAAAGCCAACTGGGGTTTATTCAGGCATCAGGTGAACACGCTGCTGTCTACCCTCAAGGTACAGAACAGAGACATTAATGAAGTGGTAAAAGACTTCAACAGATGCATACTACAAGCTGCAAAAGAAACCATTCCCAAAGGATGCCGGCGTAACTACATACCATACTGGTCCAGCACACTCCAAGAACGTCAGGAAGCTATGGACAGGGCTAGAAAGGACGCAGAGTCTCAGCCTTCACTTGAAACTCACAACAAATGGAAAAAGGCTGTAGCAGAGTTTCAGAGAACAAAGCTAGAAGAAAAACGGAAAAGCTGGAGAACTAAAACGGCATCGCTGAACCTTGAGAAAGACGGCAGGAAACTTTGGAGATTAGTCAAGTCTCTAAATGAAGAGCGTTCCTCACCTAGGCAGACTATCACATTGGATGAAGGTGGCAAACTTTTCAGAGGAAAACAAGCTGCAGACTTGTTTGCTAGAAGATACAGTTCAGAAAGCAACTTACCCATTAACATAGATCATCAGAGAGAGATAAGAAAAGAAATACTGGCAACCATAGGACAGACAGATACTCCTGCCCCAATGAGGGAACCCATCACACTAGGAGAACTACAGAAGGCTATTTCCAAGCTTAAGTTTCAAAAGTCACCCGGCCCAGACAAAATCAGCAACGAAATGCTAGTAAATCTGAGCTCAGCAGCAAAGACAAAACTGCTTGAGATATTCAACCACAGCTGGTTGAAAGGAACGGTACCCCAAGTATGGAGAGAAGCCATCACAATACCCATACTAAAGAAAGGGAAATGTAAGACTGAGGCTGCAAGTTACCGGCCAATCAGTCTCACAAGCTGTGTTGGGAAGACTATGGAGCGAATAGTCAACCACAGATTGAAATGGTATCTAGAGTCTGAGCAGATCCTGGTGCCGGAACAAGCTGGATTTAGAGAATGCTACAGTATAGAAGACCAAGTTACTTACTTGTCTCAAGCAATAGAAGATGCCTTCCAGGAGAAGAAAAAGGTCCTAACGATCTGGGTCGACTTCAAGCAGGCCTTTGACAAGGTGTGGAAAGATGGCCTCATTGCAAAACTTAGGAGAAGTGGAATCCAAGGCAACATGATGAAATGGATCCAGTCATACTTGCATAACAGGAGAACTAGAGTCACTCTTGACGGTCTGCAGAGCAGAAAAGTGTTGCTCCATCAGGGGGTACCTCAAGGAGGAGTAATTTCCCCAACACTCTTCCTTGTTTACATCAATGACCTGGTGAAAGATCTCCCTGCAGGAGTTAAAGCTGCCTTATATGCAGATGACCTAGTACTCTGGTGCGCTGATGAAAATGTCACCACAGCAAATTATAGAATGCAGCGGGCAGCAGACATGCTAGTGTCATGGGCAGAGAAATGGCTTATCACAATAAACACAGACAAAACCTCCACAACACTGTTCTCCCTCGCCCCCAAGGACAAATCAGCTAACATACACCTAGGGACAACCGTGATCAAGGAAGAAAGCTACCCCACCTATCTTGGGGTGACATTTGACCAAAGGCTTACATGGAATAAGCATATTGAAAATGCAGAAGGAAAGGCCCGAAGACGACTAGGCATACTCAGAAAATTAGCAGGTACCAACTGGGGAGCAAATGAACGAAATCTAAAGAAGATTTATAATGGAGTAATAAGACCACACTTAGAGTTTAGCTCAGCAGCATGGTCATCAGCTGCTAACTCACATCTGCAGTCTTTGGACAAGGTGCAAAATCAAGCTCTCAGGCTCATTACAGGAGCCATGAAAACTACACCAATAACAGAGATGCAGAAGGTTGCTGGATTACAGACATTGTCCCATAGAAGAGACACAAAAACCATGATCCAGATGGAAAAGTACAACAGTATGCCAATGCACCCAATGAAGGCTAGACTAGATGATCTGGCTTTGGGACGTCTAAAGCGTAGCAGCTTTGTGCATCGGGGGAAAAGACTTATAAGACAGCATCAAGAAGACCTATCCATGAAGACAACACCACTGAAGCCCACCCTATACCCTGTACCATGGGAGCAGGCCAGCAGTGCCCTCCAAATTAATACATCAGTCAGTGGTCTCACAAGTGGATGTGAGTATAATGATCTGCAAAAACGAACTGCTACATTGAGTATGATCCAAGAAAGCTATCCCGATCAATCATGGATACATGCCTATACAGATGGATCAGCAACTAATGCTGTTAGGAATGGAGGTGCCGGTATCTTTATCTCATATCCTGACAACCACTATGAGACTAGGCACATTCCCACTGGTAAATTCTGTTCCAACTATACAGCTGAGGTTCAAGCTCTAGAGCAAGCTGCAAATATGATTTATAACACCAACTCTGACTGCCACCAGGTAGTCATCCTCACAGATGCACTGTCTGTCCTGCAAGCTCTCAAGGGTGGTAAACTCCCGCATCTGAGAAATGAACTAAACAAGGTAGCTGCCAAAAAGAGAACCATACTTCAGTGGGTACCATCTCATTGTGGTGTACCCGGAAATGAAAAGGCAGATAAACTTGCAAAAAAGGGAGGAGAATGTGAACAAGAAGATAATGAAGTCACATACTTTGAGAAAAAGAGAGCTATCCAGACTATCAGAAGAGAACAGAACCAACCCAAAGACGACTATCACACTCTCGACCGGCAGGGACAGATAACTATTTTTCGACTCAGGACAGGGCATAACAAACTGAATAAACACATGCACAAGCTACGATTGTCTGCTTCACCACTGTGCACATGTGGATTAAACGAACAAACTGCTGAGCATGTTCTACAGGACTGTCCTCTGTATGACCAGATAAGAAAGATATACTGGCCCAATAACTCAACACTAAACTCAAAGCTATATGGAGTTAAAGAGGAACTTCAAACAACAGTCGAATTCATCATGAGAACTCGTCTGACGGTGTAATCATCAAAGATGCGAACGCAAGAAGAAGAAGAAGAATACTTGTCCATCTCCCATCTTCCCCCTGAATGAATACCTCTCCCCTACACAAATCCACGCACAACGATAACCAAACATTCCTACCCGAGGGGTCAAACTAATCTACCGTCTTCTCCTATCTCTTCCCCCACCTCCCCATAAATATCGGTCTGGTGGGAAAACCCCCAGACACAGGCTGACCTAAATCTGTTTCGCTAGTCTAGCCTCAGGCGTCAAAACATTTACTTCGCTGAAGCGAAACATTCCCCGGCCCTACTTTTCTATTAAAGACTGACCCGGGAAAGTTATCAATTAACACAATATTAAACACACTGATGCTACACCAACTCAGTAATATTAATTACATCCCTTACGCCCCTGTCTTCTAACTACACAACAAATTAATACTCAATTACGAAAGTACACAAATACGCTCGCGTATTTACACTGCAAATATCATAATCAAATTGCGATTTTCCCAACTTACTACTACGTATTACAGAGCGCCCGTGTATCTAAGTGCTTATCATTATCCTCACACAGTTTATTATGAAACGACTATCTACTCGCTAATAAGTTATAGACATACCCAAGTTATCGAATATCTCTCGCTGAGCAACTGTTAACTCGCTGAGCAAACAATAGGCGTAATTTTCACGGCAGCAAAATGATAAAACCAGAGAGACCGCTAAAGACTACAGCACTGTTATTTATAATTGGAATACCCACACTATGAGTCATCACGTGGCATCCCTCTGGCCAATAATATTGCTGCATTTAAATAAACTCTGACCTCCGCCAATGATATCGTAAACAACTCATGACTCATGTTTATTTTTGCTCACACTGTACTAATTGCGTCATGTGAGATAATCCTACTGACCGTTCGCGTTATCAAAATTAAATTTGGTTGGTTATAGCGTAGAACCTGGGTCGTTTCTCCCCCCATCCCTCGTTTAATGGGTGGGTGTTCCTAATGTTAGAAAATTTTACCCAGCCTAATAATATAATTCAAACGCCAAATAAAGTAAAATTGAACGCAATTACTTACAGAGAGAAGAAGACTGGGGCGTATAGAAATTAAAATCCACAGTAACTCCTCATAACTAAACGCAAATAATACATGGAGAAGAAAAATGGGGCCCGTTGAAAATAAAATCACAGTAAATCTTCACATTATTCTATCCTGGCTTGGCAAACATTTAAAGAAACCTTACATCTGGTTTCCAGCAAGAAGGGGCTATGAGGTTGGCATTCTTCTTGTTGTTTAGCTAGGGCTGCTGAGCTTCTCGCTCTTTGGTAGTCAAAACCAAATTGAAGACTCCTTGGTATTATCTACACTGTAGATCTAGGTTTTTCTGCCATTCCGAAATGTGCTGAGTGAAGTCATGAGCTCCAGTTTCTCCAGCTTGGCTTGCATTTAAAGGATCATCACATCTGGTCCCAAGCTAGGAGTAAGAAAGGTGTGGTAAACTGTGCATTTCCTGCCATCCAAGGGAGCTCTCCAACTATGTAAAATACTGTGCTCTGGTTCTGGGCTCTCTCAAGGAATTGTCACGTCCTGCCACTTCTCAGCTCCCCTACCTATCACTGGGCCCTTTGTTAGATCCTTCTGCATGCAGTCAACCAGGTCAAAGCCAAATAAACACGTCTGGGGCTCAAGTGACTTCTCCAAGCTTAATGTGCAATGCTAGGTTCTCAACAAGTTTCACCACAGGGGGAATCCCTGGAAGTGTGTGGATGATTTCAAGAGTCAGTGAGGGTGTAATTAGCCTCACAGACAGAGGTTCACTTCCACATATGTATATAGTAGCGTTGTGCATAGCTGGTGGTCATATAAATTTGACTCCAGATATCCCTTCATGCATATGGGGGTGGCATAATATGCATTCCCCGCAATTCATGAGGACTCTCCATATATTCAGGGTTAAAGCACTGCACTCTGGTTCTGGGCTTTACCAAGGAATTGTCCTGCACAGAGCTACGTCCCTCAACTAATGTCTATCTGTTGTGAGATCTTCCAGCACACAGCCAACTAGGTAAAAGATCCGCTGGTGAGTGATCATGTTGAAAAGAAGGCTTCCTCAGTGTCTCAAGTATACAAGGGAATGAGAAAAAGCTACGGTATGAATTTTAAATTAAGAGCAATATGCGAGGCGCAATAAACAAATAACGTGCAGGCTGCTACCAAGTTTGGTGTTTCCGAGGTTAATATAAGCATTCAGAAGACCTATGACTTAGAAATTTTAAAACATTGATAGATTTATTTACGAATACATTAAAAGAAAACTGTGTCAAATTTGTTACGTTTTTACCTTGAGGTATATTCAGCCTTTTTTATTTTTCATGTAGAACACCTTCAAAGCTTTGGGGTCGTACTCTATTCGGGCTAATACAGTATTAACCCTGTGGGATAACATTTTGTTGTTCAAATTTTTGTGACTTATCAGTATTTATTTATGCCTTCTACCTAGAGGAAAAGATGAAATATATCTTTTATATGACATGGTGGAAAAAGTGATCTAACCTAATATTGTGAAAGTTTACATACACTTTCTCATTTTTGTGAGCGCCTGTTTTTTTTTTTAATTGTTCAGGGACAAGAGCAGTAATTCCAGTTATCCTCATATCAACATGAGCATTCCAGCTGTCAGTATATGGCCTGCTATACATGGTTACCTTCAAACAGGAGGTATTTCTTCATTTACACTTTAGTAATGAGAAAGAAAAAACACATTTATATTTAGTAAAAAAGACGCTTACAGTATATAATGTATCTGAAGAATTGAATATCCCTGTCAACAGAAAGTTACTGAGATTAAGATTAGGGAGAGGGTATTTTATGTTTGAGAAACCATGCTATGTTTCAGTTATGAAAGTTAAGGATACAAGGGAATGGGCTAAGAATGTAACATATTAACTCTATTCGTTTCTATCCTTATAAAACCCGACAAATTTGGCAGGTAAATTCCAAAGCCGCTGAAAGAACCTTAAAGCATTAAAAAAAATTAATATCATTATTTTATAATAAAATACTGCATGAAATTTATTTAAAATGTAAAAACTTTCTTTTAAAACAAGTTTTATAAGAAAATAATCAGCGTTGAAAACAAGAGTGAAGAACAAAAACACTCGCGCTATTTTAAACTTGGTCTGAGTTCGATTTCTTTGTGTTGCGTAGCATTAATGATGTGTGTATAAATGTTCTGTGGATGAAGTCACATGTGCCACACAACGTTGAGGGTGTTGTAATTCATCTGCTTCCCAAAGGTACTATGATACTGGCCTTTGCAGAGTAGTGTGCCACCCTCAGACACCAGGGATGATGAGGCGTAGTAACTTGGTGTCTGTAGTCTGGTTTAAGTGTGATGTAGATGTATATACAAACAGTGAGCATTACGAACAAGGCCATCCACACAATGACGTCACGTTAACTCACGATGTGAAAAGTCAATAAAGCTTTAAACAGCAGTGATGGGTTTTTGGCAATATATATTGTACGCCACAATGACAAAATGCATGGACATCGTTATGCAGAAAAACATCACAGGTATTTTCACAACAGTCATTGTATCATCGAAGTAGTCAACTCAACAGGCACAGCAAACAGCATAATAATAATGTACATTATGTGCCTTTTCAAGATATCGTAAACCGCTGTTCATGTAGTCAGGTAGTAAACTTCCCCTTTCCATAAGAGCTAGTAGATATCAACTAGGAGATTAAATCTGGTCTCCTATTTTTGACCTCAACAAGACAGGCATGTCTTTCGAGCGTCACATTATTGTTCTCTATGTTCCTTATACAGCAAAGGTATCAAACCTAGATCCATCAACAAAGTTCAGGAAGCAAGTAGTCCGTAGGACAGGCATCAATCGATGCGTGACAGTATAAGTGGATCATAAGGCAGGCTAAGCGAAAGTCAACATCACAAGATGGCGATAAAGTCACTTAGCAAAAAAGGATTCATTTACCTGTTCATCAGGAATTAAATCACATAATCACATATGCCTCCAGGCATTAGGAATAACATGGAGATATATCATCTCAAAAAAAGGAACAACAATCATGAGGACTCCTTCCTGAATAATCTAAGCGAAGACTAGCACATAGCTACGTCTCGCCTTACCAGCTTCTCTGCTCAGACTAACCTGGGCGGAAATCGTTTTAAACAACGCCACAAAAAGAGACATGCGCAGAACACGCGAATCGAATACAACTCAGCCAAATTTACGAAACGAAGAATGTTCTACGATGTTCGACTAAAGACCTTTTACCTTAAAAGGAAATGAATCTTGAAACATTGTGATTGCCAACTGTTTTCAAAGAACTGGCGATCTGAGCGCTCCATAAATGGACATGACTCAAAAATCGTTCACACAACTATCGGCAACCCTAGCTATCAAGATAAGACAACTTCTTGACGATAGCTATCAAGATTAGACGACTGTAGAAATAAAAGTGACTACAATTCCATGAGTTCCTTCCCATTCATTAAAAATTAACTATAGTCAGAATGCATGGTCAGAATAAGTTGCGACAAGTTTTTAGCAGCAACACTTTGTCTCCGCAAAAAAAAATTAAAACATGAGTTCCAGCGATGATTTACATCGTGAATGCAGCACTGATTCTGCAGAGGATGATGTCTGGGAGTCTGAAACATCGGATTCAGACACGGATGTTGAAAATAATGTCCACGATGACCCAATTTGTGAAGCCGGCATGGCAAGGTAAGCTGCGAGAACCAGTGATGACGCGATTGCGTCAAGAATTGTTATGGAATGTGGTAGTGTAGTGACCTAGATTTTTTAAAATTACCACTTAAATAGTAACTGTAACCTATTTTCTATTAAAATTTATAATGATTTTAACATTTATGGTGAACAATTTTTTTTTTACTTAATTTTTTTAAAGCTTACCCGTCCAAAGTAATGGTTGCTAAGGAAATGTATATTTGCAAAACAAACAGATACAAAGTAAAATAATATAATAAAACAGCTTGAAAAGTGATCAAAGTTATATTTTGTTTGAAGGGATAATTTTTAAAGATATTTATAGGTTCCAATTTATTATTATCATTATTATTTTAATTTTAAAGAATACATTATAATGCATAATGTTCTATTTTAAAATATTACACTTAGTTTCTCAAACTTTAACTAACAGTTTGTTAAATTTTTTCATTACAGACCCAAAGGCTATAATGATTTGGATGCTGGAGCCCCTATGTCATTTCCAAAGTTTTTGCCCTGTCGAAAGCCTGGGGTTCATCTGAAGGAGGAAATTCTAACAAGAGAAGATGTCCGAGAATTTTTAAGGCCTGTGGATTTTTTCAAGTTGTGTTTCACTGTTAATCTTGTATCGTATTTATGTTTATATACAAACAAATATGCTATGATGTATGGTCCATCAAAGCCATCAGTTTACAGGGGATGTATGGATTTAACGGTTGAAAAATTTTATAAGTTTCTGGGACTTCTTATGTACATGGGTATTGTACAAATACCAGGTGTGCAGAAATATTGGTCTACATCTTCCTTGTACCATGGAAGCGATTTTTACAGATAATGTCATTTCTAAAAAGTTTCCAACTTTGAGACTGAAAATTCAACTGATAAGCTAAGTAAAGTACGCTTTCTGTTTGATTATATTCATAGAAAATTCCAGAAGCTTTATCAGCCTCGACAACACCTTTCCGTCGATGAAAGGATAGTTCAAAATAAAGGCAGGTATCCATTTAGGCAGTATATTAGAGATAAGCCAACTAAATGGGGAGTGAAATTATGGATCCTTGCTGAAGCTGAAACAGGATACACATATGATTTTGAAGTTTACCTTGGTAAGGGTACATGTAACTGTCTTTTTTTTCTTGTTGAGGTGATCACTGGCCCAAGACAGTATACCTGTTGTTAGATGTGTAGTGCGAGCGTATGATGAATTGAGTGTGGGTGCGAATGAAGGCGCGAATGTGTTTAGGCTCGTATAGATGTAGATCCTGCAACCCATACTCTCACATGCAGTAATCAAGGATGCTTTGACACTGCAGGCATGTTTCAAGACATTTATTGACGAGAACACACATAGTATCAACAGGAACAGTCAGTGTAACAAGGTCATGCTGACCTGAAATCGATAGGTATACATTTGGCATTCAAAAAGGTAAACATCGGAATAGACGTGCATGGTCAATAGCAAAGTTCTTCAATAATGACAGTTCGTAGCGTCGCCCTTGGCGTCTCTGACTAAACGCGTCAGATGCCTTAGTTACTTTGACACACAGGTGCAACTTGGCACTCCCCGCCAATTGCACATATCAGGCTGTAGTATAATAGCCGAAAGCACAGGCCTCGTTCTGACGTCGGCCGTGTACTTCTGTTAAATAGGTTATCATCAACCCTGCAGTAATACTTATTGTAGATATGAATTCCGCCAATCTGCGGCTCCCACAATATATCTTCGTCACTGGATTTCTGGACAATATAAGACTAACAGTCTTGGATGGCTACCTCGAGCACAAATATATAAGTTCTGAAATGGCGGATCAGTGAGCTGCTGTTCACCCTAGGTAATCCTTTACATGTTCTGCCACCGAAAAGCGTAATAATGCATAAAGGTCGGTATTACCTGGAAAATGAATCCTCAGAACTAAACAAGGAATTCTGTCGTCATCCCGACGCACAGAGATTCACTGGGGAAAACTGCCATAGCAGTTACTTCGAAGATTCTCCCCGAAAAACAATGGACTCTTGGTCCCTTCAGAAAAACAGGACCTTCCCGGCTTGCCGGAAGTATATCTCACTCCCGCTTAAAAAACCTTCCCATAGGCCTACGCCCGAACTGACAACCTCTGACCCTAAAGGTCAAACACAATGAATGAATAAACAAGGGAAGACAACCCCTAATCAACCTGACATCGCAGGTAAAGACACAATTATACTTATGATACAAACATAAGCAAATAACTTGACAGATGACTCCGTCGAAAATGACAGCAACATTACTACCACCCCCCTGTAAAAAAAAAAAAATGAAATTTTTTTTTTTTAATATGTCCATGAGCAAGATAGCACCAGTATCACTTCTGTGCTCATGCAAACAATGAACCTAATATCAGGTACAATAGAAGAGGGTACAAATCATCTCTCAACATAGGAGAAAATATTTCCTTTAAGCCAAACAAACTAAGGGATACCATTCAAGAAACCTAAGTTGCTGGCAATACCAATCATATATCAAACATTACTAAATAATATAATCATAGCAATATACAAATGTCAATGCTATTTTAGCAACATATCACTGATGGATGGACAAAATGAAATTTGTTAAATTATCTAAACATCATCCAAATACATTTGTATTACAACATATTATGATATGAAGGACAGACCTAAGTCTGAAAGTATATCAGGAAAAACTAGGACACAAGATTTAACTGGAATCATGTGGGCATCTAGACAATATGTCCGCCATCACATTATCCGAACCACGGATAGCTCGCACCGTGAAATGGAAAGGCTGAAGAGCAATAGCATAACGAGTAGATCTCGAGCTCTTCAAATCCTTACTTTGCATAGCCGTAAGAGCTTTTTGGTCGGTTTCCATAAAGAAATGCGCGCCCAGAAGGAACCTTTGTAGCTTAAGAATGGACCAAACCATAGCCAACAATTCACGGTCCAAAACCGAGTAATTCCTTTCTGCCGCATTCAGCTTCCTAGAAATATACATTACAGGATGCAGAGTTCCTGAATATTCCTGCATTAGTGCCGCTCCAATCCCAGTGGAAGAGGCATCACTACGAAGGACAAAAGTCTTATCAATCGTCGGTAGTCTTAAGATAGGATGAGATGAGAACAAATTCTTAACCTGATCCAATGAAGATTGGCATTCTTGGGACCAACGCACCATATTAGGAGAACCTTTTTTCAATAACGTTGAAAGTGGTGCCATAATGGAGGACAGATTCTCAATGAATCTTCCATAGAATTGTATCAATCCCAAGAGACTACGCACTTGCTTTTTTGTCTTCGGAACCGAGATATTTAATATCTTTGAAATGTTTTGGTCCTCTGTCTTCAACAGACCATGACCAACTCGATGACCTAGGAAGGAAATTTCACTAAACCCAACAAAAGCTTTAGAGGGTTTAGCAGTCAAACTATGCTCACGTAGAGTAGATAGCAATTCCTTTAGACCCAAATAGTGTTCTTCCCAAGTATCGCTGAAAAGACAGATGTCGTCTAAATATGCAATGACATCTGCACGATCTGATAGAATTCGTCGCATCATGCGTACGAAAGTCGCTGGGGCGTTCATAAGCCCGAAAGGCATAAAATTCCATTGAAACAGACCCCTAGGTGTCGAAAAAGCAGTGAGAGGTTTGGCGTGTTCCGTCAGTGGGACTTGCCAATAACCTTTCGACAAGTCTAGTTTAGTAAAGAATTTAGCTTTAGAAAGTCTAATAAGTAGATCATCTAATAACGGCATAGGTTCAGCATCGAACTTCGTAACTTGATTTAATTTGCGATAATCAACGCAAAGACGTATGTTATTGTCTTTCTTTCGAACAATAACTATCGACGAAGAATAAGCTGAAGTGGATGGTTCAATTATTTGTAGTTGAATCATTTCATCATTCTTTCTCGACTTGTGCTTGAAAATGAATAGGTATTGGGTATGGTCTTACTCTGATCGGATTACGATCAGTAAGTATGATGTCATGTTCTATGACATCTGTGTGTCCAGGAATGTCGGTAAGGACATCCTGATATGATTGTAACGTAGAGGATACTTGACGCTGTTCCTCAAAAGACAAGTTGGAAGAGACTGTAACGTCTCTCCACGATTCCGTTGAAGTAAGTGGAATCGCAGGAAGAGGTAAGTTCACGTCAGAAAAAATAGTTTCCTCATCCTGTATAACGGACAGGGATGAGATGTGACCATGTTGGACTGGAGAGTCGTCCGTCGCCTGGAAAATAGGCTGTAAATAGTCTGGACGTTCAATAAACTCTGTTAGCATATTTATATGGAAGGTTTTATGCCTTCCATCCACATCGACAATATAGTCGACATCAGAAATTTTCGAGACTATAGTGTATGGACCCTTCCAAGAAATGAGAAGTCTATTCTCTCTTGAGGGCAGTAAGACATATGCTTTGTCTCCAGGACAAAGTTGACGTAGGCGTCTTTTCTTATTAGCAAATCGCCTAGCTTTTTCTTTCGCAAATTCGGAAGATGAAGTTGCTAACCTGCACGATTCGATAATCTTTTCTCTAAGAGCTATGACACATATTCATATGACGATTGTGTATCATCGTCAATATTATCGGAAGTTATCAAATCGTGTAACAAGGACATTGGCCCGCGCGGTTGCGCGCCAAAGACAAGTTCGAAAGGAGAAAACCCTGTATGCTCGTTGGGAACCTCTCTATAGGCAAAGAGGACTGCAGGTAAAACCCTGTCCCAATCTTCAGGATGATCCTCCGTTATCTTGCCAAGTAAGTTCTTTAGTGTCCTGTTAAGACGTTCTACCAATCCATTGGACATTGGATGATAAATACTACTGAGAGACCTTTTAATGTCTAGCGTAGCCATTACCTGAGACATAACGTCCGAAATTAACTGAGTGCCGTGATCCGACAGTATTTCTCCGGGGAATCCCAGACGAGAAAATACGAGCCAAAGAGCATCAGCGATATCGACAGTTGATATGCTCTTCAGAGGAATAGCCTCTGGCCAACGCGTGCACATGTCCACGCAAGTGAGGATAAATTGGTGTCCTCTGGCTGACTTAATTTTGAACGGACCAATGATGTCTATAGCCATTTTCTGAAACGGCCGAATCGGAATATCTGCAGCCTGAATAGGAGCAGCATGTCTCGGACCCCTAGACTTGACCTCTTGACAAATTTTGCAAGATCGGCAATAAATTCGGATGTCTTTATTCACGAATGGCCAAAAGAAGGACGCAAGGACTCTAGTTTTAGTTCTGGAAAAACCCATGTGTCCCGCACACTGAGAATCGTGTGCATGCCGAAGAATTAAGGCTCTCATACACTTAGGCACCAGAATTTGCGAGTGCATAGACTTGTCCGAGTGTTGTACCATTCGTACCAATATACCATTCTTCATAGTAATATACGATTTGTGATTCGTATTTTGATTGGGATCCCCTTTCTTTGCAAGAAGGAAGTATTTCTTCAAAGAAGGATCCTCTTCTTGACGTTTAACAAACGAGTCATGGGAAATCACCAAGTGCTCGTCTTGGCTATCAACTTCATTACTATTATCAGATGAAGTTGGGGGATTAAGAGCTTGAGCTCTTGTCACCACTGCATTGACCGTTTGAATGTTTTTTTCTTCCCAACTAGAAATTTGTTGCGGGGTGCATTCCTTAACCCCATGAATACGACCGATTATAAGGTCCGCAATAGGATTAGGAAGAAGACATGCATGGACATCTCCTGTGAAGAAAGGAGTGTCAATCCTAATAATAGCAGTAGGATAGCTTTCCATAGTACCACCAAATGTAACACATTTGATTGTTTTTCCAGTGGCACAGCAAGGATCTATCAGAGACTCCTTAACCCCGACGGTAGTACATCCCGAATCGAAAAGTACTGAGACTAGCCTATCATTTATTAGACCTTTATCTAAGATGAGAGATCCTCTCCCATCATGCGCAACTGTAGCAGGTAGAGCAGGAAGAGGGTGACCACAACTTAGCGTAGATACAGTTGATGAATCGAACAATGTTAAGCATTGGGGGCATTCAGTTGCTCTCCCAAAATCGAAAGCACAACCAGTGATAGCCCTAGAGTTACCACTATCATTTGCTGTATTACAGGCTCCATCAAACTCTTGTTGTGCAGAGTTTGCCTGTTGGTAAGGTCTTTTCTTGTTAAACCTAGGTCTGCCTCGATTATCATTTCCCCTGTAATTATTTTGACTATCATTTCCCCTGTAATTGTTATCATATTGCCTATTGTAATCATCATTCCGGTTTGAATCCCGGTTTCTAAATTCACCATCGTCATAATCTTGACGTCGAGAATGATTACCTCGAAAATTTGAATAGTTATTATTTGGATAGCCTTTGCGAAAGTGTCTCAAATTATTACCACTAAAATTACGAGAACTACCATCTTGTCTCCACTGCATAGACGAAGAACCATCATGTGTTGGATTACTCCGCTTCTGAGTGTAATTTTGATTACTTCCCCTATTCCAATTTTGTTGAGCACCCTGAAATTTTTTTTTGAAATTAGGGCCATATGGTGTTGCCGAAGCAGCTGGCAACCCTTCTTTCACTTTAGAATTGCTAACTGTAGCATGGGGATGTGCTGTGGCATACTGACAACAGTATTCCTCCATTTCTTTTAAGTTTTTAGGCTTACGCTCATGAAGGAATGCAAGAAAAGAATCATTAACAGATGACAAAACCTTATCTCGCAATAATAAGTCCATTAGACCTTCATATGTTTTCTCAATCTGAGACAACTCAACCCATCGTGTAAATGTACGACGTATCTTTGTAACAAAATCAGAGAAATCTACTCCATTTTCTGGCAACATTGTCCTAAAACGAAGACGATAGTCTTCTTGTTTTAGTTGATATTTTTTTAGCAATGCTGCCCTGACAACATCATAATTAGTCCTCTCATGTTCGTCTATTGTCATAAGAGTAGTCACTGTGTCACCTGTAAAAAATGGCATCAGTTGTTCAACATATTTTTCCTTTTTTATGTTATGCGTATCGCACAAAAATTGGAATCTATCTAGATAATCTGCTACGTCATCCTTTAAAGGATTGAAATGAGGCAATTTAATCCTACTAACAAACTCCTTTGTCGTACTCGAAGTTGTTTGCTGAGCACCCGTACTCGCCAATTTCAATTTCTCTAACTCCAAAGTTGCGAGTCTTTCCTCGTGTTCCATTTTCCTAATTTCAGCCTCGGCTTGAGCTTTCCTCTCCTCTGTAGCAGCTTGAGCTTTCCTCTCCTCTGCAGCAGCTTGAGCTTTCCTCTCCTCTGCAGCAGCTTGAGCTTTCCTCTCCTCTGCAGCAGCTTGAGCTTTCCTCTCCTCTGCAGCAGCCTCTTTGTCTAATCTCTTTTGTTCAGCTTCAAATCTCCTTTCCTCCACCTGCATCTGCAATTTCTTTTGTTCAGCAGCCATATCAGCTTCTCTGTCTCTAGCCTTTTTTGTTCCGCCGCAGCTTCTCTTTCTAATCTTTTCTCTTCAGCCTGAGCTTTTTTTTCTTCTGCAGCTAATGCTTTGTCATACTGAGCAACAGCCCATTGTTCTAACTGTTGACCAGTCTTATCAAGGGCTCTCCCTTGTGTAATAAAGTAGTCCAATGTAGACATCTTGTCTAATGAGATCAGAAACCTGAAAAAAAAATTAAATAAATTACCTTATCCCACTTCAATGGGAGACAAGTCTGAAATGCTAGACTTGTATACTCACTTCACTTTATTTTACTGTCTTAGTCTTAGACAAAGACTTTGTATGTTCCTCTTGTTTATAATGTACCCAAAAAATCACTTGAGTACCTGTGGAAAAAAAAAATTCCCTTATATCCCACTCACTATGGGCACAAGTCTTTTTTATAAAGAACTTGAATATGTATTTCACCTTGTCTCAATCTTTGTAGATAACAAGTCTTTTATCAAAGAACTTGTATAAATATCTTATATAATAATATTTTATTAACAAACTCTATATGAAGAGTCTACCTTATCAATAATATCAAAACATGACCAAGTATGTGTATGTAGACTGTGTATGACAGTAATGTAGTACAAACAAAAAAAAATACAAAGACAAAAATACAAAACAATACAAATGGCAACACTGTTTTAACCAAAAATGTGTAGAGAAATACACAAAAGAAAGGAGAGACCTACAGAATACAAACAAAACAAATCGAAAATCAAAACTGAAAAACAGACAAAATATTACAAAAACAACGTTAAGTACAATTACATCACAGCTAACATCAATAGCGACCAATTGTCACTAGCAAATTTCCAAATTAAGAAAATTTGCACCTACAGAACGCTTACAGTAAGCCTCGATCAAGTGGCATATTTACCGTAAGACCCACCAACCGAAAAACCCGCAGAAAAATACACAAAAAACAGTAGAAGTAACATAAACATATAGCAATCAATTTCAATGTGTTGCAGAACAAGTTCAGTCACAGCTGAAACTAAAATAAATTCCTTGCTCCTTGCGAACACAGAAACGAAATGTCAAACGCGCACTGAACGTCAAATCCACTGTAACATAAAGTGGTATTCACGAACCAAAGTTACTATGACCTTCTCAAATTAGGGCTTGCACATTGAATGTTTACTATTTCCACGTACTGTTTACAAACACTTGACCTCCAACAATGTAGCTTGAATGCTCTGACCTAGAAAAGTCTGTTGTTGAATGAAACGTGTAACAACCAGCAGTACTGTTTACAATAGGAACCCGCCTTCTATGCAGTTATGGTCCACGTAGCAAATGCCTAGTAGTTAACTTCAGTACATGTCTTGTTATGGTTTATGTAGCATTATAATATAAATGCTCGTACTGTTTATTTGGGTCAACCGTTGATGACCTATTTCTGTCCTGTTGTAGCCAAAACTTGCAAGTGTAGAATTAGCGCTGTGTGTTACGGCTGTCCCGTGTGTAGCTTAGACCCACAGATCAGAAGTGTAATGTGTACTTGTCCTTCTTGTAACTTTCTCGACAAAACTGGAGACATCATACATGTAACAGCCAACCAGGAATGTAAATTTCTGGATCCATAAATGTCAACAATAATGTCAAATGCTCGCTCTGTTCTTTTTAAACCCACAGATCTGGTCCATCAGAAATGTAAGTTTCTAGGCCACATTGGCGACAAGAAATGTATCATAAGAGCCCACGTAACTGGTCCACCAGAAATGTAACTGTCTTTTTTTTCTTGTTGAGGTGATCACTGGCCCAAGACAGTATACATGTTGTTAGATGTGTAGTGCGAGCGTATGATGAATTGAGTGTGGGTGCGAATGAAGGCGCGAATGTGTTTAGGCTCGTATAGATGTAGATCCTGCAACCCATACTCTCACATGCAGTAATCAAGGATGCTTTGACACTGCAGGCATGTTTCAAGACATTTATTGACGAGAACACACATAGTATCAACAGGAACAGTCAGTGTAACAAGGTCATGCTGACCTGACAACGATAGGTATACATTTGGCATTCAAAAAGGTAAACATCGGAATAGACGTGCATGGTCAATAGCAAAGTTCTTCAATAATGACAGTTCGTAGCGTCGCCCTTGGCGTCTCTGACTAAACGCGTCAGATGCCTTAGTTACTTTGACACACAGGTGCAACTTGGCACTCCCCGCCAATTGCACATATCAGGCTGTAGTATAATAGCCGAAAGCACAGGCCTCGTTCTGACGTCGGCCGTGTACTTCTGTTAAATAGGTTATCATCAACCCTGCAGTAATACTTATTGTAGATATGAATTCCGCCAATCTGCGGCTCCCACAATATATCTTCGTCACTGGATTTCTGGACAATATAAGACTAACAGTCTTGGATGGCTACCTCGAGCACAAATATATAAGTTCTGAAATGGCGGATCAGTGAGCTGCTGTTCACCCTAGGTAATCCTTTACATGTTCTGCCACCGAAAAGCGTAATAATGCATAAAGGTCGGTATTACCTGGAAAATGAATCCTCAGAACTAAACAAGGAATTCTGTCGTCATCCCGACGCACAGAGATTCACTGGGGAAAACTGCCATAGCAGTTACTTCGAAGATTCTCCCCGAAAAACAATGGACTCTTGGTCCCTTCAGAAAAACAGGACCTCCCGGCTTCCCGGAAGTATATCTCACTCCCGCTTAAAAAACCTTCCCATAGGCCTACGCCGAACTGTCAACCTCTGACCCTAAAGGTCAAACACAATGAATGAATAAACAAGGGAAGACAACCCCTAATCAACCTGACATCGCAGGTAAAGACACAATTATACTTATGATACAAACATAAGCAAATAACTTGACAGATGACTCCGTCGAAAATGACAGCAACATTACTACCACCCCCCCCTGTAAAAAAAAAAAATGAAATTTTTTTTTTTTTTAATATGTCCATGAGCAAGATAGCACCAGTATCACTTCTGTGCTCATGCAAACAATGAACCTAATATCAGGTACAATAGAAGAGGGTACAAATCATCTCTCAACATAGGAGAAAATATTTCCTTTAAGCCAAACAAACTAAGGGATACCATTCAAGAAACCTAAGTTGCTGGCAATACCAATCATATATCAAACATTACTAAATAATATAATCATAGCAATATACAAATGTCAATGCTATTTTAGCAACATATCACTGATGGATGGACAAAATGAAATTTGTTAAATTATCTAAACATCATCCAAATACATTTGTATTACAACATATTATGATATTAAGGACAGACCTAAGTCTGAAAGTATATCAGGAAAAACTAGGACACAAGATTTAACTGGAATCATGTGGGCATCTAGACAATATGTCCGCCATCACATTATCCGAACCACGGATAGCTCGCACCGTGAAATGGAAAGGCTGAAGAGCAATAGCATAACGAGTAGATCTCGAGCTCTTCAAATCCTTACTTTGCATAGCCGTAAGAGCTTTTTGGTCGGTTTCCATAAAGAAATGCGCGCCCAGAAGGAACCTTTGTAGCTTAAGAATGGACCAAACCATAGCCAACAATTCACGGTCCAAAACCGAGTAATTCCTTTCTGCCGCATTCAGCTTCCTAGAAATATACATTACAGGATGCAGAGTTCCTGAATATTCCTGCATTAGTGCCGCTCCAATCCCAGTGGAAGAGGCATCACTACGAAGGACAAAAGTCTTATCAATCGTCGGTAGTCTTAAGATAGGATGAGATGAGAACAAATTCTTAACCTGATCCAATGAAGATTGGCATTCTTGGGACCAACGCACCATATTAGGAGAACCTTTTTTCAATAACGTTGAAAGTGGTGCCATAATGGAGGACAGATTCTCAATGAATCTTCCATAGAATTGTATCAATCCCAAGAGACTACGCACTTGCTTTTTTGTCTTCGGAACCGAGATATTTAATATCTTTGAAATGTTTTGGTCCTCTGTCTTCAACAGACCATGACCAACTCGATGACCTAGGAAGGAAATTTCACTAAACCCAACAAAAGCTTTAGAGGGTTTAGCAGTCAAACTATGCTCACGTAGAGTAGATAGCAATTCCTTTAGACCCAAATAGTGTTCTTCCCAAGTATCGCTGAAAAGACAGATGTCGTCTAAATATGCAATGACATCTGCACGATCTGATAGAATTCGTCGCATCATGCGTACGAAAGTCGCTGGGGCGTTCATAAGCCCGAAAGGCATAAAATTCCATTGAAACAGACCCCTAGGTGTCGAAAAAGCAGTGAGAGGTTTGGCGTGTTCCGTCAGTGGGACTTGCCAATAACCTTTCGACAAGTCTAGTTTAGTAAAGAATTTAGCTTTAGAAAGTCTAATAAGTAGATCATCTAATAACGGCATAGGTTCAGCATCGAACTTCGTAACTTGATTTAATTTGCGATAATCAACGCAAAGACGTATGTTATTGTCTTTCTTTCGAACAATAACTATCGACGAAGAATAAGCTGAAGTGGATGGTTCAATTATTTGTAGTTGAATCATTTCATCCAATTCTTTCTCGACTTGTGCTTGAAAATGAATAGGTATTGGGTATGGTCTTACTCTGATCGGATTACGATCAGTAAGTATGATGTCATGTTCTATGACATCTGTGTGTCCAGGAATGTCGGTAAGGACATCCTGATATGATTGTAACGTAGAGGATACTTGACGCTGTTCCTCAAAAGACAAGTTGGAAGAGACTGTAACGTCTCTCCACGATTCCGTTGAAGTAAGTGGAATCGCAGGAAGAGGTAAGTTCACGTCAGAAAAAATAGTTTCCTCATCCTGTATAACGGACAGGGATGAGATGTGACCATGTTGGACTGGAGAGTCGTCCGTCGCCTGGAAAATAGGCTGTAAATAGTCTGGACGTTCAATAAACTCTGTTAGCATATTTATATGGAAGGTTTTATGCCTTCCATCCACATCGACAATATAGTCGACATCAGAAATTTTCGAGACTATAGTGTATGGACCCTTCCAAGAAATGAGAAGTCTATTCTCTCTTGAGGGCAGTAAGACATATGCTTTGTCTCCAGGACAAAGTTGACGTAGGCGTCTTTTCTTATTAGCAAATCGCCTAGCTTTTTCTTTCGCAAATTCGGAAGATGAAGTTGCTAACCTGCACGATTCGATAATCTTTTCTCTAAGAGCTATGACATATTCATATGACGATTGTGTATCATCGTCAATATTATCGGAAGTTATCAAATCGTGTAACAAGGACATTGGCCCGCGCGGTTGCGCGCCAAAGACAAGTTCGAAAGGAGAAAACCCTGTATGCTCGTTGGGAACCTCTCTATAGGCAAAGAGGACTGCAGGTAAAACCCTGTCCCAATCTTCAGGATGATCCTCCGTTATCTTGCCAAGTAAGTTCTTTAGTGTCCTGTTAAGACGTTCTACCAATCCATTGGACATTGGATGATAAATACTACTGAGAGACCTTTTAATGTCTAGCGTAGCCATTACCTGAGACATAACGTCCGAAATTAACTGAGTGCCGTGATCCGACAGTATTTCTCCGGGGAATCCCAGACGAGAAAATACGAGCCAAAGAGCATCAGCGATATCGACAGTTGATATGCTCTTCAGAGGAATAGCCTCTGGCCAACGCGTGCACATGTCCACGCAAGTGAGGATAAATTGGTGTCCTCTGGCTGACTTAATTTTGAACGGACCAATGATGTCTATAGCCATTTTCTGAAACGGCCGAATCGGAATATCTGCAGCCTGAATAGGAGCAGCATGTCTCGGACCCCTAGACTTGACCTCTTGACAAATTTTGCAAGATCGGCAATAAATTCGGATGTCTTTATTCACGAATGGCCAAAAGAAGGACGCAAGGACTCTAGTTTTAGTTCTGGAAAAACCCATGTGTCCCGCACACTGAGAATCGTGTGCATGCCGAAGAATTAAGGCTCTCATACACTTAGGCACCAGAATTTGCGAGTGCATAGACTTGTCCGAGTGTTGTACCATTCGTACCAATATACCATTCTTCATAGTGATATACGATTTGTGATTCGTATTTTGATTGGGATCCCCTTTCTTTGCAAGAAGGAAGTATTTCTTCAAAGAAGGATCCTCTTCTTGACGTTTAACAAACGAGTCATGGGAAATCACCAAGTGCTCGTCTTGGCTATCAACTTCATTACTATTATCAGATGAAGTTGGGGGATTAAGAGCTTGAGCTCTTGTCACCACTGCATTGACCGTTTGAATGTTTTTTTCTTCCCAACTAGAAATTTGTTGCGGGGTGCATTCCTTAACCCCATGAATACGACCGATTATAAGGTCCGCAATAGGATTAGGAAGAAGACATGCATGGACATCTCCTGTGAAGAAAGGAGTGTCAATCCTAATAATAGCAGTAGGATAGCTTTCCATAGTACCACCAAATGTAACACATTTGATTGTTTTTCCAGTGGCACAGCAAGGATCTATCAGAGACTCCTTAACCCCGACGGTAGTACATCCCGAATCGAAAAGTACTGAGACTAGCCTATCATTTATTAGACCTTTATCTAAGATGAGAGATCCTCTCCCATCATGCGCAACTGTAGCAGGTAGAGCAGGAAGAGGGTGACCACAACTTAGCGTAGATACAGTCGATGAATCGAACAATGTTAAGCATTGGGGGCATTCAGTTGCTCTCCCAAAATCGAAAGCACAACCAGTGATAGCCCTAGAGTTACCACTATCATTTGCTGTATTACAGGCTCCATCAAACTCTTGTTGTGCAGAGTTTGCCTGTTGGTAAGGTCTTTTCTTGTTAAACCTAGGTCTGCCTCGATTATCATTTCCCCTGTAATTATTTCGAGTATCATTTCCCCTGTAATTGTTATCATATTGCCTATTGTAATCATCATTCCGGTTTGAATCCCGGTTTCTAAATTCACCATCGTCATAATCTTGACGTCGAGAATGATTACCTCGAAAATTTGAATAGTTATTATTTGGATAGCCTTTGCGAAAGTGTCTCAAATTATTACCACTAAAATTACGAGAACTACCATCTTGTCTCCACTGCATAGACGAAGAACCATCATGTGTTGGATTACTCCGCTTCTGAGTGTAATTTTGATTACTTCCCCTATTCCAATTTTGTTGAGCACCCTGAAATTTTTTTTTGAAATTAGGGCCATATGGTGTTGCCGAAGCAGCTGGCAACCCTTCTTTCACTTTAGAATTGCTAACTGTAGCATGGGGATGTGCTGTGGCATACTGACAACAGTATTCCTCCATTTCTTTTAAGTTTTTAGGCTTACGCTCATGAAGGAATGCAAGAAAAGAATCATTAACAGATGACAAAACCTTATCTCGCAATAATAAGTCCATTAGACCTTCATATGTTTTCTCAATCTGAGACAACTCAACCCATCGTGTAAATGTACGACGTATCTTTGTAACAAAATCAGAGAAATCTACTCCATTTTCTGGCAACATTGTCCTAAAACGAAGACGATAGTCTTCTTGTTTTAGTTGATATTTTTTTAGCAATGCTGCCCTGACAACATCATAATTAGTCCTCTCATGTTCGTCTATTGTCATAAGAGTAGTCACTGTGTCACCTGTAAAAAATGGCATCAGTTGTTCAACATATTTTTCCTTTTTTATGTTATGCGTATCGCACAAAAATTGGAATCTATCTAGATAATCTGCTACGTCATCCTTTAAAGGATTGAAATGAGGCAATTTAATCCTACTAACAAACTCCTTTGTCGTACTCGAAGTTGTTTGCTGAGCACCCGTACTCGCCAATTTCAATTTCTCTAACTCCAAAGTTGCGAGTCTTTCCTCGTGTTCCATTTTCCTAATTTCAGCCTCGGCTTGAGCTTTCCTCTCCTCTGTAGCAGCTTGAGCTTTCCTCTCCTCTGCAGCAGCTTGAGCTTTCCTCTCCTCTGCAGCAGCTTGAGCTTTCCTCTCCTCTGCAGCAGCTTGAGCTTTCCTCTCCTCTGCAGCAGCCTCTTTGTCTAATCTCTTTTGTTCAGCTTCAAATCTCCTTTCCTCCACCTGCATCTGCAATTTCTTTTGTTCAGCAGCCATATCAGCTTCTCTGTCTAGCCTTTTTTGTTCCGCCGCAGCTTCTCTTTCTAATCTTTTCTCTTCAGCCTGAGCTTTTTTTTCTTCTGCAGCTAATGCTTTGTCATACTGAGCAACAGCCCATTGTTCTAACTGTTGACCAGTCTTATCAAGGGCTCTCCCTTGTGTAATAAAGTAGTCCAATGTAGACATCTTGTCTAATGAGATCAGAAACCTGAAAAAAAATTAAATAAATTACCTTATCCCACTTCAATGGGAGACAAGTCTGAAATGCTAGACTTGTATACTCACTTCACTTTATTTTACTGTCTTAGTCTTAGACAAAGACTTTGTATGTTCCTCTTGTTTATAATGTACCCAAAAAAATCACTTGAGTACCTGTGGAAAAAAAAAATTCCCTTATATCCCACTCACTATGGGCACAAGTCTTTTTTATAAAGAACTTGAATATGTATTTCACCTTGTCTCAATCTTTGTAGATAACAAGTCTTTTATCAAAGAACTTGTATAAATATCTTATATAATAATATTTTATTAACAAACTCTATATGAAGAGTCTACCTTATCAATATTATCAAAACATGACCAAGTATATGTATGTAGACTGTGTATGACAGTAATGTAGTACAACCAAAAAAAAATACAAAGACAAAAATACAAAACAATACAAATGGCAACACTGTTTTAACCAAAAATGTGTAGAGAAATACACAAAAGAAAGGAGAGACCTACAGAATACAAACAAAACAAATCGAAAATCAAAACTGAAAAACAGACAAAATATTACAAAAACAACGTTAAGTACAATTACATCACAGCTAACATCAATAGCGACCAATTGTCACTAGCAAATTTCCAAATTAAGAAAATTTGCACCTACAGAACGCTTACAGTAAGCCTCGATCAAGTGGCATATTTACCGTAAGACCCACCAACCGAAAAACCCGCAGAAAAATACACAAAAACAGTAGAAGTAACATAAACATATAGCAATCAATTTCAATGTGTTGCAGAACAAGTTCAGTCACAGCTGAAACTAAAATAAATTCCTTGCTCCTTGCGAACACAGAAACGAAATGTCAAACGCACACTGAACGTCAAATCCACTGTAACATAAAGTGGTATTCACGAACCAAAGTTACTATGACCTTCTCAAATTAGGACTTGCACATTGAATGTTTACAATTTCCACGTACTGTTTACAAACACTTGACCTCCAACAATGTAGCTTGAATGCTCTGACCTAGAAAAGTCCGTTGTTGAATGAAACGTGTAACAACCAGCAGTACTGTTTACAATAGGAACCCGCCTTCTATGCAGTTATGGTCCACGTAGCAAATGCCTAGATGTTAACTTCAGTACTTGTCTTGTTATGGTTTATATAGCATTATAATATAAATGCTCGTACTGTTTATCTGGGTCAACCGTTGATGACCTATTTCTGTCCTGTTGTAGCCAAAACTTGCAAGTGTAGAATTAGCGCTGTGTGTTACGGCTGTCCCGTGTGTAGCTTAGACCCACAGATCAGAAGTGTAATGTGTACTTGTCCTTCTTGTAACTTTCTCGACAAAACTGGAGACATCATACATGTAACAGCCAACCAGGAATGTAAATTTCTGGATCCATAAATGTCAACAATAATGTCAAATGCTCGCTCTGTTCTTTTTAAACCCACAGATCTGGTCCATCAGAAATGTAAGTTTCTAGGCCACATTGGCGACAAGAAATGTATCATAAGAGCCCACGTAACTGGTCCACCAGAAATGTAACTGTCTTTTTTTCTTGTTGAGGTGATCACTGGCCCAAGACAGTATACCTGTTGTTAGATGTGTAGTGCGAGCGTATGATGAATTGAGTGTGGGTGCGAATGAAGGCGCGAATGTGTTTAGGCTCGTATAGATGTAGATCCTGCAACCCATACTCTCACATGCAGTAATCAAGGATGCTTTGACACTGCAGGCATGTTTCAAGACATTTATTGACGAGAACACACATAGTATCAACAGGAACAGTCAGTGTAACAAGGTCATGCTGACCTGAAATCGATAGGTATACATTTGGCATTCAAAAAGGTAAACATCGGAATAGACGTGCATGGTCAATAGCAAAGTTCTTCAATAATGACAGTTCGTAGCGTCGCCCTTGGCGTCTCTGACTAAACGCGTCAGATGCCTTAGTTACTTTGACACACAGGTGCAACTTGGCACTCCCCGCCAATTGCACATATCAGGCTGTAGTATAATAGCCGAAAGCACAGGCCTCGTTCTGACGTCGGCCGTGTACTTCTGTTAAATAGGTTATCATCAACCCTGCAGTAATACTTATTGTAGATATGAATTCCGCCAATCTGCGGCTCCCACAATATATCTTCGTCACTGGATTTCTGGACAATATAAGACTAACAGTCTTGGATGGCTACCTCGAGCACAAATATATAAGTTCTGAAATGGCGGATCAGTGAGCTGCTGTTCACCGTAGGTAATCCTTTACATGTTCTGCCACCGAAAAGCGTAATAATGCATAAAGGTCGGTATTACCTGGAAAATGAATCCTCAGAACTAAACAAGGAATTCTGTCGTCATCCCGACGCACAGAGATTCACTGGGGAAAACTGCCATAGCAGTTACTTCGAAGATTCTCCCCGAAAAACAATGGACTCTTGGTCCCTTCAGAAAAACAGGACCTTCCCGGCTTGCCGGAAGTATATCTCACTCCCGCTTAAAAAACCTTCCCATAGGCCTACGCCCAAACACAATGAACTGACAAGGGAAGACAACCCCTAATCAACCTGACATCGCAGGTAAAGACACAATTATTATTATGATAAAAACATAAGCAAATAAAGGTCGGTACAGCACAAAATGAATGAGACCTCTTAGAATAATAAGGTTATCACTAAACAAGGGAAGACTAAAAGATACCCTATTATCAAAAATAGCAAAGGTTTTCAACCTTTGACCATCGCAGTGAACATGCGCTAAAGACACAATTATACTTATGAGACAAAATAATAATAAAACAGTTTTCTAATGACTAATTTTATGACAGCTAATGGATATTCAGAAGCCACTAGAAGAACAAAAGTCAATGGGGAATTTAGAGAGTTAAAAGTTAAGCAGCCTAATGTAGTGAAACAATATAATACTTATATGGGTGGGGTAGATAAAAGTGACCAATTAATTAATTAATATAATGTTCTTAGGAAAACAAACAAATATTGGAAAACCTTGTTCTACCATTTTCTTGACATTGCCAGGGTTAACAGCTATATCATTTTTCAAGAGTGGAGAAAGGATCATCCTGATGTTGAAGAACTAGATAGACCGAATC
Source organism: Oreohelix idahoensis (assembly GCA_024509875.1). NCBI lineage: Eukaryota > Metazoa > Mollusca > Gastropoda > Stylommatophora > Oreohelicidae > Oreohelix > Oreohelix idahoensis. Next base: position 71,343 of record JAMPIV010015978.1, on the reverse strand, counting down.
GTTACCTTCAAATAGATTTTACGGAGGAACTTATTAGGGAGCTGGGTAGACTAAAAAAACATGAGAATATTCCTTCTGCACATAATGCCATAAAAACTCAAATCAGCACCACACACTCAATAATACCAGAACATACTCGAAAAATTGTAAACATTGTTGGGCAACTCAAGATATTGAAAGAAGAACACAAACAAAATGTAGTGCATGCAACACCTTTCTTTGCTTCATGAAAAACAGAAACTGCCTATTTGAATACCATAAGTCCTAAAACAATCTTTGTTTCTTGATTCAGCTAATATGATTTGCTTGTTGATGTCACTTTTTTCCCACAAATCTCAGTTTACTTTTTAAAATTATACATTTCCACTTATTGCCCCATTCTGTGGGCCAATTTTAATTAGCTTTTTATTTTTTTATTTACTGTCAGAATCTCTAAGTTTTGTTTTAAATTTTTACATACTTGGATAATCTTTTAAATAAATGTCAATTTGTTGTATTATTTTAATTACATAGGTTTTTTTCATTCTTTAATATCTCAGTTTATGTACATTTATGTGTCAGATTATGCAATCATTTCGACCTTGGATAATTACATTGTAAAAAATTATTGCTATAAATGCCACAGATACACAGTGTATTAACTTTCAAACATATCTATGTATAATGTACATTAGTTTCATACATTTGTCAAGATTGTAAGTGTTATTTTGTGATGTCATCATAATCGTGTTCAAATGCTCAGTTGTTCCCCTTTTCTACCTAACACATTAATTAATTTTTTTTATTAACTCTTACTATCCGGCAAGCCCAGTGAAGTGGTGCGGGTTTAGTACCAATTTTACTGCTCGCCAGTTCAACTGGCGCGCGACGGTAACGATAGCAAAACTAGCGTGTAAAAACGCGGTTTTAGCTCACGTATAGTAAGAGTTAATGAATTTATGATAATATTTGTCTGATTTTCACAAATCATATACAAAACTGAAAGTACTTTTAAATAAAAGCCACTGTTTTGTACATCTTGCATTTGCTAGTTTTTTTTCCTTCTTTGAATATTTCAGTGTATGTAAATTTTTGTTATTTTTCATGCATCAAATTCGGTAATTAATTTGTTGCTACTCAACAAAGTTAAACAAAATCTTAAAATAACTACTACTGTACTAAAGCCCATTCATTTCCAAACACACTGATATATAATGTGTATAGGTTTAACATATTTAACAATATTCTACATGTTTTTACAAAATGTCACCTGAAACCTACTCAAAAAACCTTCAAAAGTCAAGAATTGAATAGAGTTAATGCAATATATATTAATTTCTTACTATTTTGCCTTTACCTTCTTTGGGACATATTTCTCACTGATATAACACAACACTTCTGGACTTAATGATAGAGCCTGTCTTGGCTTACTGAGAATTCACAGTAATACACATTTTATTAACATATGGTTATTGTTCCAGTGGCTTTAATCTTCTGGTCAAGCTCATATTTATGTATCGTCACCATTGTTCCCATTTTTCTGTCCTTATGGAGCCGGGAGCCACCACTTCTGCTGGTCCTATTGCAAGAATCTTTGCACCAATGCATTCATGTCCTCTTGTTGTTTCTGTAGCAGTTTGCTTTACATGGCAAGTTTGCTAGCCCCATGCACAACCTAATATTGGGGGGTGTCAGAGTGGCTAAGAGGTATGGCATCTACCTCAAATTAAGTTACCAGGTTCGGTTCCCACTACAGGGAATATATTTGATGGAAATTTTTTTCAGAACCAGTGGTTCTAATAATATCATACTCTCCCCCCGATCTCCTGGGTAGTGAGATTGGATTCCTAGCCTTCTCGAATAAGAGCAAAAAAATAGGAGGTCCCTGGTGCAGGTTGCACACAATTAAAAATCCCTTGGTAGTTGGAAATCGTAAAGAGCAGGCCATAAGGCCGCTGCCCTGGCAAAATTTACAAAATTAGGAAAAAAACTACCCGCCAAGAAAAAATATTTATAGAATGTATGATTCCTGTATACACACATTGGGATCCTCCCCAGTGCTATGGAGTTTGTGCACTATGCTGAGATCCTCCTTGTGTGATCAGAGCACTGATGGAGTTGTCCGTGTGCAATGAAGATGGTCCTTAAAAACCAAACCAAACCAGACAACCTAATATTAGTCACCGCTTACGACATACCTGAGGAAGCATTTGTCCTATTCTTTCTCGCCTCAAAGGACCCTCCCAGGACCTACACGAAGCCCTATTTATATAAACAGGTCAATTTTCTGGAAGTTTCTAGACAAATGATGAAATGATGATGCATTTTTCATGTACAGATGCTGGTTTTCCTGTTAGTACATGGCACCCATGATTTGGGTACCAGAGCAACTCTGGGAAGGTTAAGGCAGCTGGCTTGATACTGACCACATCACCCCTAGTGTGCCGATGGTCAAGAAAATATGGGCCTAACACCATATTCCCAATATGCCTCAATAGGCGTGTAATGGGATCCCTTACATAGCACCCTAGAGTAATGTTAGAACGGCAGTATGCCATAACGTAACCTTACTTACTTAGTTGTTCCTCTTCTACCGTGGGGTGGAGATGTTTGCCAGAGAGAGCGCCATACTATCCTATCGGCTGTTATATTCCTGGCCTGGTTCCAATCTAGTCCTTCAGAGATTGTCCTCCCAGCGAACTCTGGGTCATCCTGGATCCCTGGCTCTTGGTTTGCTATATTTGTCATGGTAGCTGATCTTCTCCCATTCTGCAGACATGACCACAACCATCGTAATTGGGGCTGTTCCATGTGGGTCTGCATGGTCTGGGTTCTGAGGCCATGACGCGTCTTGTGGTTGCAGACTGTGTCTCTTCTTGTTACTTTAACCTAACCACTCTGGTATAGTCCAGTATGTTGTTCTGGGTTTTAGAATAACAAAGAATACTGTTTTTCATCAGTACGGTCGGAATCTTGTAGAGAATATAGGTATAATAAACCTTTTTATTATTTTTTGTAAATACACTTTCATAAGCTTTATCTGTTTGTTTCAAATACATTCTATTTGTGAAAAAATCTAAATGGGATTGAAAAACTGCAACATTATTTGCTTGTTTCACTGGTTACAAAAATTATAAAATTCCAATGAGAACAAAATCATCGCAGACCTGTGTCACACATTTGGTTTGAATTTCAACATCTCGGCCATATCATATGTTATTTCTGCGTTCACAATGTGTGCAGTGAATTTATTTAAAAATTTTGACCAAATCATGCAAATGAACATTTTTGGCTAAAAAGTCACACAACTATTGAACGTAGATCACATATCCAAGAAAGTTATAGTACTTTGCCTACAAGACAAATATAATCTATATGAACCAATAAATAATTTTCAGTAGCTGTTTTTTATGTTTTATTTTCAGATTCTTCTGGTTTTTCAGCATTTGAGATAGCAGATCCCACTGTTAAAAAACTATGGGCTTTAGACAATTGCGTTTTAGGTAAGTGTATACAACATGTCATAAAAGACAGCTTCGTCTGTTTAATTCAAATGTTATCTCAGTGTTAACATACGGCTGTGAGAGTTGGAAAATAACAAAATCATTGGAAAACAAGCTGAATACATTCGAGAACAAATGTCTTAGAAAACTCATGAACATCAGTTGGAAAGAATTCAAGACTAATCGACAAATAAGAGAAGACTCTAGGCAGAAATATGTCTCCGACTATATAAGGAAAAGACGATGGTCATATATCGGTCATGTCCTACGAATGCAAAACAACAGAATACCACTACAGGCGCTCACTTTGGTTCCTGAGGGTAAGAGGAAAAAAGGAAGACCATAAGAAACACTCAGAAGAACAATAATAAGAGAAGGAAGAACGTTGGGCCTAAATAATGTGCAAGAGCTAAGAGGAGTGGCGTCACAATGAACAACCTGGAGAGCACTGGTTTCTGCCTTATGCGCCGTGTTTGGTGCTTAAAGAATTTATTATTATTATTATACAACAGCAAATGAATTTTCTCAGATTTATACTCCTCAATACGGCTTCCACGCATGTTGTATTAATATAGTAGACCCTTCCTGTGTGAATCAAGGGCATGAACTATTTCAGGGAGCAAAGAAAAGACCCACCCGACAAACATGTCATAAAAGACAACTAAGACGTTTTTAGAAATAGGCTGGATGACTATCTGACATTGTCAAAACAATTACAGAAGTGCTGACGAGGATTCTTCAGTAAAAAACAAGAGAATATAGAAACAAATGTTTGATACCTTGTAGCCAGATTTTTAAAAAATGCTGTGTTGTACAAGGCCCAAATGAATACCAAGAAACACTACCTGAAATGTCACTAAGTCTCACAACATTTTGAAATTCTCTTCACAACGTTTGTTATTATATTTTTAACCTTTTTTTTTTGACATCATAATCTCATCATACTTTCAGCTTCTACGAGATCATTATTTGTCATGGCATGTAGTCACATAAACGTATGCATACACGAAAGTGCATTATTCCGACAGTGTTTCTGAATGACTATCATATTTTATTTCTTCTCAGACGAAGCTGTACATTTTGCCAGAAGCAAATTGTGAAGAAGAAAATCATTAGGAAAGAGACCAGAGTTGTCGTCAAGTCTCAAGTCGAGTCGCAATTTCCTAACACTGGCTTTAAAGTCAAGTCCTATGGTCAACCTTCATTTTTTTTATCTAATACTGTTTATAGCCAGAATCACACTTTATCGAACAATTGTATTGATCACTACAAATAATAATAATATCTATTTTTAGTACTTTTACTATTTTAATTTACTGACCTTTAATTCTATCAAAGTTATTTATCAATATTACATTTTATAAATACAGTAGAACTCCATTTATCCGAACCCCAATTATCCGAACATCCAATTATCCGAACACTTTTTTCGAGAAAAAAAAAATCAGGTGCCACCAGTCATGTTAGACTATATTTTTGAATCTTTTGATGCTGCAAGCTTCAAATGTGTGCGAACAATTTGTAGAGGATGGAATGGGCTAATGGTCGGTCGCTTACGTACAGGAAGTCAGTTAGATCATAAAGTCAGTTAATATCTGGTTTACCAATCTAGTGTACGTGTGCGTTCTAGGCAGTACACTGGCTAAACAGACAGTTCAACTTAAAATAATTGTGTCTGCTACTACAGCAGAATAATTTTGGTGTGCAAGTATTTCTCTGTGCGATATGGCATCTTCCAGAAGGCCTAAAACATATAAAAGGAACCGCAATGTTTTGTCAATTGAAACGAAAACAGAAATTATCAAGAGACTAGGAAAAGGTGAAACTGTGTCTTCACTTGCGAGGATTTTCAATGTTGGGAAAGCTACCGTCTCTGACATCAAAAGTAACAAGGATAAAATTATGAGTTTTGCATCGAAATTGGATAGTGAAAATGGGTCGAAGAAACGTAAACCATGAGAAATGCGAAAGATTTGAAATTGGAAGAGGCTTTGTATATATGGTTTGTGCAAAGAAGAAGCAAAGGGGAAACTATCTCTGGCTCTCTATTGTGTGAAAAGGCACTTTAGTTCAACAATCAACTTGACTGTCCTCCTGACTTTAAGGCTAGCCAGGGATGATGGTTAAGAAACTTTAAATCTCGTCATGGCATACGAGAATTGGAGATTCAAGGGGAATCTTTATCTAGCGATGCAACTGCCGCTGAAAATTTTAAAGAAACATTCTTGGCTTTTTTGGAAGAAGAAGGTTATTCATTCGATGATGTGTATAATGCCGATGAGACTGGCTTATACTGGAAATCATTGCCTCAAAAATCACTTGCATCTCAGCGCGAAGCAGCTTCCCCTGTGTTTAAAAAGTGCAAAGAGAGAGTAACAATTGTGGTAGCCGCGAATGCCAGTGGAAGTCATCGTTTACTGGTGCTAATGATCGGTAAAGCCAAAAAACCACGTTGTTTAAAGAATGTGACATGTCTCCCATTGTGCTACAAAGCACAGAAGAGTGCTTGGATGAATAGTGAAATATTTCTTGATTGGTATACAAATCAGTTCATCCCAAATGTGAAGAGGTTGAGAGAACAAGAAAAGAAAACTGGAAAAGTAATTCTTCTACTGGACAATGCACCATCTCATCCAGAGACGGATACATTGAATGCAGTTGATGCAAATTTTAAAGTAATTTTTCTTCCTCCCACTGTAACAGCACTGATTCAACCAATGGATCAGGGTGTTATAGCAAAGCTTAAAAAGATGTACAAGAAGGAAGTCATGCGTCGTTTATTGTTGGCTGAAGATGAAGAAAGTGTGGTGGCGTTTTCCAAAAAGCTTAATCTCAAAGACTGCTGATATATGTTAGCTGATGCTTGGACCACCCTGTCACAAGATAATCTCAACAAGGCTTGGAATAGATTGCTTGGGAAAAAAGGAGGAAATGAAACTACTGTAGTGGACACAAATGATGATTGTATAAATGAAGTTGTGGAACTGTCTCAAGCAATGCCCGGATTTTCGGCCTGTGACAAAGATGATGCACACATGTGGCTTGAAGATGATAATGATTCTGGTTTTCAGTTTTTGAATGACGAAGAAATTTTGTCTTTTGTGCAAGAAGAAAACCAAATACATGTAGTGACCGATGATGAAGACATCTCAGAAGTACATGATGTACTTGTAGATTATGAAGAAAACCCAAAAACGTCGACCAAGTCCTGAAGAGGCCTTTATAGCACTAGAAACAGCGATGGCTTGGTACGAGCGAGAAGATGACAGCTGTGCTACACAGCTTCTGCTGTTGAAGAGAATGCGGGACTTAGCAGCCAAAAGGAGACTATCCAGTTTGGTGCAAAAGAGGATTCCTCATTATTTTAAATAGTGGGTTACATCTGTACAAGTACATGTATACGTAAGTTGCGCCTGGTTTTGAATCATTTGTAATGTTATTTTGAAAACATTTCTCTTTCTTAAAAAAAATAATTAATACAAGTAGTACATGCACTGCAGTATAATGAAAGATTTTGGTGATACAGTGATCTAATACAGTGTGGGTATTATTATTACAGTACAAGTAAATATGTTTTATAGTGTAATTTCCTTGTGATGGTTAATTATTTTTAGAAATATGTGTACATGTAACTTGATACATTATGTAATCCAATTATCCGAACATTTGATTATCCGAACGATGCTCGGTCCCATGGGGTTCGGATAAATGGACTTCTACTGTATTATCTTCTCAAACAGACCCAGAGGTCGTGAGTCGATGACAAGGAGGACTACAGAAAGACTTGTAAAACGATGAGATGAAAGAAAATAGACAGCAGGGAATGTCCTACTATGACAAAGAAAGAAGTGACCCATGTTAGGACCACAAGATCTTCAACAGGAGCAATACACAAAGCAATAGGGGAAAGAAAGTGTAAATGAATCTAAATGCATAAAATTTAAAATAGAGGTTTGTATCCTTTGATCAAAAATCCTTGGGGGACAGATTTTTTTTGGTTTTCAGTTGTTGCCCTAATCGCATTCGGAAAGTCGCCCAAATTGTGTTTGAAAATAGCCAAAAGTCGCTCAGAATAGTCGGAATTTGCCCAAATTGTGATCGAAAAGTAGCTCAAAGAAACTTTCGATTTTCAGAATATTTCGGTTTTCAGATGTTCGGATAAAAGGATCTATAAACTTGTATTTCAAATACAAAATATAAAACAAATAATTGCTTTAGTAAATCACTGAAATAAATCCTGTCGAGGCAACAACCACATGTGGAGACACAGAAATGACAACAGTCTTGTTGCTCATGACGTTGTGGTTATCTTCTTCTTCATACACTCTCAGACGTCTACTTGAATATTTTCAAAGAAAGCAGTAGTCAGTATGAGGCTATATGAATCTCCGTAGAGCTTTTCCATGAATGGTACTGGTGTCTGCCATATGCGCTTTCTCTGTTCCACATATGTTGGGCATCTTTGAAGCAGATGGTTATAACATGAGCTATTTTTTCTTTAAAATTGTCCTCATTACCTGTGATAACAAGAATATAGTTTAATGCATATCAGCAAATGGCAAATTTACATTTGTAAGGTAGGTAAAAAAGTAAAGGATCCTGTTACACGCCCATTGAGGCATATTGGGAATATGGTGTTAGACCCATATTTTCTTGACCGTCGGTACACTAGGGGTGATGTGGTCAGCATCACGCCGGCCATCTTAACATTCCGAGATGGGAGCCGCACTATCGTAGTGGTTACCACACTGCGCTGGCGACCGGGTGATGCAGGATCAAACCCAGGCGAGGGCATTTGAAGATTTTTCATCGACCAGGATTTGGACTGGATTAACTCAAGACCTGGCGAGAACATTTGAAGAAGTGTCGTCAACCAGGGACTGGTGGCTCCTGAGCCGACCCAGCTCTAATGGGTTCCTCCGAAATCGGCAAGTATCTGCCTGAATGGCGAGGGACACCTGTCTCTGTGCAAGAAAAAAAAGGGATACTCACGTAAAATCAGTCTCAGGTTAGACATTAATAATAACCTGAGATTTTGCCTCGAGTATTAGCGGGCGTAAGAAAAAAAATAAAAAACCTTCAGAGAGTTGCTCTGGTACCCAATTCATGAGGCTGGGTCGACCCTGGAGCAGCTTGCGGTCTAAAAAATCCCACCTCAACTGGGGATTGAACCATGGACCACCGAGCTAGGAAGCCAGTGCACTAACCACTGCGCTACCGCAGATTCTGATTTACATTTGTGACGTCATGTTATTTATTGCTTGAGCTATGTGCAGCTATTTTAAAAACAAGTTATGAGAGGTCAGTTTGCATAGACTGATGCAAATCATGGGGCACACACGCCAAAAATTAATCTCTTAACAATACTTGATGGCATCATTCATCACTTTTTTACTCCCTAAGGAGTATAGGCCTTCCTGTCCCATACAATTAGCCCAAGGTCTTTCCATGACCTTCATCTCTGTTTCCAGTTCTCCGTGTGTTCCTTGTTCTCCTCCTTCCCTCTTACCCTGAGGATTCCAGAACCAGGACTGCCTTGTAATGCTTTCAACTGGTTTCCTCATCAATGTGTTCTATCCATCTCCAGCAGCTTCTTCTCACCTCTTGTTTCTCTAGTACGTGTTTGATTCTTGTCATCGGTTCCACATTAGTGATCGTGTCAAACCACTTCAATCCTTCGATTCTGTGCAAGCAACCATTTATGTCTGTAGCTCTTTGGTTGTTGTTTTTTTTTGTTGTCCTCCATGTTTGATGGCATGATTGCAGGGGAAAAACTAAATGAAACTTTGCATATTGCAGAGTGCATATTACAAATGTATACATGTGTGTATATATAATAATATAATGGGTTATTAGTATCACAGTAAAGATTTTTCAAATATCTGTGTCATGGTTAAAAAAAAAAAAAAACTAAAGGCTTGATGGTACATTGTGTGTATGTGTAACTGGTATGTCTTACATCAAATTCTGAGAAAATCATGTTTCACTTTTCAATTTCATACAGCCATTTCTGATGTGTCAGTGCTTGGTACAGGTCTGTATCCTTGAATCTGAAATGCTCGGGGCAGCCATGTTTCGGAAATCAGATTTTATTCGGTTCCCAGATGTCGTCCAAAAATAGCCCAAAATGTTTTCAAAAGTTTGCCCACAAATAACATTTTGATTTTCAGACTATTTTGGTTTTCGGGCTGTTCGATTCAAGGCTATGGACTTGTAATGCATTGTAATGTATCTACAATCATTTTGGACATGTTTAACCTGTACCTTTTGATAACAGAAAAGCTGATGTGTCATTAAATCTGAACAGTTCATAATTGACCTTTTTAACCAAAGTAAAGGCGCCCTGCCGCTGTGCACCCCCCCCCCCCCCCCCCCATACTTTCATTTTTCTGTAAATAAGGTGTTACAGATTTGTGGAGTCATATACTCATACTCATGTTGCTTGTGTAATGGGAGTACTTTTGGAGGGGGGAGAATGTGTTATAAATTCAGGGCACAGCTGTTCATTCATTCATTCATTCGTCATTTTCCTTTTTGCTCCCTTTAGAGCATAGTGCCCCCCCCCCCACACAAAGCAGTCACATGCTCTTGCAGCAGTGGTTTCTGTAACTTTATTTGACATGATGAGGTTGCCAGGTTCATGCACAACCTCATGTTAGTTGCCTGATCTTTTTTTTTTTTCCTTTTGGGTCTGACCCCAAATTCATTCCTTCATTATTACCCTTTAACTCCCCACAGAGCATAGGCCTTCGACAGACTTATGCCAAGCCTTCCGTAACATGCCATGAACTCAAGGTCTTTCAGTGCCTTCCTTATGTTCATTTCTGCCGCTAGTTCTCTTCTCCATAAGCATTGTGGGTAGTTCCTGTGGCATTCTTGGGTCTTTTATGTGGATGATGGTGTATCATCTCCGCTGGAAAGCTTCAGCTACACCCTCAAACCAGTATACTCTTGGTCTTCCCTGCAGGGAATACTTCTGATGATCAGATGGCCTCCTGTTGTAACACTCTACCTTAAGCATCTTATCATCAAACCGTATAGGACTTCCATTCACACCCCCCCCCCCCCCCCCCCCCCACCCCCCCCCCCCCAGAAGTGCTCATACATGCATGCAAACCTTACAACACAAAATACATAGGAGCCAAGCTACTGATTCAGTAGTTTATATTTTATTTTAAATAAAACTGATTATTTGTTGTTCTTGGGTTTTTTCATAATCAGATACAGTGTTCTGACTTGTTCTGAAAATAAAAAACTGCTTCTTTTTACCGCACTTTAGCACCATGCATTTTTGGAGATATATGGTGGAAAGGCATCGTCCTTATAAACTGTGAAATCTTTCATAAAGACAACAGAGCCCACGCTTGTCTTCTAAAATACTCTTTAATTCTGTGACAGAAGCAGTTAATGGACATGTGAAAAACATTTTCTAAGAAATCACAATTATAAGATGGACAATAACAAGACAGTCACTCATGATTACATAGAAACTTTAGTTAAACACATGTATCATATGAATAAATTTACAAGATATATCTATTCTTGTGCTTTTAGACTACACTAAGGCATTTGATGATGTGAAACATGAGGGAAATTCACTATTGGAGAAGTAGGAGTTAAATCCAACATAGAAATAATAATTTTCAACCTAAATGTCAAGTCAGTCCTTTTGCATGGCTGTGAAACATGGATAACGACCAAGAAGTTGCCTGCACAAATGGTTGCTTATACAGTACAGAAGAATTAAAATAGTTTGATGAGATAATCAGTGTGGAAATAAGGGAAAGAACCAAATGAATACCCGTTGAACAAAGAGGTGAAGATTTAATATAGGACATACACTAGTGTCCCTAACACCATATTCCCAATATGCATCAATGGGCGTGTAATGGGATCCTTTACCTTACCTTTTACACTGAGGAAGCCAGCTATAGCATTACAAGGCAATCCTTACTATGGAACACCCAGGGTAAGAGGGAGAACCCAAAAACATGGAAAATGAAATTGGAGACAGACTTTAATGGGATTTAAAAAAAAAAGACATGAGAATATTTTGAACAGATGTCACATGATAGGTCAACTTGTTGAAGGTCTATGCACCACAGGGTGTTGCGGGGTAATGAAAGAAAGTATGAGGGAGACCAAGGAACACATGGAGCTGATGGCACGGGACAGGAAGACTTGACATAAGTTTGTTTAAGGCCTATGCTCCTTGGGGAGCTGAAGGGTGATAATGATGGCAAAGACATGAGAATAATAAGAATATGCTAATGGTAACAAACAGCAACTTTAAGAGTTGGCAACTAGATCAGAAAATTTTAGCAGATGAAACAAGGCGTTAAGTAGGGATGTGTGCTGTCATGTGATCTGTTCTGTTTGTATAGTGAAAATCTCATGAGGTTTATAGAGAACATTGCTCCAACAGTGTGGCAATGACAGTCTTTGGGCTCCTATCTTGGCATACCTTGAGTCACAATAGGGGCCGAAGATGCAGCACGAGAGATGAATGCAGTTAGCAACTCATAGCTTGACTGCTTGCGTCAGCGAACCAGAGCTGACCAATACCCTACTCTACCTCCAAGTGGTGGTCCTGGAAACAGGCTGCATCACTGCAGTCTGGCTGAGAGAGTAGGGATAGAAGTGGGAAGGCAAACCTGGCCCCAAAAAATGCCGTTCTGAAGTCGGATGTGTCCGCTGAAAGGCATAAATATCACAGCTTCGCTGTAAACGAACACAACGCAACTAACGTCCTTTTCAGGACGAACAAGGAAGAAGAAGAGCCACAATAACTGGATCAATGCATTTCTCTGGTGCATACAGCTAATGGAAATGCCATGTGGACACTGTTTTAACAACAGCTCATTCACGATCCAACCTGCAGTATGGTGACTCAGTGTCCGTCCGTTTATCTGGATTGTAATAAACAACATGAGGACACACTGACGGTACAAACTTAACAGCTATAAGTGAAAAGATGTCACATGAATTGACTGATAACATAGTCTTCTTCGTGGTCACTGTTCACTCTCAACTACCCACATACATCTTTCTTATGAGCATCCGATTGACAGAGCGGTTACAGCGCTGATCTCTCGCGGCATCGACACGCTTCAGTCTACCCAGCTGTAAATGTGCATCTGAGTTGGGGAAGGAAAAGGCAGCGAGGAAGGGAACTAGTCTAGTGAAGTCTCTAACACTTCACACCCTACAGCAGTATCTGCTATAGGACTACCTCTACCTTTTTTTTTACCTCTTATAAAGCTGGCTGTCTGTCTCAGGCTTCTCTCATCACCCGTGTTTTGCCGACACCTATAGAGTCTTCTTCTTCTTCTTCCTCGTTCATCCTGAAAAGGACGTTGGTTGCGTTGTGTCTGTTTCCAGCGAAGCTGCGATATCTGCGCCTTTCGGCCGATACATCCGACTTCAGCACGGCATTTTTTAGGACCGGGTTTGCCTTCCCATTTCGATCCGCACTCGCTCAGCCAGCCTGCACTGCTGCAGACTGTTTCCAGGACCACCACGTGGAGGTGGAGTGCGGTCTTGACCAGCTCTGGTTCGCTGGTCCTGACGCAGGCAGTCAAGCTATGAGTCGCTGACTGCGGTCTCTATTGCTGCGTCTTGAGGTCCCACCTATAGAGTGAAGCTGGAGTGTCCTCTCCAGGGAGCGAGCTTGGGCACAGTTATATGGAGATCAAGCTGTTGCCCATGCAGCATGTTCCCCCTCTCCACGCAGCCGGTAGATCCAAAGGAACCGCAGTAGCCGGTACAGTTTGGTACCCCAGCCACGTCACAGGAGTTGCCAGAATAATGTCGAATCAACATTAGACTGCCTTAGGGACTCCGACTCCGGATTTAACCTCAGGGTTAACTCCCGAAGCCAATTCCATAAATGGATATTCCCGCAACTCATCACCATACAGTTTAATATAAAATATTACAGATAAAATAGTGACAGCATCCTCATGTAATTCCTGGTGTGTTTCTTCTTCTTGCTGCGTCTTTGGTCCCCCTGGTGTGTTTGAGAAGACAAAGGAATAAGGCTACTGCACCTCCTCATGCATGTCCAAGAGGCAACAAACATGAGGTTGTGCATGTGGAATGGCAACCTCATCATGTAAAACCAATTACTACAGAAATTACAGCTGCAGTGAATGGCATATTCTAATAATTCAGAGGGAATTTGTTATGTCACTAGTGCAGATGCATCTTAAAAATCCATTATCTTTGTTTACATTTTTTTTACTTAGCCGCTCCTCTTGTCCCTTAGTGTGTAGAGGTTTGCCAGAGACAGCGCCATGCTATCCTATCAGCTGTAAACAGCTGATACTTGATTCCAGTCCAGCCTTCAGAGATTGATGTTGTCCTCCCAGCAAACTCTGGGTCATCCTGGAGGTATAGATCCCTGGCTCTTTGTTTCCCCATAACTGACGTGGTAGCTGATCTTTGCCCATTCTGCAAACATGGCCAGACCATCGTAACTGGGACTATTCCACTTGGATTTGCAGGGGCTGGGTTTCAACATTACTTGTGTTTTCAAAGCAATTCAAAGGCACTGAACTCACTATCATCTTTGGACTTCTGCTCTTGGAGAAATAACTTTGGAACCCATCGTGAAAGTTGAACTGTTGTGCATGACTTATGGGTGGAACTATGACATATGCCTCGTGTAGTTACCGGGGGGATGTCTCTGATGAGACAAAGAAAGGCATATTATCATCAGTTGCCATCTCCACAACGAAGGTTGGCTGTAATGGATCTCCAACGTCTTCTGCCTCTTGTCTTGGTGGTGCACTCTGATAGACTCTTTTCTGTCCATCTCTTGATGTTATCTTCCCACTTATAGCGCTGTCTTCCCCTTGCACATTTGCCTTCAGGCATATCATATGTGTCTAAAATGAGGCTGGCAACCTGATCACGTAAAACGAATTGTCACAGAAACCACTACTGCAAGAACACATGACTGCTTGATGTAAGTTTTCTGCAAGGAGTCCTGCTGCTATGGTGGCTCCATAAAAGAAAGGTCAAGGTTATCCCAGAGCAGATACTGCTGTAGGGGAGTGAAGTGTTGTACTAGGTCCAGCATCCAAAGGTGGGGTGACTAGTTCCCTTCCTTGCTGCCTTTTCTATCCCTAACTCAAGTGCACAGTTAGGTACCCATTTACAGCTGGGTAGACTGAAGCGTACCTTTGCCGAGAAAGACCAGCGCTCTAACCACTCTCTCAATCAGAATGGTGGCTCAATAAGGAGCGGAAAAAAAAAAGAAGGAAAATGATGATGTGACAGACGTACGACAGTTATTCTTCTAGTGTTGAGAATGATGATGTGACAGACGTACGACAGTCATTCTTCTAGTGTTGAGAATGATGATGTGACACGTACGACAGTCATTCTTCTAGTGTTGAGAATGATGATGTGACACGTACGACAGTCATTCTTCTAGTGTTGAGAATGATGATGTGACACGTACGACAGTCATTCTTCTAGTGTTGAGAATGATGATGTGACACGTACGACAGTCATTCTTCTAGTGTTGAGAATGATGATGTGACACGTACGACAGTCATTCTTCTAGGGTTGAGAATGATGATGTGACACGTACGACAGTCATTCTTCTAGTGTTGAGAATGATGATGTGACACGTATGACAGTCATTCTTCTAGTGTTGAGAATGATGATGTGACACGTACGACAGTCATTCTTCTAGTGTTGAGAATGATGATATGACAGATGTACGACAGTCATTCTTCTAGTGTTGAGAATGATGATGTGACACGTACGACAGTCATTCTTCTAGTGTTGAAAATGATGATGTGACATGTACGACAGTCATTCTTCTAGTGTTGACAATGATGATGTGACAGACGTACGACAGTCATTCTTCTAGTGTTGAGAATGATGATGTGACAGACGTACGACAGTTATTCTTCTAGTGTTGAGAATGATGATGTGACAGACGTACGACAGTCATTCTTCTAGTGTTGACAATGATGATGTGACAGACGTACGACAGTCATTCTTCTAGTGTTGACAATGATGATGTGACAGATGTACGACAGTCATTCTTCTAGTGTTGAGAATGATGATGTGACAGACTTACGACAGTCATTCTTCTAGTGTTGAGAATGATGATGTGACAGACATACGACAGTCATTCTTCTAGGGTTGAGAATGATGATGTGACAGATGTACGACAGTCATTCTTCTAGTGTTGAGAATGATGATGTGACAGACGTACGACAGTCATTCTTCTAGTGTTGAGAATGATGATGTGACAGATGTACGACAGTCATTCTTCTAGTGTTGACAATGATGATGTGACAGACGTACGACAGTCATTCTTCTAGTGTTGAGAATGATGATGTGACAGACGTACGACAGTCATTCTTCTAGTGTTGACAATGATGATGTGACAGACGTATGACAGTCATTCTTCTAGTGTTGACAATGATGATGTGACAGACGTACGACAGTCATTCTTCTAGTGTTGAGAATGATGATGTGACAGACGTACGACAGTCATTCTTCTAGTGTTGAGAATGATGATGTGACAGACGTACGACAGTCATTCTTCTAGTGTTGAGAATGATGATGTGACAGACGTACGACAGTCATTCTTCTAGTGTTGAGAATGATGATGTGACAGACGTACGACAATCATTCTTCTAGTGTTGAGAATGATGATGTGACAGACGTACGACAGTCATTCTTCTAGTGTTGAGAATGATGATGTGACAGATGTACGACAGTCATTCTTCTAGTGTTGAGAATGATGATGTGACATAGACGTACGACAGTCATTCTTCTAGTGTTGAGAATGATGATGTGACAGACGTACGACAGTCATTCTTCTAGTGTTGAGAATGATGATGCGACAGACGTACGACTGTCATTCTTCCAGTGTTGAGAATGATGATGCGACAGACGTACGACAGTCATTCTTCTAGTGTTAAGAATGATGATGTGACAGACGTACGACAGTCATTCTTCTAGTGTTGAGAATGATGATGTGACAGACGTACGACAGTCATTCTTCTAGTGTTGAGAATGATGATGCGACAGACGTACGACAGTCATTCTTCTAGTGTTGAGAATGATGATGTGACAGACGTACGACAGTCATTCTTCTAGTGTTGAGAATGATGATGTGACAGACGTACGACAGTCATTCTTCTAGTGTTGAGAATGATGATGTAACAGACGTACGACAGTCATTCTTCTAGTGTTGACAATGATGATGTGACAGACGTACGACAGTCATTCTTCTAGTGTTGACAATGATGATGTGACAGACGTACGACAGTCATTCTTCTAGTGTTGAGAATGATGATGTGACAGACGTATGACAGTCATTCTTCTAGTGTTGACAATGATGATGTGACAGACGTACGACAGTCATTCTTCTAGTGTTGAGAATGATGGCAAGGATTTGTTCAACCTCACCCAACTACACTTGTTATTCACCTTTTCAACCAATGTGTAAACATTTCATGAAATCACCCTGCCTACAGTTGGACAATGACAGCCATTCTGGGCTTCTTCCCAGACATTTCTTCAGTCACAATAACTGAATGCTTGGAGGCATATCTGGAGTCATCCTTATATGACCACCAGCTATGCACAATGCTACAATATATGTACGTGGAAGAGAACCTGTCTGTGAGGCTAATTACATCATCAATGACACTTGAAATCATCCACACACTTCCAGTGATTGCCCCTGTGGTGAAACTTGTTGAGAACCCAGCATTGCACACTAAGCTTGGAGAAGTCACTTGAGCCACAGATGTGATTCTTTGGCTTTGACCTGGTTGACTGCATGCAGAAGGATCTCACTGTGGACCCAGTGATAGGCAGGGGAAGCTGAGAAGTGGCTCTGTGCTGGATGAGACAATTCCTTGGGACAGCCCAGAACCAGAGCACAGTATTTTAGCTCTGCATAGTTGGAGAGCCCCCTTGGATGGCGGGGAAAGCACAGTATGCCACACATTTCTTATTCCTAGCTTGGGACCAGATGTGACGATCCTTTAAATGCAAGCCAAGCTGGAGAAACTGGAGCTCATGATTTCAACTCAACACGTTAATGTCAGAAAAGCCTAGATCTACAGTGTAGATAATACCAAGGAGTCTTCAACTTGGTATTGGCTGCTAAAGAGTGAGCAGCCCTAGTTAAACAACAACAACAACTGATCAATGCATTTCTCTGGTGCATACAGCTAACGGAAACACCACATCAACACTGTCTAAATAAACAGCTCACTCAGGTTGGAACTGCAGCACAGTGACTTAGTGTCTATGCTTTTATCTGCAGTTGTAATTAACAGCGCTGTTCCCCCAAAAAATAAAAATAAATTAGGAATTATGGACATCATCAAAATGAGCCTGCAGAAGGGGTGTATAAATAACTAATACAAATCTTTCTGGGCATAACAACTTGATTATAAATAGTCAGAATATAAATTCTCTGGCAATAATAATCATCTGGATTTAGTCGAATAAAAGCAAGCTTTATAGTGTAAATAAAATATTTCACATACAGTAAAGCGTTGATCATAAATAAAATATTTAATATATATCATACATGCCACACCTTGGAGATGAAAAACCTGTACAAAAAGTCCAAAACCCTGTACAAAGACCCGCAAAACCTGTATAATGACTGAAAAAACATATCAAAAGAGTTAATTCATGAAAAAATATTCTCTTCAATTACAGTGGGCTGCATTATAAATGAGCATGGGGACTTTGCCTTTTAAAGCAGGTCTTCCCTTTAGTTTAAACCCAAACAATAAATGTCGAAGTTTATTTTACACTGTAAAAATAATGTGATGGTTTCATCATTTAGTCTATTTCTGTGTTTAATTATCACAGACTGGGAAATCCTGTTTTCAATAGGACCTTATAAAAGAACTCTGAGACACAGTAATAAGGGGAATGGGTTAGAAAACATGTACAGGGTGTACACATCTGAAAACACAAAAAACCTTGTACAGATTATGGGTAAACCATAGCATGTGGCATGTATGAATATACAGTACAGTGTAGACAACCATGAAAGTCAATAACTTGAAACGTCAATAATTCAAATGAGCCAGGCTTAAACATATTATTAAAACAGTTTTCTTTTTTGTCATGATGTTTGGTTTTTTAATGCCATTTTCTTGATTTTATGTAGTTAATTGTACACATTTGTGTAACTGTGGGTGAAAGCTCCATTTGTTCTGTTACCTATGAATGAAAAGTCATACATACAACTCTTGTGTTTTCACTATAACCTTTTACCCAAACAACTGAAATATTCTGAAAATTGAAAGTTACTGTGGGCTACTTCGTTATCACAATTTCGCAATTTCTTACTATGCCGTGTTACTTTGGGCTGTTTTCATATACAGACTGGGTGACTTTGGGCTATTTTCATATACACATGGGGCTATTTTGGGCTACTTTTCGAACGATTTGGGTGATATTTGAAAACGAAGAAAATCCAGTTTTCTGTAACAAAGTTGTCCCCAAGGATTTTGGTTACAGGCTGCTTAAAACTTTTTTTTTTTTTTTGGGTAAGTTTAAAAATCTAAACTAATCAGAAATCCACACGGCCTCCGGTCCCATTTAGTTTGGATTAATGACGCTCTTCTGTAATAAACAAATATATCATTTTTTTTTTTTTAAATGATATGGAGTCAGTTTTACAAATGGACGATACATTAGAAATCTATCGTCCATTAGTAAAACCGACTCCATACCAATTTTAAAAAAAATGTATATACTATATTATAAATAATATATTACTTCCCTTACCAGTTTTCTGCAGTCCCCTTATTTATTTACTTACACTGTAATAATAAAAACAGTCAAAAAGAACTATCCACCATAAATGTACAACACACTTGATATTTCATAAACTCAGAGTAGTTAAAGTACCAACAAAATTAACAGTATTATTTATGTACCAACTTGCCTCAATGTAGGTGCCGTTCTACATTTAAACACATTCTTAAAAACTTTGAAAATCATTTAGCAAACATTTTTTTTTAAACAATTAAAACTCAATCTGCCACATGTGTTATCAATATGTTTCAATAAAAAAAGTGCACATTTGCATAAAAGATGTTAACTCATAATCCTTACGTACAAACTCTGCTTCCTCGGATTCACAAACTTACGTCACTGGTTAACAATATCTGTGAAATATCCATATTTTTGTTTAAGCTGCAGTTAAATACTGCACCAAAATTATAAAAAAAACAATAATACTCTTCAAACAGTCTGGCATATATCTCAACTCAAATGGGTAATAAGCACAAAGTAGCTTGACAACGCTCATCTGAAACCTTCCTGTTCTTGGTCTCAGTTTTACAGCCTGTAACATATTTCATTATAAATATATCACATCTTTGTGGACACATACTTAAAAACTAAAACTTCTGACAGATGAAACAATACTTTTTAAATTATCACAAGTGAATTATGTTGAAGACATTTGATTTTTCAAAGACTATATATGTTTTGAAATTATATTTTAACATTGTATTTACAAGTCACCCGTCTGCAGACAAAAGAAAAAAAAAAAACATTTAACCATTTCTATTCGTAACAATAAAATAATTTTATTTTGAGAGTGCACATTATTACAGTAACTGTACATCACCACTTAGACAATCAAAAATCTGTGCCAGTAGGCATGGTACTTATACCATGCCTACTGGCACAGATGACCTTGTCTTTCCACAACTTTCTGTCCTCTGTAGTTTATCAGTTCTGCTGTTGACTTCTTTCCATGCCACAATGTCAAACTGTCCAGTATATTCTCTCTTTGCTGTCCTCTTTTTCTCCTTCAATTTTTTCCTGTTGTTAAAATATTCTATTTTTACTTACAGGGCTGCTGTTACAATATATTCCAGCTTTTCCCCTTTCATAACATGCCCAAAAAAAGTGGACTGTTCCTTCTAAACACTTTCTTTGCATATTGGCTTCTTTCAAGTCATCTCATTATTCTTTTTTAACTGCTCGTTGACATTCTGAGCAGTCTTCTGCAAAAACACATTGGCCTCCTGGGATTTTCCAGCATGTCTACTGTCCACGACTCACTTTCATATATCTGGATTGGCTCTATGCAACATTGAAGAACTGTCTTTTATACTTCCATTAGCAAAGGTTTGTTGGATAAAATACTTTTTTTTTTTTAATGCTGCTATTTTCCTCAGCTATTCTATTAATTTGCCTTGAATTTAAATCCATTAACGTGCTTCAAAACTGTCCTATCTATTTTGGTGGTGCATTCTGAAGAAGTCATATTCTTCTAGATTAGTGTTCCGCAACCAGTGTGCCGTGGCACACATATGTGCCACGGGTGCCTGCCTGGTGTGCCATGACACCAGGCAGATATCTCACACGTAAAAATTTTACAAATAATAAGCTGAGTTATGATCATCAGTAAGTATAACACTTACAATTTTTTTGCGCCCGTCCTCCTCCAGATGATATCTTTATGATATGCATGATCCGTTTCTGTCACCCCTCATTTTTTTTTTATTTGTATGGAAGGTGTGCAGCCTACTCTCAGTCCTCCTAGTTCACCTGTTATGAGTGCAGCTCGACATGCAAGATGAGGCATTTGGACCAATCCTTTTTTCTTTGCCATAAAGTCCAGACTCTGGACTGTGTACCCCCAGTATATTGTTCTCTACCAACCCTGCTACATCATTATGTTAAGCCTAGGAAAAAAAAACTACATAATGATTGCAAATATAATGAAATCAAACATGCTTACAAAAAATCCTTGCTTGTTCCCAATAACAAGTTAAAAATATTTCACATAAACAGTTGCTACAGTAAAAAAATTTAACTATAATGCACACAACTATTTTACACTGTTACAAATTCTGTACATGTCACTCAGCATCACATTAAAATGTAATTTAAAACAATGACATTTCTATAAACATGCACTCAGTATTAGAACTCAACCTTGGCTTCTGACTGTGAGTACAAGAATAACCTGTGACTAAGTTAAAATGTATGCTTCCTACATGTTTTCTGTTATTCACTGCTGTCATTTTAGTACTGACTTTGTACTAAGGAAGGCTTGATTGTCTGATATGCTGACAGTTTTGTTACTTTGCTTCAGTCAAACAAATCCTTGACCTTCTATGACATAATTTAACGATGTTAGCACAATCAACCATAAAATAAATTTTAACAAATTGTTGACCTCGCATGAGTTTGTTGAAGACCTATGTTCCTTGGGGAACTGAAGGGTTGTCTGTGACGATGACAAATTCTGAGTCAGTAGGTCTAACAAACAATAATTAGTACTTTAATAAAATCACTGGTAGTATAGTTTACTTTCTGTGCAATAGACAACCAACTTGTAGGTAGACCTGAGAAAAAAATATGCTGGGCTGTAACTAGGGTAACCAGGAATTAATTCCAAGCCACCTTATTTTTAAGAGTATAAAACTGTAAAATGATTTATCTAGAACAGTGGTTCTCAATCTAGTTATGACTTAGACCCATATTTCACAGTTGGTGAAGCTGGCGGCCCATGCAATGAATACAGTAAAAGTAACATAAGTGACACTAGGTTTCAAGTGACCACATTCTATGTAGCAGCCCACAGGTTGAGAATCACTGATCTAGAAAGAGAGATTAATTTACAATGAGGAGAACAATATTGTTTAACTTTGTACAGAACCAAAGTGCCAATTGGTTCTCAGAGTTACATCCAAGAGAAATCAAATCTATAAGAATTTGATGGATCACAAGAGGTAACTGTTTTGCTACTGTACAAGAATGTGATAAATATTTCACAAAGCATTTAGAATAAATAGATCTTTCATAAAATTGACACAGGTCAAATAACGGAGATTTACTGTACTTATCTGTGAACTAAGCGAGTTCGTGTTATTTTAACAACAGGTAGAAAAATATTGTGTCAACAATTAAGTTATAGAAGAAAACATTATGAACAGCTAAGATTAGCAGTAGTTGTGATAAGTTAATAAGTTAAATCCTCATCTTGAGTCATCGGATGTGGAATTGTCATCAATGTCATCACGATCATCATCATCATCGTCCGAACTACTAGAGTTAGAAACATTAAAAGCCAAGATTCGAGCATCATAGGGAGGCTTTGGGCTTGCTTTGTGCACATGGCCAAACTGTGGTGGCTTGGCGGAGCGCACACGGTCAATGACTGCTCGAAATCCACCTACTTTGCTTGAGTGGGCCTTTTCTGAAGCTGCCTTGTTCACAGAACTGGATCGTGGTTTAGTTGCATGGGCACCTAGTGGCAGTTGTGGCTTTCTATGTGGGTTCAAACTAACATCAATTTGTGGTTTTCTCCTGACTGTGTTTCTGATCCAAGAGTCATCATGTGTTTGTGCTATGCCATTCTCTGCTCGAGACGGCGAGCTTTCTTTCCTACGAAATAAGACTGGGGTCTGTGGCTTTCTGTTTCCTTTTCTTCTGGATAAAAGCGATGAAAAATTGCGAGTTTGGCTTGTACCATTGCTACTGTTGTTTCTGTTGCCACCACCTCCAGCTGGCGGTTTGCCACCAAGTGAGCGTAAATTTTCACCACCACTGTGTGTCTGATTTACCGAAGAACTTGTACCATTAGGTTTCAATTTCTGTGGTTTAACCTCAGAAGCTGCCCTTCCATTTTCCACAGGTGGGGCCTGTTGATTTACTGGCCGTTTCTCTGAGCTGGATGAGGAATCAGTCTCAGTGTCTGTGAGGTCTGACAAGTCACTGGACTCTGAGTCAGAAAATAAGTTGGCACGAGCATTTTGTCTCCACATGGCAGCAAGGGCTGAGTTTTTCTTTTGAACTGTGTTAACTGTGCTTGCCTGTTTAGACTGAGCTTGTTCTAGTGGTGGTGCTGGGGGTGGTGCGGCCTGAGTAGAGAAAAAAAAATCATAAGCAAAAAGGAAAAAAAGAAAGGTGGAACCATGTAGAAGTGTTTATTACAGCTATCTATTCAGTTCACTTAACATGACACAGTTTAGTTTTAACAGCCTACTTTCATTTCATCTGCATGCATTTTATTGATGACTTGATGCTTCTTTTGATAACTTCCAATCACGAAAGAGTTTGGTTTTTTTGTTTGAGAGACCCAAGTTTATTTTTTCAGATAACACACCTTTTTATATTTTAATTACTGATTATTTAGCTTTTTATATTTATTTGTTTTTTAAAAATGTTTTTCCAATTCTTCTGTTATCATATGTTTCTGTGTTAAAGAAGATTTGCAAAGAAAACATCAGGTTTTTTGCACTGCAGAAGTGATATGTAAAGAATATTTATTTATTTGTAATACTTTATTCTAGATCAGTTTAACTGCAACATCTTTTATAAGTCACAAGAGGTGATAAATATGAGGTTGTGCATGGAACTGGCAGCCTCATTCTGTGCAACACATTGCTACTGAAACCACAACTGTCCACAACCTCGTGATAGTCAACACCTTATGATATGCCTGAGAGAGGAGTAATCTTAGTCTCTTTGTCTCCTCATAGACCCTGGAGTATATGAACAATATGCGTATCACCAGATCAGAGGACAGAATTTCAGAATGACATATATGCATTAATAAATAAGTTTTACATGGTGTAAAAGTGTACAGAGGTGCAGATGTGGCACCAGATCACCCATCCTCTGTTGGCCAAAGTAAAGCTAAAACTCATAAGATAAAGCAACATACAGTTACCGGCGGCAGTTTCATGAGGAATATCTCAGAAATCAAGAACCAAAAGACAAATTTACTGTCACAATATCCAATATTACCAAGAGATTCAACAAACAGAACATAAAGCAACATATAGTTACAGGCAGAAGTTTCATGACGAATATCTCAGAAAACAAGAACCAAAAGACAAATTTACTGTCACAATTTCCAATATTACCAAGAGATTCAACAAACAGAACATAAAGCAACATATAGTTACAGGCAGAAGTTTCATGACGAATATCTCAGAAAACAAGAACCAAAAGACAAATTTACTGTCACAATATCCAATATTACCAAGAGATTCAACAAACAGAACATAAAGCAACATATAGTTACAGGCAGAAGTTTCATGACGAATATCTCAGAAAACAAGAACCAAAAGAAAAATTTACTGTCACAATATCCAATATTACCAAGAGATCCAACAAACAGAACATGAAGCAATATATAGTTACAGGCAGAAGTTTCATGAGGAATATCTCAGAAATCAAGAACCAAAAGAATAATTTACTGTCACAATATCCAACAGTACCAAATGTTTCAACAAACAGAACATAAAGCAACATATAGTTACAGGTGGCAGTTTCATGAGGAATATCTCAGAAATCAAGAACCAAAAGACAAATTTACTGTCACAACATCCAACAGTACCAAATGTTTCAACAAACAGAACATAATGCAACATATAGTTTACAGGTGGCAGTTTCATGAGGAATATCTCAGAAATCAAGAACCAAAAGAAAAATTTACTGTCACAATATCCAACAGTACCAAATGTTTCAACAAACAGAATATAATGCAACATATAGTTTACAGGTGGCAGTTTCATGAGGAATATCTCAGAAATCATGAACCAAAAGAAAAATTTACTGTCACAATATCCAACAGTACCAAGAGATTCAACAAACAGAACATAAAGCAATATATAGTTTACAGGTGGCAGTTTCATGAGGAATATCTCAGAAATCAAGAACCAAAAGAATAATTTACTGTCACAATATCCAACAGTACCAACTGTTTCAACCAACAGAACATAAAGCAATATATAGTTTACAGGCAGCAGTTTCATGAGGAATATCTCAGAAATCAAGAACCAAAAGAAAAATTTACAATATCCACTAGTACCAAGTGTTTCAACAACCAGAAGATCAAACAAATGTGGAGAAGACAAACCCTATGCAGTTCCTGGGGGTCTCCAAAGAGACAATGAAATAATAGGACAGTTGCACCCTCAGGTATGTCATACAAGGTGACTTTATCACTTATGCTGACAAGCAGACGTGAGAAGTGTGATGTGAACAAAGATTAATTTCAAATGTATGGAATGTATGATACATTTCTGTACTGGCTATGCGACAGGCTCTCTTCAAGATAGACATCTGCCTACCAGAAAATTCAAAGTGCTAAAGAACTGTATATTTCTTTATGTTATGGAAAACAGACAGTAAAATGACTTATTCGTTCACCCTCAGACTTCTACATTAATGACTCTAAAAAAGGCAGTAGTCAGCTCAAGGTTCCTGACATCTCCAAACAGTTTTTCGATGAGAGAAGTGGGTTGTTGCCATATGCTACTCCATTCACTGCTGTAAGTTGGGCAGGACTAGAGCAGATGTTCGGCTGTCACGGGGCTGGTGCCACAGGAGCTTCAGCATTGAAGTTACTGATGCATATTACCAGCTCAACGGAAGAGAACAAGTGATAATCTTCTGACTCCGCACGAGCCACAACAGATTGGGATACTACCTATTCAACAAGCTAAAGATAGGAACTACTGATGAATGTGACTGTGGCATCGATAAAGACTGCTAAACATCAGCTTCAAAGATGCCCAACATATAAGGAACAGAGAAAGCACATGTGGCCATCACCAGTACCATTCCTGGAAAAGCTAAATGGAAATTCATTCATAACCCTCCACTCCCAAAGGAGCATAGGCCTTCAACAAACACATGCCAAGTCCTCCTGTCACGTGCCATCATCTCAAGTTCCTTCAACGTTCTCCTTATCATTTTCATCTCTCTTCTCCATGTGCTTCTTGGTCTACCTCTGGAAATGCAAATAGCATAAAGCTGACTACTGCTTTCTTTGAACATATTCAAGCTGACGTCTGAGAAGTGTCCGAAGAAGAAAAGGTTATTGTGGCAATTGCCACAGAGGGAAGTCCATTCTTTAATTTAATGAGGATGCTGGCTCCCCCATTTTCATCAGTATATGCATGTGTCCAGAGCTTTGCAGGAAATTTTCGGTCAATATGCTTAGTTGCTATAAGCTTTCTTTGAGTTTCTGTCTGAACTGAAATAACTTACGATATTACTTTGTCTAAACACCGATATGTCACGAAGACATTTAAACTATGCTGTTTGCACAAACATGTCTCTAAGTAGACATTTTTTTAAAATGTCAATGCTATCTGGTCTTCATTATTTCCCTGCTGCTTCTTAAGGAGCAAAAGTCTTTCATGCCAAGCCTTCCTGTCCTGTGCTGTTCATTCAAGATCTTTCCATATTCTCTTTATCCCTGTGATACCGGTCTCCAGTTCCCTTCTTTATGCGTTTTCCATTCTCTGTTTATCTCTCTACCTCAAAACAATATACCAAGACATAATTCAAAATACATGAGAATAACAGACCAACTATCCCAATTATTGTGTAACTGCAGTCATAAGGCTAAAATGACAACTATCTCACCAGTCTGAATGCTCCCTCTGACCTAGTTATTAGATCCTCCATGTCTTCTTTGAAGCCTGCCATATGTGCAAAGGTTTGAAGGCACTCTAAGATATCTCCTGTACACACACACACACACAAAAATTACAGTGTTAGTTACACTTCAGATTCTGGGGTAGATAAATATCCTCTTTATAATCCTCAAAATATCATACAGTGCTAGTTCAGTAATGCATATTTAATTCTTGATCACTTAAAATTATTTAACTAGCTGGCTGAGGCAGCATCAGCCATCAGGACTTTTATCATCTACCACCATTCCTATTTGGTACTCAATCCTGGCACATGAGAGGAGGAAAGTCAGGAATCCAAACTCCTTTCGGTTTTCTCCACACAGCATCATGAACCTCAATAATGGTTGGCCCCTTTCCGATCTGGACCACTTGGTTAAATTACTTGAATTATTTACCCTGGATGATTTATTTATATTTGTGACTTCTTCTAGTTCTCCATTGTTCGCTCTCAAATAACCACATCTATCTCTCATATACAGCTAGCAATCCGTCTCAGGCTTCTCTCGTCACCATACAGTTCATGACTGAAGTTTCTGTGGCTTAAGTTTTTACAGGATAGGGTGGTCAGCTGCATGCCCCAATGCCCCCTTAGCTGCCTGTTACAACATGCATGGTAGGGTATAGTGGCCTTATTCTTTCCTCTCCTTTTGGGTCCCGGTAACGTATGGGCATGTTTCTGGCAAATACAAGAGGAAATAGTCTATTTTAGTGTGTTGTTGTTTAACTAGGGCTGCTGAGCTTCTTGTTCTTTTGCAGCCAATACCAAGTTGAAGACTCCTTGGTATTATCTACACTTTAGATCTAGGCTTTTCTGCCATTCCGAAACATGTTCAGCTGAAGTCATGAGCTCCAGTTTCTCTAGCTTGGCCTGCATTTAAAGGATCGTCACATCTGGTCCCAAGCTAGCAGTAAGAAGTGCGTGGCATACTGTGCATTCCCCGCCATCCAAGGGGGCTCTCCAACTAGCAGAGCTAAAATACTGTGCTCTGGTTCTGGGCTCTTCCAAGGAATTGTCATATCCTGCTCAGAGCCACTTCTCAGCTCCCCCTGCCTATCACTGGGTCCATAGTGAGATCCTCCTGGAGGCTGTATGCAGCCAACCAGGTCAAAGCCAAAGAATTACATCTGGGGCTCAAGTGACTTCTCCAAGCTTGGTGTGCAATGCTGGGTTCTCAACAAGTTTCACCACAGGGGGAATCCCTGGAAGCGTGTGGATGATTTCAAGAGTCAATGAGGGTTTAATTAGCCTCACAGACAGAGTTTAGTGTGATTAAAAGTGTGTAGCACAAAACTTTCAAACTGCTTTTTATCCCCAATTTATTTGCCAGTATAATGAATCAGCATAAAATGGGGATGCCCCCCATGTAGTCCCATGAATCTCTGAAGAGACAAAGAGAGACCAAGCAAGACCAGGACTACTGCCCCCTCAGAAATGTCATAAAAGGCAGCTGACATGAGGCTGTGCGTGGAGCTGGCAACCTCACTGTATTAAACAACCGGCTACAGAAACCACCCCTACAAGAACACTGAATGTTGTGGTGCAGGTTTCTTGCAAAGAGACTAGCTGCAGAGGTGGCACATTTCTTCATAATGAGCGCAAATGGAAGTGACGATCACAATAAAATGGGATTATGGCAGATATAAAATATAACCGCACTGACTGTTTTAATAAAGAAGTCTGCAAGTTTAAAAGTGCTGTCTGATGCAGTACAACTAATCTGTGGCTGGATAAGGTTTATATTTCATATGGGGATTCAGGCAATTGAAATACAATTTTTGTTGCGCCAGACTAACACATCACTAAAACTACATTTTGTTACATTTTAAAAAAAGCTCATTGCATGTCCAACTAACTGCAAAAAAAAAATTAAACCAGTATACCATACAGGTTATAGTTTTATTGTACTTTTTATGCTCTAAATTAATTTTATTTCATAACCGAAATTATGACATGCATCACACAGGAGTTACTAGCAAGTGGCTTGAGAAGATAATGTTAAGGCTTATGGCTACAAAATCTTGTTTCCCATTATTCTCTGACAATCTCTCTCACTCTCTTTATCTTTACACTTTCCAGCTCTTTCAGGTGCAGTCAGACACTGTCCATCAATGTCTTTTTTCTTTGGACACTCCTTTGTTATCCCCACTCTTTATTATCTTTAATTTACATTTTATTTCCGTCATACTGAAATACAGCAGATGCCACAGGCAGAAACTGGCAAATTCTGCCTTGTCAGTATTACGGCACAAAAAACATCTTGAATCCAATTAATTGGATAAACTGAATTCAC
Source organism: Oreohelix idahoensis (assembly GCA_024509875.1). Classification (NCBI taxonomy): domain Eukaryota; kingdom Metazoa; phylum Mollusca; class Gastropoda; order Stylommatophora; family Oreohelicidae; genus Oreohelix; species Oreohelix idahoensis. The sequence continues at coordinate 42,099 of JAMPIV010015978.1, read as the reverse complement.
CTTCATACACAAAGTCCTTAGCTCTCTTGCCATGTTTAAACGGTCCTACAGCATCTCTGTTGAACAAAACTCTTGGAACTGCCCATCTTACTGTATCAATAATTCCAGCAAAGGGCTGAACCTGAGAAAAATTATAGGGACACATCTCAAAAAAAAAAAAAAAAAAAAGGCATGAAAGCAGCAGCCGTGTATTTATTTTATAGATCTATTTTTATGTTTAAGAAAGAATAGGGGTTCTGTTCTATCAGGCATGTCACAAGAAGCGGCTAGTATGGGGTTTTGTTGGGGGTGGGGGAGAGCTGCAATGGTGTCTCCATGCTCCATAGAGAACAAAACAGGGAAACAATGATGATGATCTTAAATTTTCATGTGAAGCAAATACAGCTACATCTTAAATTCAATGCAACCTACTGAAAGATACCGGTCTTTTACTTAAAGTACTTTAAATTGTTAAGTTCAGACACGTAAGCCAATCCTTATATGGACCCCAGACACAGAGAGCAACAAAGAGTACCAGGACACTTCTTAAACAGTCTGTTCTTAGTTTTAAATTAATAAATATAGGTAAATAACAGGCAGTTTTAAAACAGAAAGCAGGATGGTCCCTGGTTCGATTCCTGGAAAGCCTATCACATTTCTGTTCTTTTCTACTGTCGGGTGTCTTCCTTCTTTCTGTCTTACAGGTGGCAGCTATTTATCTGTATTTATTTATTTACTACACAAAGGCCTCATTTTTCCTTCATTATTTACTATTTTGTTTCACAGTAATGGCACTGCCTGATCATGACACAGTAATGGCACTGCCTGATCATTGCACAGTAATGGCATTGCCTGATCATGACACAGTAATGGCACTGCCTGATCATGACACAGTAATGGCACTGCCTGGTCATGACACAGTAATGGCACTGCCTGATCATGACACAGTAATGGCACTGCCTGATCATGACACAGTAATGGCACTGCCTGATCATGACACAGTAATGGCACTGCCTGATCATGATCCTTGCCATAGAAGAAGACAGCATAATTCAAACTGAGGACGGTGCAAGAGGCTTCCTAAAAGAAGAAATAAAAGCAAAAATAAAAATAACTTCACAGAAAAGGGCACAGAGAACACCTAGAGCCATACATGATAAAAAAACATACTACAGGTCTGTAACCCAGAATCCAAAATGCTCGGGGATGGCCATGTTTAGGAAATCTTCACCCAAAGTAGCTCAGTCGCCCAAAACACGGTTTGAAAATCGCCCAAAAGTCAGCTTGAAAAACTTTTGATTTTTGGAATATTTAGATTTTCGAGTGGTCGGATTCTGGGTTACGGACCTATACTTCTCACCCAAAAGAGATCGAGTCGAGACATACTGGTAATATTCAGATCGAGAACTGACCACTGCATATGCAAAAACTATCTGCTCAACAATACTGACTGACAGACATGTGTCAATGAGGAGAAGCCAAGCGGTAGAACATGTCCTACTCCAAGAATGTCAAGTCCATGACAGAAGCAGATTGACAGCATGACTCTCTAGCCCCAGGGATGGAAAAATTGTATGTCGATGACAGAAGCCTGAGACGGACTGTCAACTTTATGATAAAAAATTAATGTAGTTAAAGGAATGAAAAGTGAATAAGGAGAAGTTGTAACCCTTTTTCTACCACTACAAAGATCTATGAATGATTTCTCTGGTGAAAGCAGACCTCAGCACTGCTATAATTTCTATGATGGTGCATACTTCTTTAGCAGACCAGTGATCTTGCCTCTTAAAACAGAATGTGTTATCTACCCTTCATTATTTCCACTCTACCATCTTTCTTCTTTAACGTCTTAAATGGAGTCTACATCATACCTATCAATCTCCTGACATAAAAACATATACGTCACACCAATAAAACCTGTACACATTCTAAAAAACCTGTAAGCAATACCAATAAAACACCTTACAAAGTAACAAAAAACCTTTTTATAATACAGAAGATTGTTTAAAAATAGTAAATAATAAAACAAAGTTATACATTTTTTGCTAAAATTAACTTTATTTGTTTAAATTTGGATGTCCTACATTTTAAACAATACAGACATCTTTTGCAATTTTAAAAATGTCAACAGATGGTTTAAAATCTTTGCATCAGGTGTCTGTGTTTATCTTACATGTAATTAAAAAAACCGTACAAACTACTTGTACGGCTGTCTTCTTCTTTGATCCTTAGCCGCCGACTGTCAAAGCAGTCAGTGGCCATCACGCCTGGTGACATCTTGTAGGGCACCAATAAACTGCTTCCACTTTGTTCGGTTGGCAGCTGTAACGATTGATTCCCACTGTAAAGTGGTCACCTCTGTAAAATATGTGACTTCTTCTCCTTACGCAAACCAGTGGTGAATATGATGGGTGCTGCAGGTAGAACAAAGGTCAACTCAACCGACGCAGGGTTATGCAGATATGGAGTGAGAGTGTAAAGTGTTAGTTATGCGAATGGTGGAATGTTCGTATGTTGACCAGTATAAGGCACTCATTCACTCATAGCTATAAGTCACCGATACAGACTGCTGTGGTCGTTTCGTACTGTTTATTAGGACGCACACACTTGGACAGAACGGATAAAGTCATAGGTACATGTTGACAGTAAATCATGGTATTTGAATAGTAGGTGGCAACATCAAACATCATTTCGTATAGCATAAATACAATAGACGATATGAGTAGAACCCTCAATGTTGTGGTGTATTATCGCCTTATACTTCCACTGACTGAACGCATCAGTGGAGGTGAATATGTAGACATGGATAAGAGTTCACTGGCCGAACCCTTTTTCTTCGTTAAGTTCTTAAACTGTATATATCAGATGTTTATACAATAATGTTAAACCACGATAGCGGGTTTTCCATCATAGCAAGATCTCCGTACCACTGTCCGATAGTAGGATAAATATTCCGTTCTCTTGACAGTGATCCATTGTAATGACAGTAATCCAAAATGGCCACCTTCTTGAGTTTTGCTCACTCACTCAGAAGAAGGATAAATGATGGGCCGAAGTTAATTCGTAATATGGATTAAATATTCTCATAGAATTTCCATACAGTTCTATATCAATAAGGTTGCTTCATGTAGTTCACAAGAGCTGTAAGATAACCTGTCATCTTCGTCGATATACAAACGATTCTAGATGCTCGATAACACGATGTCCATCTAGCTCTAACAAAATAGAGATCTTTAAAGGGTCTGGTATTACCTGGACTCCGAATTAAACACAATAGAATACATGAGGAGGATCTCTGACAATAGAATCTCGCAGAGACACAATCTCCTTCTGAAAGATCCTTCACAGATCACTTTCAACCATTTTACAGGACCAGCCCAAAAAACACACACAGCCATTATTAGGCGGCTTCGTCGAGACTCACTAAGCATGCCTCGAAAAACGAATACCTGCCCCAGAGTTCAGCACAAAGAATATAGTCCGACCTAAACATACAAAGATATACAATATAAGACCGAATCTTCTTGCACTAGACAAATAATACATATAAATTCAGGCCATAAACATACTGAACAAGATCAATCTATTTTCTGGCTATCACAAAATGCGAAATGCATGACTCTCGTATTCATACGCCAAATCAATATATTCAAGAGAGATCACTCATATAATTAAAAGTATAAATCAAATCATGGGTGATATAACTTTGACTGTAACAAAAGTAATCTCTTTTTCATATCAACTAGTCATATCATAAATTTGTAATCTGTGCGCAACAGCAGCCATCCTTTGTGCAGTGCCCCAGCTCTGGTTCATTCTTTGCATCTTGGCCTCCACAGTTCTCCGCCAAGTTGTTTTTGGTCAGTCTCTCTTTCGCTTTCCTTCGGGGGTTCATAGCATAGCTGTTTTTGTGATGGCATCGGCGTCTCTTCTGAGGACGTGGCCAACCTAACTCCAGCATCTGCCAGCTATGATTGTGTTTTTACGGCTGTACAGCAATGAAAATTTTTACAAAGCTGTACAAATTATCCCTTTCCTGTACAAGTTGACATGTACAGTCTACATATTGAGCTCATTTCTTCTTCTTTCTTTTTTCTTTCAAGCTAAAGGGGGAGGACTTTTTCCTCCTCATCTCTTCACATGTTCACAGTATTACATCTTTCTTGTTGGCAGTTTGTGTTAGTTACTTAATGAGCCATCACTTCAAAAATTTTTATTCACACTTTTCTCCATCCATGGTAGTCTAAGCATTCTTCTATAGCACCAGGCAGAAACATGACTTTCCAAAGCAGTTCATTTTATGTCATCGTGGTTGCCATTTCTCAAACATTTCCACTCTTCCCATCTTAATTCTCTTAGATCATGTTATAAGAGAGAAAAAAGGAAGAAAATATAAAATAAGATGAACTAGCAAAATCACAAAATTACCTCCAGCGAAGTTCCCATTACCAGAACCATGTCTGTCTGCAGCATGTCTTTCAAGTAGTAATAAAACCGTTTGGGAAGCTCCTCTCCAAAAAATACAATGTCTGGTTTCACAATGCCCTATTTTTAGTTGACAAAAGAAACTCATTAAAAAAAAAAAAGGAAAGAAAAGAAAGAAAAGAAATATTTAAGTGAATAAAAGGTAATGGTAGTCCCATTGTAGATACTATCATAGGGGAGGGAAGTGTCGGACACTTCACCATACAAGGTCCAGCTTTCTCATGAGGTGAGGTGACAAGTTCCCTTCCTCACTGCCTTTGATTTCCCTAACTCAAGAGCAGAGTCAGGTTCCCATTAATAGGTGGGTAGACTGGAGCATCACCCGTGTGTTACCGGGGCCCGAAAGGGGAGCAAAGAATAGTAACACTGTTCCCTTCCATGCATGTCGTAGAAAGCGACTAAGGAGGGTTGGGCATGGGGCTGGTTACCCCATCCTGTAAAAAATTTAAACCACAAAAAACTTCAACAAATATGGACAAGTCAAATAAGGAAAATAAAACACAGCCATCCATGACAGGGGAAGGTCCTCTCACAGGGAGGCGTAGGATGCAACACAGAGAAAGCCGAAAGGAGTCTGTGTTGCTGACTAACCTTCTTTCTTCTAGGAGAACTTCCAGATTTGGCACCTGGAATGTTCGGACATTAAACGAACAAGGGAAAGTGGCACAAGTAGCAGCAGAAATGAGGGAATATAAAATCGAGGTTCTGGGAATGTGTGAAACAAAGTGGAAGGGGGTAGACAGGAAGAAACTCATCACAGGTGAATTGGTGCTGTCCTCAGGATATGAAGATGAAAGTTCACACCACAGTGAAGGGGTAGCTCTTATGTTATCTAAAGAAGCACAGAAAGCACTCATTGAATGGGAAGCTGTTGGACCTAGAATAATAACAGCGACTTTTAAAACAGCTAAAAAGAAAATACATGTAAATGTCATCCAATGTTATGCACCAACTAATGACAAAGAAGAGTCGGTGAAAGAAGCATTTTATACTAGACTACAGGAAATTATGGATAAAGTAAAAAGAAGAGACATCACAATTTTGATGGGTGACATGAATGCAAAGATAGGTACAATCAATACCGGATTTGAAGAAATCATGGGCTAGGAATAATGAATGAAAATGGGGAACTATTCTCAAACTTCTGTGCTTCAAATCAACTGGCTATAGAAGGAAGCATGTTTCCACATAAGAGAATACACAAGGCAACATGGATATCACCAGACCATAGAACAGAAAATCAGATTGATCATATATGCATAAACAAGAAGTTTAGATCATCATTGCAGGATGTAAAGGTATATAGAGGAGCAGATGTGGCATCAGATCACCACCTTCTGATAGCCAAAGTAAAAATGAAACTCAAGAGATATGCAACAATGCAAAATTATAGACAACAATTTAATGTAGGACATTTAAGAAATCAAGAAACAAGAGACAAATTTGCGGTCACAATATCCAACAAATTCCAAGTGCTCCAACAGCTGGAAGATGTAGAGAATACAGTAGACTATTGGCAGCATATCAAAACGGTATGGAATGAGACGTGTGAAGAAATACTGGGAAAAAGGGAACAACAACAAAAAGCATGGATAACAACAGAAACCATCAATAAGATAAAAGACAGAAAAAACAAGAAAGCAGATTTAAACACAAGCAAAACCAGAATGAAGTGATGACTCTGTGAACAAGTCAAATTGGTTGTAAGGATACAGTTGGTGACATAAAGTATCAAAACAAAACTGAAGATGAATGAGGAAATGGTGAAATGGTAGGCAACAAAACTCAATGAAGAGTGGTTGAAAAAAACAAAAACAAAAACAACATAAAGGAATGGTGACCAGGCCAAAGAAAAATGGGTAGCTGATCAATGTGAGTCCATTAATACGGGGCTAATAAAAGGTAACAGCAAGGCAGCTTTTGACACATAAAGAAAACTATCAAAACCCCAACAGCCCAGGGTAACTGTCATAGAAGATAGCAATGGGGCTCTGCTCAATGAAAAAACAGCTGTAATGAGAAGATGGACAGAATATTGTAAAGAATTATATAACTGTAAACTTGACACTGACTTAGGCATATTAAACAACATTAAGTGCGAAAACAGGGAACTCGGAAATGCAGCAATATTACGGGAAGAAGTGGAAGAGGCTATATGTTCGATGAAAGGAGGGAAGTCACCGGGTGTGGATAATATCCCAGCAGAGCTCTTGAAATATGGAGGACCAGATATAGTAAAAATCATGACAACAATTTGCCAGAAGATATGGAGTACAAAAAAATGGCCAAAAGAATGGACGCAGTCATTAGTAATACCGCTTCCAAAGAAAGGAAATCTAAAAATGTGCAAGAACTACAGAACCATTAGCCTTATTAGTCATCCAAGTAAGGTGATGTTAAGGATACTTTTGAACAGAATAAAACAGAAATCAGAAGAAATCTTGTCAGAGGAACAGGCTGGCTTTAGACCAAAAAGAAGTACCTCAGAACAAATCTTCAATATTAGATTACTTATCGAAAAACATCTCCAACATCAACACGATTTATACCATAACTTCATCGATTTCACAAAAGCCTTCGATCGAGTCTGGCATGAAGGCTTATGGCAAGTAATGAGAAAATTCAATTTTGATACCAACATCATAGATATCATTGAAGCACTATACAAGGACGCAAGCAGTGCTGTTTTTGCAAGCAACGACATTGGAGAATTTTTCAAAACAACTGTAGGAGTTCGGCAGGGATGTATCCTGTCCCCAGTGCTCTTTAATATTTATCTAGAACATATTATGCAGGAGGCTCTCTACGATTATAAATCAACCATATCGATTGGAGGCCGACCTCTGTGCAACCTACGTTTTGCTGATGATATTGATCTGATAGCTGGATCAGAATCAGAACTTCAAGACCTTACCTCTAGACTGGAGAAAGTAACAAGAACGTATGGGATGGAAATTAATATAGAAAAAAGCAAGATATTGGTGAATAGCCATAAGAAACATGTTCCGACCAACATTACGTTAAATGGGCAAACGTTAGAAGAAGTTAACACCTTTAAATATCTCGGGTCCACTATATGCAGTGATGGAAGATCAATTAAAGAAATCAAGACAAGACTTGAGATGGCCTCAGCTGCCATGACAAGGTTGAATGTGATCTGGAAAAGTAACATCAGTTTTCCTGTGAAGATCAAATTATACAAATCACTTGTATTATCTATTCTCTTGTATGGGTGTGAGAGCTGGACACTCACTGCAGATACGGAGCGAAGGATTCAGGCTTTCGAGCATAAATGTTATAGAAGAATTTTGCGCATTTGCTATAAAGAGCACAAAACAAATGTCTATGTTAGAGAGAAGATAAACACCTATGCAGGCCACCAAGAACCACTTTTGTCAACAGTGAAACGTCGAAAGCTTGCCTGGTTTGGGCATGTAACTCGTCATGACTCCCTTTCGAAAACGATCCTTCAGGGAACAGTCGAAGGTAAACGGAGAAGAGGAAGGCAGAGAAAATCCTGGGCTGATAACATCAAAGAATGGGCAGGACACGGTTTTTCCACACTTGTACGCATTGCTGAGGATAGAGAGCAGTGGAGGACCCTGTCTGCTGATGCTTCCACCATGGCACCCCTACGACCCATGACCGGTTACGGGCTGAGATGAGATGATGATGACCAGGTGAACAAAAGATCTGACTGTGATGAAGCAACAACCCAGATTCTAGGCTACTCTGATTTATCCCAATCAAACTGAGCTTTTGGATTACGTATGTCAGTAATCTTTAAATGAAGAATATGCATTCACTTTTGATTGCTGATTTAGGTGTGTTACTGGAAATAAAATGTGCCAATGAAAATTCTTTATCAGTTACATAACAAACAAACAAAAAGCTATAAAGAAAACACTTAGCTCATATACAAGATACCTTTCAGCTAAGGTGAGTTTAAGGGGATGCACTACAGTAAAAACTAACTTTTGTTCTAACATTTTCAAACTTTTTATGTGCTCAATAGACACAGTGTATGTCCATGAACCAAATTCTAGTTTATTTTGTTAAAAAACATGTGGTTACCATGGTAACCAAAAAAAAAAAAAAAAAAAAAAACATTCTCCAGCACTATATGCTGCACCTCCTTCAGCTTCCTGCAGCTCCTCCTCTCGCCTTTGTCTTGCCTCTTGCCTAATTTTTCTTCTTTTTACAAGTTTGTCAGCCTCATGTTTCTGGCTGTTGGCCAGACATTTCCTTAATCGCACCTGTCCAAGGCGTTTCGAGTTTGTTCCAGATGCTTGACCATACAGCTTTTTTATTTCTGCACTGGCTGATGGACCAAAGTTGAACTCTCCAACGGCCACAAGGACACTGAATTTGACATTTTTTAATGACACAAATTTCCGCTTGCTGCAACGACTCCATATAACATTGTGTAGGCTTTCATTTGCATTTTGTGTTGCACCTAGCTCACACCGCTTGAGCAGATGCTGATCAGTAAGATGCTCATAAATAGGGGCTAAGTGCTTATGGAGCAGGTTGTAGTCTAGCGGAGTGTGAACCTTGGTCTCGTGTGGTCCGGTAGCTTCTCCTTTGGCGATGGAAGCCTGATAGAAACACCAGGAGTCTTTGCCTGGCGGACACAAATTGTGTTGGGGTTTGTCATTTGTCGAATACCCATGGTAGAGAGAAGCCATGATGGCTTGTTTCATCTCTGGGGCTGTACTATGCTTGCGGATGGCCCTGGTGTAGTAAATACACAATTTGTGTATGGCATTTTGGGTTAGATGACCACGGCCATTTCCCCCAAGGGTGACTTTTTGTTTCCTGCAGTCAGTAACGAGTGTCCTCAGTGCAGTGCCTAATCGCTTTGCAACATGGTTGACGCACTCTTCTTTGGTTATGTCAACTTCTGGTCCATACGGTTTGATGTCGCAGAGTCTGTTGTAGGCGTTGGAATCGCCATCTGATAGCAAAACAGTGTAGCGTAGCTTGTGATTTGCCACTGAACGAAGCAAGAGAACTTCACAGGCTTTTACCTCCATCATTCCGGCTGAACCTTTGTAATTACGGCAGCAGTCCTTCTGATGCTCTGCTTTCCATTTTTCAAATTTGTCAGGCAGATTTTTCAGTTGCCACTGTCCAGTATTCTCGCAGGTGTGACAGAAGGAAGACATAACATGCGTATCGATGACCATGCCAGTCAAGATGTCGATAACACTGCCAACACCTATCAGTGACTTATGACCTCTACTTAGCCATGTTGCATCAAAGCTGACAGCAATGTCAATGACTTCTTTTTTATTAATGGTATGATGCTGACTCTTAGCATGCTCAGCTCGGACGATGCTGACGGCACGTTGAAATACTGTGGAGTGCATGGTATCCAAATGATCAAAAATTTGATCTGCATATTTATGAAATGTTTTCTGGTGCAGGCCAGGGAGGTCTAGGTTCTCACAGAAGAGACTGAACGTAGATAGGCCCATTCCAGACATGAGGGCACCAAGAACAGCAGATTTGTTGATTGCATGTCCCCGAGGGCCGCGGCCTTCTGGTTCCCTCTCGGATGTGTACGTTCTAGAAATTGCCTTTTCACATGTGTGACACACAACTTCCAGAAAGAGAGAGAAACCCTTTGACTTGGTGTTGTCAGTTCTTGTTTGCAATGTGCTTTGCTTACACACATTGCAACACACATTTTTAAGAAGGTTGTTGAAGAAAGAAATGTCCACAATGGTTCTGTACGTAGGTTTAGGTTGGGTACAGACAGTATTATGAGATGCAACGTTCTTGCTCGTGCTGAAGTTAATTTTTATATCAGATCAACTTGGGCCAGTGGTGAACGGCACTACTGGATCAGCAATTTAAACTATAGGCCTATCGGACACTGGTATGCAGAAATTCCATGTTGAGACTACATCAGTTTGCTTATCATTCACCGCTGATTCTGTCTCACCATTACCATTGCTAGAAATTACATACTGTCGACGCGATCTTGCAGCAGATAGTTGCTTTGATCTCTTACCTATTCTTCCCATTTTGAAGTAATAGAACACAATTCACCGAAATTTAAACAAGAGAAAAATATTGAATGCCACATTCCATGCATCAAACAATTAATTTGTTTACGGGCGGAAGAAGCTGTTGTTATCTTCCACATTTGTGCACGCAGCCAAAATGTTGTTATGACCAATCAAAACAGGTGTTTACGAATGCGCCTTGAATGGGTCAGGAATGAGGGCATGAGGTCACCACGTGACCACTCCTTATAAGGAAGTTAGCGTAAAATTACGAAAATTTTCAACTCACATCACTCAGAGCTATGAGGAAAAAAAAAGTTTTGAAATTGCTATATTACGGTAGACAACAAAATTCCCTTTTTATCGATACCAAATAGTCCACGATATGGACAGCATAACTAAGGTATTATTGAGCGACAAATCTTGCATTTTCGGCACAAATTTGCAAATCATAGCTTGGAGGTAGTACAGAAAATATGCTTTTTGATACATCAAATGCATTTTTTATGTCATAAAACCTTGCTCAATCGATTCCTCGATGATTATTTAATAAAATAAGCTCAAAAGTAAAAAATCAATATTTTGTACGTAAAATCCAGTTTTCACTACCGTCCATGCCCTTAATTCTGTTTAAGAGAAAAAATGTGTGTCAAATATTCCCTTAATATTTTGTTAGTTGTAAGTAAAGGATGTTTTGCTGAAGTCTACTGTCAGTAAAGGATGTTTTACTGAAATTTGATAAAAGTAACAGATGTTTTGCTGATGTCTGCTACAAGCAGAGGTTGTTTTGCTGAAATCTGCCATAAGTAAAGGATGTTTTGCTGAAGTCTGCTGTAAAAGAAAAGCATGTTTTGTTAAAATCTGCTGTAAGTAAAGGATGTTTTGATGTAGTTTGCTGTAAGTAAATGTTTTGCTGCAGTTTGTTGTAAGTAAATGTTGTTTTGCTGAAATCTGCAGTAAGTAAAGAATATTTAGCTGATGTTTGCTGTATGTAAAGAATGTTTTGCTGAAGTTTGCTCTAAGGATGTGGTAATTTCCTATCTTTCGTACCTTTTTGGTCCGCAGTGAATATATGTAGTTAGGTGTTGTTTCGTAGCAGTTAGGGTTAGGATTAGGATTAGTATTATGGTTAACACTAACCCTATCACAAACCCTAATCCTAACCGCTACAAAACATAACTATACATATTCACTGCGGAGCGAAAAGGTACGAAAGATAGGAAATTACCAGGATGTTTTGCTGATGTCTATTGTCAGGAAAGAATGCTCTGCTGAAGTTTGCGGTAAGTAAGTGTTGTTTTGCTAAAGTTTGCTGTAAGTAAATGTTTTGCTGAAATAAGCTGAAAGTAAATGTTGTTTTGCTGAAATTAGCTATAAGTAAATGTTGTTTTGCTGAAATTTGCTTAAAGTAAAGAATGTTTTGCTGAAGGCTACTGTTTGTAAATGTTGTTTTTCTGAAGTCTGATGTAAGTAAAGGATTTTTTTTGCTGCACTTTGTTAATCTAATTTAATGCGATATAGACTGAGAAAACAAATCATTGGAGTCTAGATCTTTTTCTGCGATTTTTTTTTTTCACTCTTCGCTTTACAAAATTACTTTTTTGTTTGCGGTTATAATTTGTGTGCATTCAGCCATTTAGTATATCAGTTGTGTTGTATTTCCATTTCCTATCTGACCTATATTTTTTATTTTATTCTGTCTTATTTCTACACTTTCTGCTAACTCATGTAAATTTTTGTTTTTCTGATTTCCCCTGTATTCACCCCTTTCACTGTTAGCAGCTGAATGGTGTTTCCCCCCACCTGAAACACTGCATCATTAATTGTGCGGCTTCTCTGTAAAACCAACATATATGCCATTTTGTTTATTTAATTATAATGAGTTTTACTGAAGTACTTATCTCTGCTTACTCATATGTAAAGATTAACTTGACATATGATGCAACTTATTTAACTCTCAAAGGACGAGAAGCCAGTATTTGGGGCTGGTAAATCTGAAGTAAGTTTTTGTTTTGTTTTGTCCCAATTTTATATTTTCTTAATCCTCTTTCAATTTCCTTTACAACTAACTATAACATTACCACACTTGTAAAAAAAACTTGGGAAGAAACCGACCCTTAAACTTTAACACAATGTGAAAACGCAATGCAACAGAAAATTCATTGCGTCAAAAATGGGAAAACCACTACATCCTATAAGAATTAATCTTACAACCTTTCTGCAGTCTTATACATTAACAGACACAGTAAAAGTGGAAGACATCTAACTACTCACATAACATCCTCTTCTCTTGCACGTCGGAATTTTCATCTCAAATATACTGTCCTGCAGTAGAATAGAAATATTAAAAATGCTTACAAATGTTTACTTTTATGCCTGCTTTTCTCAGCAGAATGTTCATAAACCATCATTATTAGTTATAAATAGCTGTATGTAGGACATGTTACTGTTATTTTAGTTTAGAATCAACATCATTGCACGCCAGGCAAACCCATAGGTACTCAGTCTCCCTCAGCAAATGTCAAAGTATTTGAATACTATAGCACACTGGTTGTATACATGCCTGACCCATCCTCTCAGATGTCCATCTCTGCTATTCTAGCAGGGCCTGGTAACACACAGCAAATGAAATAAACACTGAAGCAAACAAAGAAGTAAGAACAAGTATCAAAAGAGACAAGAGGAAATACATTAACAAGCTGTACAACAGTACAAAGGTGGTAACAGGAAAACATAAGCAATCAAATGGCCTTAACAAAGACATGAATGGAAAATTGCTTAACATAAAACAGCAAATGAAGAGATCTTCTTCTAGGATCCTTAGCCCATGACTGACAAAGCAGTCAGTGGCCATCACGTCTAGTGGCATCTTGTCCCCATTTTGCTCGGTCAGTGTCCATCCTATGTGCCGTGCCCCAACTTTTGTTCATGCTTTGCATCTCAGCCTCTACTGTTCTCCATCAGGTTGTCTTTGGTCTGCTTCTCTTTCACCGTGCTTCTGGGGTCCATAGCATAGCAGTTCTGATGATGGTGTCACGGTCCCTTGTCACCGTGGAGTCTTCACAGCATTATTTGTGCTGGACTTAAAGTTCAGATGAACAGTAATTTGGTGTCGATAAGATAGAAGAGTGTAAAAATATGGTTTAGGAAATCTGAATAACCTGAGTAAAGGGCTATTTGTTCTAAAGATGGGAGATAAAAGTCAGCATACATGTACCTGGATGATAAGGGAGAGAACTTTTTTAGACGTAAATATTACCTAGTTGTACACAGTTAGGGTTTGAGAAATTTACATATCAGGACGATTTTAGTAGGCATTAAGAAGGGAAAGTAACAATTTAGTCAAAACTTCAAAGGGAGATCACAATTAACTTACGCCCCTTACAGGTTTTGTGAGTTGGAGACATTAACGAACGCACGAGAAAAAAATGAGTAAACAGTTAATTGAGAACAGCTCATTAAGCGGCATAAGGTGAGCTTGGCAGACCAATCAGATGACTCGAAAACAAGATCAGATGATGAGACAATAAATTGAAGGACAAAAGAAATCAGTCCTGGTGGAAACTTTGATGTGGCAAGACATGTAATGTGACAGGCTCACAAGAAACGAACCTGTGGGTGACAGTTGTTCATGATGAACCAAATAGATAGCTTTAGCCTGAATTAGCGGTAGCAATTCGAGGATAATAGAATGAACTGTGTTATAAGTCTAGGGCTAGAGTAGAGGTGATAGTAAGAAGTGATAAGTAATGGAATTCTGATTGCTGGTAAGATTGACTTTTATTATCTTATGCATAAACCAAGATGAAAAGAAGAACCTAATGAAATTTTAGTCAACATGGTGTCTGAAGACAATGCTGCTTACATTTAAGGGAGCTGTCAACAAGAAAGAACATTGAAGACGAACGTTATATTGTCTGAATTATATGAATAGAAAGAGGTTTTTTTTCAGACATACTGTTAATATATTACTTGAGGGTAATGCTGCTCATATTTAAGGGAGCAGACAACAAGAGAGAACATTACAGTAGATGCTTGGCTAAGACAAAGTGGTTAACTTTGGTCGAGTAAGCAGACAGGGAATCCAATTATGTCTGGTATCTATAACAAGAGATGCATTGCCATCACCAAGTGTAAATAAACAAGCGTTTTGAATTACATCGACTGCTATTGATGGAGATCATGCGCTCTCTCATGTCAGCGTAAGTATAGAGGCTGCCACAGGAGTATTTGACATTGGTTGATATTTTTTTACAGGTATAAATATTGATATAAGAATGATGTACCTGAGGGAGTCAAAGTTGACTCAGTTGAGATAGAAGAGAAATAAGCATCCGAGGATTTTGAGAGACTATTGTAAACAATCCTGAGAGAAATAGATCAGGAGGAGAAAGAATTTAAGCAAGCCATGCACATAAACTAGTAGGAGAGCCTATAGGAGATGCAATATAAATACTCTGAAATAGTTGATGAAACAGTAGAAAATCCTAACAACTTTTGAAGGGGAGAAATTTTGTATGATGAATTATTGATGGACGTTCATGGAACTTAACTTATGTAAATAAAGCTGTTTTATGTTGAAATTAACTCATTTCAGTTGCCTTGATATGTCGAAGGTTGAAGAGTAGAAGTATGAGTAAGGAGTAAGCACAAATAGGCAGGGAAGAAAAGCCACTAATACGAATCAGTCGCTAATTAACAACAAGGAGGGACGAACGAATCCTGGGAAATAAAGTGACAAACCATATCTCATCCAAGAATCCCCAACTCTGGCGGAATGGGCCAGTAAAAGAGATAGCTCTCACTTGGAAGATAAGTCAATTGTAGAAGTTGACTACTCGAATAGAACTAACTAGGCCTGCCACAGTCACCTAGTGGAAAGCTATTAAAGAAGACCCAGCACTGTCACACCCTTCTGAGGACATGTTCAACTCAGTTCCAGCGCCTGCCCACAATGATGGTGTAAATAAATATTAGACAAATATAAAGGTATGTTTTCAGGCACTCGTAAGAAATAAAGAAGTAGAAAACTAGACAACAGAAAAACAACAGACGTGAGTGGCTTACCCAGGACTCGAACCCAGGACATTCCGTGCGACAACCCCACCTTATGTGTTATAAATGTTTATACAATGATGGTGTGCATGTCCTTTTGACTGCACCGTTTAAGTAGTTCCTGGTTGGAGATTGTATTCGGCCAAAAAATTCAAAGAATTTTCCTTAGGCAGGTTGTGTGGAATGAAGATAATTAGGACATGTCCTTTTCTGTTACTCTCCAGCACTTCGTGCCATACAAAAGTAAAGAAAGTACGCAACTCTCGTATAATCTTAATTTGGTGTCCGTGTTGTACTGAGAAGATTTCCAAATGTTGTTTAGATTTGCAAAGACTGTTCTGGCTTTACTCATTCTATAACTGACGTCTTTGCTTGTTCCGCCATCTGGTGTTACTATGCTTCCTAGATATGTAAATGTATTTGTTTGTTCCAGCTTTTGGTTCCTTATTTTTTATGGGTTCAGGATTTGTTACATTGAGTGCCATAATTTATGTCTTAAATGAAGAGATGGAAGGAACATTTTGAAGAAATTCTTTAAATAGACCAGCTCCACAAGATCCTTCAGAAATCATGCCAGAAGAAGAGTTACAATTTATCAGTGAAATACCAATTAAAAAATAAGTAAAGCCATAAATCATACATATACCTTGGCAGCAATATAGACACTGTTCAAGGGACAGACAATTATACCAAAATAAGAATACAAAAGACTAGAGGAACTTTCATTGCACTAAGAAATATATGGAGATCAAAAGAAATCTAGTCCAACACAAAAATCAGAATCTTCAATTCAAATGTCAAGTCAGTCCTATTGTAGGGCCTGAAACATGGAGAACAACAAAAACAACTAATTAAAAAGCTATAGATATTAATAAACGGTGCTTGCTTTGAATAGAATGAGTGAAGTGGTATGACAAGATGACTAATGTGGAACTGATGACAAGAACAAGACAAGTGCCAGTGGAAAAAGAGATGAGAGGAAGACGCTGGAAATGGATAGGACATACAGGAAACCTGTTGATAGCATTATTAGGCAGTCCTGGTTCTGAAATCACCAGGGTAAGAGAGGTAGAGGGAGGCCATGGAACGCATGGAGAAGAGAACTGGAGACAGACATGAAGAAGACATAAGAAAGACCTTCAGCTGATGGCACAAGACAGGAAGACTTGGCATACGTTTGCTGATGGCCTATACTCCTTGAGGAGTTGAAAGGCAATGGCGATGATAAAGAGAGGCTTTTATTGTACTAAGAAATACATGTACCGTAAAATCTTGCGTATAATACGCACAATTTTTACTCATTTTTGCCCGCTAAAACTCGGTTGCGTATTATACGCGAGTACTAAAAAATACGTAATTTTCTATATTGAAAGTAACCTACATTGGAAAGTCTGTCAAGTTTTTGTCACAATTTGACAGTGAAAATGGCACAAAATTGAATGTGCCATGTGTTTTCTTATGTGTCAGACATTGTTGCAAAACGCATTTCGCACTCTTGGTCTTCAATCTGTTTTGATATTAAGCTTGGTTGTGAAGTTTGTCATTTGATTATTTTGAGCCCTAAAAATGGATTCGAGAAAATGTTGTACTGCAGCAGAAAAGCTCTTAGTGGTAAAATATGCAGAATCTAACGGCAATCGGGCAGCAAGTCAACATTTTTCCATTAACGAGTGCAACATTCGATTATGGCGAAAAAAACAAAGAGGTGCTCCAAGTATTGCCTAGTAAGAAAAAGGCGAATCGTGGGTCACCACCAGATCTTCCAGACCTAGAAAAAAACATTATTGGAGTGGGTAGTGGATAGAAGGCAACAAGGCATCGGTGTTTCATGCATTGTAATCCGACTTAAAGCTCCGGAACTTAAAAAATCTCGTACAGGCACAACAGCATTTAAAGCGTCATATGGATGGGCAGTTCGTTTTATGAAGCGACATGGTCTTTCAGTTCGTCGAAGAACTACTATCGCGCAGCATCTTCCATCTTCTTTCAGTTTTTTAACAAATGTTTCATAAAATAAAATCTTGAAAAATTATGATGCGTATTATACACGAATTTCCATTTTACCAGAAAATTTTGGGCTAAATCAAGAATGCTTATTATACACGAGTGCGTATTATACGCGAGATTTTACGGTAAATGTAAATCAATGGAATCACGTTCAACACGAATAAGAATTTTCATCTCAAATGTCAAAAAACAGTCTTATTATATGCTCTGAAACATAGAGAACAACAAAAATGAAAAAGTCACAGACTTTCATAAATGGATGCATGCACTGAACAGAAGGTTCCAAACAGTACGTCAAGATTATCAATATTAACTGATGGAAATAGCCGGACAAACAACAGCAGAACTGCAAGTGACCTCCTGGCACTGGATAAGACATACAATGAGGAAGTTAGTGAAAAACATAACAAAGCAGTCCTTGTTCTGAACCCTCAGGTAAAATATACAGAGGGAGACTGAAACACATATAGAGAAAGGAATTTGAGACAGAGCCACGGTAGCACTGTGGTTAGTGCACTGGCTTCCTAGCTCGGTGGTCCATGTTTCGATCCCCAGTTGAGGTGGGATTTTTTAGACCGCAAACAGCTCTGGGGTCGACCCAGCCTCACGAATTGGGTACCAGAACAACTCTGGTAAGGTTAAGGCGGTGGGCATGATGCTGACCACATCACCCCGTGTGTGCCGATGGTCAAGAAAATACGGGCCTAACACCGTATTCCCAATATGGCTCAATGGGCGTGTAACGGGATCCTTTATTTTTAGAAAGGATAAAGAAGACATGGGAAGAACCTGAAGGATTGGTATGAAGTGACTGAAGATCAATGCTCCATGTGTAGACAAAGTATGATGATGATGATAATGACAACTTTATTATTTTAACAACTTTTAAAATTCATTCATACATTTCTCTCCTTTTTTTTGTGTGCTTCGTATGAAGTATAGACCTATAGCTGAAGATGTCGTTTGCAGGAAGCCAGCGCAAAAACATTCATGTGCTCATGCAGTGGTGTTTCTGCTGCACTTTCTTTTGCATCATGCAGTGACTTTCTTGTATAATAATAATAATAATAAATTCTTTAAGCGCCAAACACGGCGCATAAGGCAGAAACCAGTGCTCTCCAGGTTGTTCGTTGTGACGCCACTCCTCTTAGCTCTTGCACATTATTTAGGCCCAACGTTCTTCCTTCTCTTATTATTGTTCTTCTGAGTGTTTCTTTTGGTCTTCCTTTTTTCCGCTTACCCTCAGGAACCCAAGTGAGCGCCTGTAGTGGTATTCTGTTGTTTTGCATTCGTAGGACATGACCGATATATGACCATCGTCTTTTCCTTATATAGTCGGAGACATATTTCTGCCTAGAGTCTTCTCTTATTTGTCGATTAGTCTTGAATTCTTTCCAACTGATGTTCATGAGTTTTCTAAGACATTTGTTCTCGAATGTATTCAGCTTGTTCTCCAATGATTTTGTTATTTTCCAACTCTCACAGCCGTATGTTAACACTGAGATAACATTTGAATTAAACAGACGAAGCTTGGTATGTATATTCAATGATCGTAATTTCCAAATGTTAGATAATCTATTGAAGGCGCTAGCTGCCAAAGCAATTCTAGTATGGATTTCTCTTGTTGTGTCACCATCCTGAGTCATTTTACTGCCTAAATAATTGAAACTTTCAACTTTCTGTAGTTTTTCCCCGTTCAAGATGATATCAAAGGTCTCGTTAGAAAAGTTCATAGCTTTAGTTTTAGAGGCATTTATTTGGAGACCAATTTTAACCGAGAGATGACACAAATTATTTATTGCTTCTTGGGATTGTCTTGGTGTTGAACTTAAGAATGCTACATCATCTGCGAAATCCAGGTCCCCCAGGAATTTTCCATTTGTCCATTTTATACCCAATTGTTCATTGTGGGTATAGTTTCTCATAACCCAATCAATAGCTATTCCAAAAAGTAGTGGTGACATAATACAGCCTTGTTTCACCCCTGTTTCTACTGTAAACCATTCTGTATTCCCTTTATTTGTTCTAACACAACATCTTGCATTGTCATATAGCGCTTTGATTATATTCACATATTTTGTTGGAAAACCATAGATTGTAAGTATCTTCCACAATGATGGGCGGTGTAGACTATCAAAGGCTTTTTGAAAATCGACGAAGGTGATAATAAGTGGCGATTGCCTTTCCACTGATTCTTCTATAATTGTTCTTAGTGTGAATATTTGATCAATACATGATCGTTTCGGCCTGAAACCCGCTTGTTCTTCTCTGATCTTTTCGTCAGCATGCAATTTAAGTCTTTCTAACATCATGCAACATAATAATTTTCCAGGTACTGATAATAGAGATATACCACGCCAGTTATTACAGTCTGATAGATCACCTTTCTTCGGTAACTTTACAATAATACTGTCTTTCCATTGTTGTGGTGGTTGTTCTTCTCTCCATACTTCATTTATAATATCTAAAATTCTCAAGAGGTTGTTGTCATTAACTGCTTTAATCATTTCCCCTGAAATTTCGTCAACTCCAGCAGCTTTAAAATTTTTTAATCTTTTAACGGCTTGTTTGATCTCGTCCAGCGTGAATTCATCGCAAGTTATTGGCAAAGTGGTTGTGGATGTTTCATTATTAAAATCAGGTGTTACTGTTGGTGGTGGTCTGTTTAGCACCTCCATGAAGTGCTCAGCCCATCTCTTCATTTGTTCTTTTTCTGTTGGTATTGAATTCCCTAATTTACCTTTAACAGGTGTTTCCATAGCAGTAGGCTGGTGACATAGTTGTTTTGTAATTTGATAAAGGCACCTACTATTACCAGTTCTTGCAGCATTTTCAGCTTCTACGGCCAGTTCATTGATGAAATGTCTTTTATCTCTTCGAGTTTTTGTCTTCACTTCTTTATTTAACAAGTTATAAGTTAGTTTGCAAGATTCAACTGCATTATGTGTACTTGCCGCTAGTAGTTTAAGTTTTGCTGTTTTCCTTTCTTGTATACTTGCCTTAATATCTGAGCCCCTGTATTTCTCTTGACAAACAGTGCATGATGCTGAAGAAAATGTCCCATGGGCCTCCACTAGCTTCTCTGGGGGGACCCCGGCCACTAAATAAACAATATATATAACATGTTACTTTAACAAGAAAAAATATACATTTGAAAACAATTTAAACTAAACAGAGACAAAGAAAGTCTATCAGGATCAAACTTTTAGATATAGTGCAAAGAGAGGCATTCTGGAATAAATGGGTGTATAGCATGCAAATATATCTGGGAAAAAAAAACTAGAAAGAGAAAATTAGAATGGCATCAAGAATGGAATTAAGGACTGCATTAACAGTAAAGAATCTAAATCAACTCACGGTTGTGAAGAAGATATGTTTTATGGGTTTTCATAGTTTTTGAAAGCTGGAGAGCTGGAGAGTTACAGAGAAGGAAATGTCGAAATTGTCCTCTTTTCACACAACATGCCTAAGAAAAATTCTCCGAATCTTTTGGCCGAATATCGTCACCAACCAAGATCTGCTTACTCGGAGCAAGCAAGAGGACATGCACACCATCATAGCTGGCAGACGCTGGAGCTGGGTTGGCCATGTCCTCAGAAGAGACCCCGATGCCATCACAAGAACAGCTATGCTATGGACCCCTGAAGGAAAACGAAAGAGAGGCCGACCAAAAACGACTTGGCGGAGGACTGTGGAGGCTGAGATGCAAAGAATGAACCAGAGTTGGGGCACTGTACGAAGGATGGCCACCGACCGAGCAAAGTAGAATCAATTTGTTGTTACCCTACAAGACGCCACCAGGTGTAATGGCCACTGACTGCTCTGACGGTCGGCGGCTAAGGATCAAAGAAGAAGAAGATAGTTTTTGGAGAACAGCGGAGGCTGAGATGCAAAGCATGAACCAGAGTTGGGGCACGGCACGAAGAATGGCCACCGACCGAGCAAAACGGAGACAGTTTGTTGCTTGCCCTACAAGACGCCACTAGGCGTGATGGCCACGAACTGCTTGCTCAGTCATGGTCTAAGGATCCAAGAAGAAGAAGATAGTTATACAAAAAATCATAGAAGTACCGTACAAGAGTTAATAAACACTAAAAACTCATTTGTTTAAAGCAATCTTTCTCAACATTTTTATCCTAGAGCAGGAGTCGGGAACCCGCAGCTCGCGAGCTGCATGCGGCTGTTTGAGCCATCTCGTGCAGCTCTTGGCTCTCTACTACTTAACTCTTAATGAATGAGGGATACCATATGATTTTTTTGTCATGCGGCTCTTCAGTTTGTTAAAATGGAGACAAAATTAAATATCTGGCCCTTTGTCATGGAAAGGTTCCCGACCCCTGTCCTAGAGGAACCCTTGAAATAATTTTCAGGTCTCAGTGAACCTCTGCATAAAAATTATTATATCTACAGCTCATGGTACCTTAGCTTGATCAGTAAGTTTTTCCTTATCCAAGGAGGCCTAAAAGTCATATCCCAAATTTATATTCTACAAGACGCTAATGAAAACATGGTATGTGCACGGATGAACATTGTCCTATTGCACACTGCCATACAGGGCTGCTCAGTCAATGCCCACCACTGCGAGCGCTAACATCGTCTGGCAAGCAAAGTTTAAAAAAAAGTCACATTTTTTTAAAAATCATGATCTCTCGCAGAACCCCTAGTGACCTCTCGTAAAACCCTAGGTTTGCATGGAACCCCAGTTGAGAAACCCTGTTTTAGAGCATAGGCCTTCAACAAATTCCTGCTAAGTTCTCCTGTCCTGTGTCGTCTGCTCAGTCTTTCCTTATCTTATTTATCCCATTCATTTCTATCTCCAGTTCTCTTCTCCACGTGTTTGTTTGGTTTCCCTCTATCTATTTATCCGTAGGATTTCAGAATAAGGATGTATTGAAATGTTATCAACAGGTTTCCTCAAGGTGTGGTATTCTATATTAGTCCTCTAAATGAAATAATACAAGACACCTGTCGTTCTTAACATTTATTACGCACAAGAGATACAAAATGTCAAATTTCTCACAACGACCATTATTCCAAGAGCCTTAACTCTTCTTCTCATATCTAAATATATCCCTAAAATGTTGGATCGGACACTACACAAGGTGTGTCCTATCCATTACCAGCATCTTCTTCTCATCTAAAGCATACTATCATTCATACATTTATAAAGACTGAACAAGTATTGTACAAGACAGGCCCAAAGGAGATAAATAAGTTGTGCCTTATGCTCCAAAAAGAACAAGATAGAACAAAAACAAACTAAAAAAAATAATAATTAAGCAAAACCAATCAGATATCTTTAGAATAGCAACCTCATCTCATAAAAGTTAGAGATGCCCTGTGTTGTTTCCAGGGTTACTGATGAGACAAAGAAAGAATAGAACAAACTGCTTCCTCAGGCATGTTGTACAAGGCAACTAATATGAGATCGTACAACCTCATCATAAAAAACAAATTGCCAACGAAGCCACTGCTGCAAGAGCATGCGACTGCTGGATGTAAGCTTCCATGGTGGCTCCATGCTCCATGATGATAAGTTAGAAGTCCTTGTGTACAGCCTAAACCAAAAGGGATTAAATTATAATCAACATCAACAACAACAAGAGGAGGCTTACATCTTTCTAAGCCATCAATATTCTGTGTGTACATTCGGAGCAAAATTCCTCTGTCACTAAGCAGACGTGCAAAGTAATGAACATAGTTAGGTCGGTACTTCCCAGATGGGTACAGCTCTTTAGCCAAGGTAAAGAAAGGCCGAGGGTTGTGATGGAAGAAGTCTATATCAAAGATTGCTTCCGGGTAGGGAATATTGTACTGCTGAAGGTTGTCATACAATCCACTGCCAGGTGTTCTGTATATGAAATAAAGGAACCTAATCTGTTTAAAAATACTGCCACGTAAGTGATTAAAAAAATTATTTAAACAGGAAACAATAAATACTATACATGTGACTCCTTTCATGAATTCCACATATAAAATATGTTCAGTTTGCATGCCTGCATAATTTTTAATTCATAAATAAAGAGTAGATATCACCACTACTGTTCAACATATATATAGACAAAATAACAACAACAGATAACCTAGAAGTAATCCCAGAAGACAAAGACAACACAGAAAGTGGAAGAATATAACCCCCTGAATGAGTTACTTTTTTGCAGACGACCAAAGTCTAACATATGAAGATGAAAACAAATATCAAAAACACACAGATGCACTTAATTCAACCTGTGAAAGATACAAAATGAAGATGAACACATCAAAGACAGAAACTATGAAAAGTAGCAATCACCAAGCCCACTTAACACATGTAGAAAAATCAGGCTTCAGCAGGTTGACAGATAAATGAAATAAAATGCCAAAAAGCCAGTGCAGTGACTTACCAACTGTCACCACTACTCAAATATCAGAATATCAGTATGGAAACTAAATGACAGCTGATAAATAGTATTTTCTTACCAACTCTTTGCTCTCAGTGTCAAACATGGTCACTGGCCAAAGCACAAGAAAGGAAAATCATATCCTGTGAGATGAGATGCTTCAGAAAAGCAATTAATGTTACAGGCAGAATGAGAAATAATGACATTAGAAAAATGGTGGAAACTACATCCTGTATCAAGTATATATAGGAAAATAAAGTGGTCTGACCATCTCATGAGAATGGAGCCTGATAAATTACAACTACTGTATTTGCCTCATCATCATGTGACGTATTCTCTCCAGAACGTTGTCTCCATTACGGCTGCTCTGAACGCATCACGATTCTGGGCAAGTCGACCTGCATCATCCAAAGACAAGTTCAGACTCTCTATGATGTCCTGGATCCACCATCGTCTAGGTCGTCCCCTTCCCCTTTTTCCAGGGACCATGCCTTCCATGACTAATTTTTCCAGACTATTATGTCTTTTTATATGACCGAAAAATTTCAGCTTCCTTATTGCGAGGGTATTTAGGAGCCAATTTTCCTCTACATTTAGTGAGTGCAGTACTTCTCTGTTGGTCTTTTTTTCTGTCCAGGGTATTCTCAACATCCTTCTGTAGCATTTCATTTCGAATGATGTAATCTTTTTTGCAACTGTTTTATTGAGTGTCCATGTCTCGCAGCAGTGTGTTGCTACTGGGAATATACATGCTCTGATCAGTCATAACTTTGTTTCTTTGCTTGTGCCTTGCCATAGGTTTTTCATCTGTATTAGTTTATGTGAGGCAATTGCAAGTCTTCTTTTAATTTCTACTGCACAGTCACCAGGGCTGTTGATGATTGATCCTAAGTATTCGAATTCATTAACACCTTCCAGTTCTTCGTTATCAATTTCAATTTCTGGTTTGACTTTACTCTGTCTGTTGTCAATACTTTGGTCTTCTTGGTGTTTAGGTATAGATTCTGGGCCTCGCTGTGTTTTTTGGTTGACAGAATTAATTGTTCAAGTCCTTCTGGGTTGGTCGATAGGAGGACTGTGTCGTCAGCATATCTGATTTCCGGGATCTGGTACCTGCCGATGTTAAATGGGTCAAACTCTGTGTGTTCTTGGTCATCTCTTATGTTTCTCATAATATTCTTGGCATAAATGTTAAACAGGTAAGGGGAAAGGGTACAGCCTTGTCTTACACCTTTCTGTACTTCAAACCATTTTGATGTTTCTCTATTTATTCTTACGGCTGCCTGTTGTTCTTGGTACAGCAGTGCGATGAGTTGTATAAAGTGGTTTGGAAATCCCATATTTTCCACAATAGTCCAAAACTGATGATGATGTACACAGTCAAAAGCTTTGGTGTAATCAATGAAACAAGTATATAGGTCAACGTTGAATTCTCTACACTTTTCTATAATGATCCTCATATTGAATATATGGTCTCTGGTGCCTCTGCCTGGTCGAAAACTCGCCTGTACTTCGTTAATTTCTGTTTTTAGCTTATGTTGTATTCTTTTCATTATGATATGTAATAATATTTTGCTGGCATGGCTTATAAGAGCTATAATTCTGTAGTTTGTGAAGTTTCAGGTTGCCCTGTTTTGGCAAGGGTATGTAAATTGATCTTTTCCATTCCTTGGGTCAAATTCCACTTGGCCAGATCTTATAGCATAATGCATGGTATATACGAGCGCTGCCTTCTCCTCCTGCCTGTATCACTTAAGCTGTTATTTCATCACAACCAGGAGATTTTCCACTTTTCAAGTGTTTGATTGCATTCCGGACTTCCTCTATGGTAGGTTCTGGTTCCCGTTCCGCAACATTCATGTTGTTATTTGCTGCTTTGTTTATTTCTTTGTACATTTCTTGACAGTACTCCTTCCATCTGTTCAGAATATCTTTACGTTCTGTTAGAGTGTCGCCCTTCTTGTCGTTTATTGCTCGAAGTGATGGTTTAAAGTTGCTATTCTTCAATGTTCTTACTTCGGAAAACATATTCTTACTCAATCCATGTTCGCGCATTCACAGTCAAAGTCAAAGTCACAGTCTGCTCCTGGGAGTGTCTTGATGGATGAGATACATGATCGCCACCTCTGTTGTATTAAGAAGTAATCTATTTGGTTCTTGCTTTTTCCGTCGGGTGACGTCCATGTATATAATCTTCTAGGATGTTGCATAAAAAGAGTATTTGTGATGACTAGGTTGTTTTCTGTTGTACTCGCCTACAACACTGAAAGATCTGGGTTCAGAGCACGGGGAAGACCAAGAGGCAGATGGATAGACAACATCACAGACATCCTACAACAACACGGGCTCACAGCAGCCAAGGTGATGCACTTAGCTCAGCGAACGCAAACTTCAGCTCAACACTACGCTTCACGGCAATAGATGAAGGAAACAAATAAGTAAAGTAAATAAAGAGAAGAAATCAGGGTTGAACAAAAATAGTACTGTTAAAATAATGTCAACATGCCATATATTTAGGATGCAAATGAAATCACGCTGCCTTCCAGGGTTAGAACTCTAACGAAGACCCTGAAGCACTTTCCCATGGTGCATCCTGGAAATAAGCTACAAACACACATTAGCATAACATACATAATTTTTTTTTTTTTTTCAAGACACAGTATCCTGTTGAACCCTTGATGGGTTATAATTAGGATATATAATGTAGAAAATTCTTGATAATAAAATCTGATTTCCGATATCTAAATATAGTATCTTCTGCCCCCTCCACTCAGATCAAATACAGTAAACCAACACTGTAAAATTGTGTTAATGTATATGTGTGTGCCCTCCCCTTTGCACAAATCAATTAAAATAAAAAACAAATACAAACAATAACAACAAAAATAGTAAAGTCTCTCATAACTGCCCTGTTGTTAACAAGGTGAAAAGGGGTGAGAAAGCCCAAATAACATACAGAACATAAATGGGTGACCATAACATTGATGAACTGTATGTTTTATGCATAATAACTATATCCAAATGCAGCACTCTGAAGAGAAACACATAAATTCACATTGTATGTTCATACTTTTTTTCTTCAGAAACAGATGTCTGACCGCATACAAAAATCATTTTTTGACTATCTGTTAGTTCCTGGGGTTCTCTGAGGAGACAAAGAAAGAACAGGCATCCTGCTTCCTCAAGCATGTCATAAGACGTGACTAATATGAGGTTGTGCATGGTGGGCTGGCAACCTCATCATGTAAAACACATTGCTACATAAACCTCATTGCAAGAGCATTTGAATGCACTGGTGCAACCTTTCTTTAAGGGGTCCAGATGTAGTGGTGATTTCATGTTTCATAGGGACTGAAAAGGGAAATCATAATAATAATAATGAAGATGGTGATAGTGGTGGTGCTGATGATGGTGCTGATTTTTTTATTTTCTTAATTTAATGATGAATAATATCCTGTTCAACCTCTAATGGGTTAAAATTAGAATATATATTGTTTTCAATTACAAATAATATGAACAACTGCCGATTTGGGAAAGTGGCATCACACCTGTCAAATCATAGTAAATAGGGCAAATCACAATTACCAATTATGCTTGCAAGTTAAAAATTAAAAAAAAATTTTTTTTTTAACTCTAAACAAACAAAAACGAGATAAAATGGTGATGATGATTGTAGTGTCCTATATTTAGATATGAAGAGAGAGTTACGGGACTTTGAATCAATGGCCGTTGTGAGATGTTAGACATGTTTGTATCTCTATGTATAATAAATGTTAAGAACGACAAGAGTCTAGCATTGGTTCATTTAGAGGACTAAGATAGAATACAACAATGATAATAATAATAATGATTTAATGTGTTCATGATACTAGAATGAAATTTACATCTCACAGTCTGCTACCAGATTTTCTTACCTAAAGTCTGGAATGCCACTTGGTGTTGATATTCCAGCACCAGCTACAATCACAACATTTTTGGCCTGTCCATTCTTCAGCATGCTGGCAACATCGCTCAGTTTTCTCACAATTACGCTGCCACCGTTTGAGCAAAATGTTCTCCTGTAACAATGATCACAATAGCAAGAAAAAAAATTCATTCAATGAAATGTCCAGGGGAAAAGAGAAAAGATTAATGAGGATGTGGAGAAGAGGTAATTGGGACAGAAATGAAAGACATGGGATACACTAGAAAGATAATGGAAGAAGTAAACACTATAGGAACAAAAACCTGTGAGCTAAAGATTGGCTTGGTTTTGGTTTTAAGGACTATCTTCACTGCACACAGACAACTCCCTCAATGCTCTGATCTCCTCCCTTAGATCACACAAGGAGGATCTCAGCACAGTGCACAAACTCCGTAACACTGGCAAGAATCCAAATGTGTGTATGTAAGAATCACACATTCTATATATATTTTTGTTGTGGGTAGGTTTCTAATTTTTAAATTTTGCCAGGACATCGGCTTTATGGCCTACTCTTCATGATTTCCAACTGCCGTAACATTTTTAACGTGCGCAACTTGCACACAGGACTTCTTATTTTTTCGTCTTTATCCAAGAAGGCTAGGCATCCAATCTCACAACCAAGGAGACCAGGGGGGAGTATGACATCATTTGGACCACTAGTTCTGAAAAAAATTTCCATAAATTATATTTCTTCTACTGAGAATTGAACCAGTACCTTTAAAATTCAAGGCGGACACCATACATCTTAGCCACTCCCACCCGTCTAAAGACAGAATGAGTAAATAAATGCACATAAAAAAATAAGTCTTGCTTTTTGGCTTCCTGTGGAACACCGGCATTCAAACAGTTCTGCTGAAGCCATCCTGTTAGAAGTATCCTGTGGAACAACGGCATTCAAACAGTTCTGCTGAAGCCATCCTGTTAGAAGTATCCTGTGGAACAACGGCATTCAAACAGTTCTGCTGAAGCCATCCTGTTAGAAGTATCCTGTGGAACACCGGCATTCAAACAGTTCTGCTGAAGCCATCCTGTTAAAAGTATCCTGTGGAACAATGGCATTCAAACAGTTCTGCTGAAGCCATCCTGTTAGAAGTATCCTGTGGAACAATGACATTCAAACAGTTCTGCTGAAGCCATCCTGTTAGAAGTATCCTGTGGAACAATGGCATTCAAACAGTTCTGCTGAAGCCATCCTGTTAGAAGTATCCTGTGGAACACCGGCATTCAAACAGTTCTGCTGAAGCCATCCTGTTAGAAGTAATCTGTTCAAGTAATTGTTGTCCTTCTTACTGCTGTCTCTAGTTCTCTTTTCCCATCTCCATTAACTCTGGCATCTTCCTCTATTTCTTAAAACCCTGGGGATTTTGAAAACTATTCCACAATAGTTACCTTGTCATGCCAGTTACGTTTTTCTATTCTCTGCAACCATTTATTTATGAATGTTGGTTACTTCTTTGTTACTGTATTGTTGTCCCCACATGTTTCAGTCACACCAATATGAATGAATATATACATAAGTCAAATCTTCTCTCTCATAAAGCTGGCAATCTGCTTCAGGCTTCTCTAACTGCCATACAGTTTCTCTTTGAAAACAGGCTGGTGAAATCTATGCTGTGAGTCTGCTCCTCTCATTCAGCTGATATTCTTGAAGGATATATTCTACTGTTTGCTTGTATTTCCCACAAGGAACAAACGTCTGTCTGTCTCATTTTTAATTTTTTGAACAAATAGTATTTGAGTCTTCAGTGGTCCCTTCTCAGTCTGAAAAAAAATTAATCACTTGATCTCTACTTGGTAAGGATGTGTATGCTCCTCTTATATCTGAATCTTGATGAATATGCTACTTCATTTTTCTTTGATGCTATTTTTCATTGCTGATTTTATATCGTCACATAATGTCCCGTCCCCAGTTTAAATGTTGCTTCCTTCTTCTTTGACAAGCCCATTAGCCTTCTCATTTCCATATATCTTGCCATGGACGGGAATCTTTGCTCTTTCATTCTGCTGAATTTATAGTTGGTTTTTATTAGTTGTCGGCGTCTGTGGCCTAATGGATATGAACGCAGTTTCATAATCCAGTGTCGTGAAACGACTCTCACCGACTTTTTCTTCTGTCTATTATTTTATTCCTCTAAAAATCTCTATCGTTAGATTGAAAACTTTTTTCCCTTCAGTTGACTTTTTCATTCTTATAATGAAAGAGTCTCTCTCTCTTTAACAGTCTTCACTAGCTGATTCTCAGGCCAAAAGGACAATAAATTATTCACTTCGCCAGCGAAAGTCATTCTACTTGAAAAGGTGAAAATCAGTCCTACGACTAGTCCGAAGTCACGAACTGGAAGTAAATCAAGAAAGGGGCAGAAACCCTGCCTGGCACTGCAAACACGTACAGAGTGGATACTAGGGCGAGTTTAACGAAGGTAACTTAATACCCCTGGGACCAGAACAGAATTTGCACACAGCCCACCCCTGCCCGGAACAGCCCCCTGGAATTTGGAGGGAATTTTAAGCCGTCATTCTTCTGGTAACCATCGCTCGGAGTAGAAGCATATATGGGCCTCAAGGAGGCTACTTTGTAAGGTTGCAAAACTCTGTTAGTGAATTCAGTTGAGCGAAGTGAGTAGATCTAATACTGTAGATTTTATAACATGAATAATCATATGTTTATTAACAGCTAGCTATTGCAGTAACTTTTTGTTACAGTTTTAAATGCATTTCCATTTTCAGTGACAATAACTGTTTTTTGCATCTTTACAGATCACTCAAACTAATGTATGAGTTTGCTAAGGTCCTAAACCTAATTAACTCCTGATCTTTATCTCACAGCCTGGCAGAAATAAGACAGGGTTAAAATAATTGATGTATATTATTGTTGTTACTTTGAGATTTGCATATTGACCCAAGCAAAATAGAAGTGTATTAGTGGTCCTTCTATTTTCTATTTCTTATAAGGCTTCTGTGTTCTCTGTCAAGACTACAAACTTGATACAAGTGTTCTCAATCACTTCTTCTCCCTTTGTGAAATATGGGACATTAATTTTTGCATCATGGAATGTTCTTTATATGTATTTAATGCAATCTTATGCACATACCATGTTTGATGATTGAAGAACTATTTTATTATCAGTTATATGAATGCTATTTTCTACAGGAACCAGGACTTTAAGAATGTTTACTAGTATTTAACTATTTAATGAATTTACCACTTTGACTGACAAAATGTAAGTCAGTAGTTCTCAAGCCTTGAGACCATGACTACCCTCCACATGATTTACTGCTCAAGTAAGCAAGAATGTAATCATTGGTTCTCAGACCTTGGCAGCAATGACACCCCACTATGTTAAAGCAGCATAGGAAACTATTACCCTGTGGTTCTCAAACCATTGTGAACATAGACCCCAAAATTAAAATACTGCTCTATGGGCACTAGGTGAACCAGTGGTTCTCAACAATTTGAGGACCCCAGCCCCTACCTCACAGTTTGTGAAACTCATTGCCCATGGGGGAAAACCACTGCTGTACTTAAGCAGACAGCCAGATAGAGACCGAGAACTCAAGATACGCTACAATGTCAGTTAAGAAGAAGTATTTGGTAGATGGTAGATCACACATTGTTACTAAATGATAGTTAGCATTGTGTTAATTTAATTTCTGATGGACGCTTACCGGCCATCAGACTTAGGAGATGATTGCTCTTGAAACCACTAACGGTACTTCAATTGTTTCCAGTCCACCCAGGTTGCGGTTACACAGTACTAAACCAGGTTGCGGTTACACAGTACTAACCCAGGTTGTGGTTGCAAAGTACCAAAATCAGGTTGCGGTTACCAGATACCTAAACCAGGTCCAGGGTACGAGTCCATGGTACCAAAGATTACCCTTACCCACCATACCCTATCAAATAGGTTATCATACCCAACCATATCCTATCACCCAGTAACCATACCACACATCCCATAAACAGAAGAGGCATTCAGCAGAGGTGACTTACCCCATCCTTATCTGTGACGTGCACTGAGTCCAGGGAAGCAAACTCTGACACCCTCTGAACCCATTAACTGTTATGAGACCAACCTGCTGGGGCAGACCAAACTAAGAGAGTCCGAACACAAATCATCTCCGCAGCTACTACAGTCCTTGAGGAGATGAGTATAAACCCCTACCAGCAACACTACCATAGAAAAGATCTCTGGTCCAAGTGATGACCAAACTAGTTGTTTTTTTTTTTAAAACAGTAGAGCTAAACTCTTTTTTTTTTCATATTTATATGTATAATAAGAAATGTGAGATTCTATACCCTTTTATCCAACTTTACATAACAGAGTCTGTTGTTATTTTTCTTGTTAACTTTATTTGGATTGTATTTTGTTTTAAATATAATCTACACCCTGGGGGCTCAGCCATAATTCAATTAACTTCTATTGGGTCTGGATATTTTAAATGTGGCTGGACACCAAATCTCTTTCTCAACCTTATGTGCTTTACACAGTCCTTTTGTAGGATTCCTGAGGAAGAATTTATCGTCCAGAAAATATCCTGTTTAGGTACCAGAATTCTCTTTTAAGTAAATTTCTAGTACACTATTTCCCGAGGAGAGGCAGTTTCTTCAAACTCGGAAGCTATCAATAAGACATTATTATCTTTATTCTTCCATTCCATTCAAGCTGTCCTATCTCTTCAAAACTCCTCGCGACATCCAGATATACCAGGTTCGAAACCTGCTGCAGGCGGTTTGGTAGCAGATCGCTTTGTGTGGATTTTTAACAATGGTATAAGCGCCATACCATTCAGAAAGCAATGGCAAACTACTGAATGAAACAAATTGCCTAGAAAAATCACAAACAGCCAATAAAAGCTGGGGTTGATTACCACGTCCTGTAAAGGATAAGCAACTAACTTTTTTTTATTAGTGCTTCTGTATGAGAATTGATCTTTTGATTTTAATAACCTGATCTTTTGATTTTGATTTCAATTGCCACGGCAATTATAGCTCCTCTTTTCAATTGGTGGATGGATATGAAAAAAAAAATCAAAAAAAGGTGATTCCGTCTTACTAGGACAAAAAACTAAAGAAAATAGTCAATGTTGCAGGCATATGGCCTTCGTCTGGGAAAGGAAAGAAAGTGAAAGCTAAGTAGGACACATGAGAATGTAAATATAAAATAGGAACAATCCATAAAAGTAGCTAAGACTTAGCAAGCCTGCTGAAAAGAAAGCGTGTCACAAAAATATGAAATGGTTGCCACTTCCGGGTGTAAACATTAGAATTTTTTTTCAACTGGCATTCTTACATTGATATTAATATCAACTCCTCCAACTGTATCTGTGCTGTTGCCAAGAAATATGTATTAGTCCTGAAGGAGTTTTTTTTTCCCAAACACAATCTGGCACTATCTGCAGCATTTATTCTCATTTTCTTCATCTTTCCTCAGTGTATGTTACAATCCTTCTACTTTGACCTATTCTCCAGTTCTGTCAATTTATTCAGAATCTGGTTACGCTATAGAATTGAAGGCAGAGGTTGTCTGCATGTCCAGGTCATTGAGCCATGCAATCAAATTTCATTAAATTCTTTCTCTAGTGGCTGATGGTATTGTCTTCACAATATATGACCAATATGGTCCTGTTGTTCTCCAATTCTTATTTCAGTGGCTTCAGTAAATTTTCGATCATGAATAACTTTGCATTTCATGTCTTTGAATATTTTTCTGAACTGGTTAATGTGCATGAGGAACTCTATACAGGTCCATATCCCAAAATCCGAACACCGGATAACCAAAATATTCTGAAAATCAAAAGTTTTTTCAGCTGACTTTTGGGTGATTTTTGAACCGTTTCTGTGGTGACTCTGGGTGACTTCAGCCAGTTTTGGGTGACCTGGGCTACGTTTGGGCAACTTGTGGGCGATATCTGAAAAATGAAAAAATATAATTTCCGAAACACGGCTGTCCTCGAGCATTTCGGATTCTGGGATACGGAACTGTATCACATCATCAATTTCCAAAGTTTTCTGTCTAAACTGTCAAAGCTTTTCATAGACCATAAACCCAACATAAAATGGATACCCTAATCACTTTTCTGTTCTACTGTTTTATGCAGCTTGGTGATCTGGGCCATCCAGAAACTATTATGTCGAATACCTGCATCTCGCTTGTATTTCTTTAATTCCTTTTAGTATGTCTTTTGTATCCTTTTTATATGTCATTTCAATTCTTTTCTGCTTGTTATTTGGTCTCCCTCTGTTTCTTTCACCCTGGGGATTTCAGAACATTGACTTCTTCCATTATGGTTCGGCCACGTCTGCAGAATGGGAGAAGATCGGCTACCATGACAAGTATGGGAAACTAAGAGCCAGGGATCCATACCTCCAGGATGACCCAGAGTCCGCTGGGAGGACAACATTACACAATCTATGAAGAACGAGAACTAGAATGGAACCAGGCCAGGAGGAAGACAGCCGATACGATAGTCTGGCGCTCTCTCTTCCAAATCTCTACACCTCACCGTAAAAAAGGAATGACTAAGTAAGTAACTAAGACTTCTTCCATCACAACCCTCTTCTTCATGGAATTCATAGAAATACTATTAGCAGGTCTCCTCAATGTATGCCTGATCGTAATATATCATTTCTTTCATCACTATCATTACTCTGCAGCCTCCCCTAGGAGCATAGGTCTCCAACAAACTCATGCTAAGTCTTCCTGTCCTGTGCCATTATCTCAAGGTCTTTCAATGGCTTCTTCATCCCCCTATTGTCTGTCTCCAGTCTCTCTTCTCCATGTATTCTTTTGTCTCCCTTCTCCTCTTACCCTGGGGATTCCTGAATCAGGTCTGCCTTGTAATGCTAGCAATCAGAGTGTCCTATCCATCTCCGGCATCGTCTCTGCATTTCTTGTTCCACTGGCACTTATCTGGTTCTTGTCATTAGTTCCACATTAGTGATCTTGTTATTAGTTCCACATTAGTGATCTTGTCATTAGTTCCACATTAGTGATCTTGTCATATCATTTCTTTACTTAATTACAATTTGCACTACCTGTTTTCAAATTGTTTAGTGGCAGTTTTTTCCTTCTGCTGCAAACTCAGGTCATGAATCCCAGCTACAATCCCACAGTCAGAATCAGACTGATAACCAGTTCTGCCACTGCTGGATCCAAATCTCCTTGCCAGACGGAGAGGTGGGCTTGGGCTTAATGAAGGAGATGTATTGTATCCACCTGCCTTTGTGTGACCTGCAATATACATTGGAAAGTCTAATTTCAGATAATATGTTCTAAGTGCCAATACATGATTGTGGTATCATTTCTATTTTTCAATTGTAAGTGGAGAAAATTAAATGTGTCAAATTGTGTGGATGTGCATGTAAGTGTTTTTTTGTTTGTCCTAAAATGGTAGTCTCCTCCCACCTGTCATAATTAAAGAAGGGATCCGTTACACGCCCATTGAGGCATATTGGGAATATGGTGTTCCCATATTTTCTTGACCATACGGCCCACTAGGGTTGATGTGGTCAGCATCATGCCGGCCACCTTTAACCTTCTCAGACATGCTCTGGTACCCAATTCATGAGGCTGGGTTGACCCTGAAGCCGTTGGCGGCCTAAAAAATCCCACCTCAACTGGGGGATCAAACCATGGACCACTGAGCTGGGAAGCCAGTGCACTAACCACTGCGGCTCTTATACTTAAAGAAAAAAAAAGTGAGGGTGAGGAGGTGGCTGTGAAAGCCTGGGAAGTTTTGGATGATACCCAAGTCACTATTTATTTGTCATTATCAATATGTATTACTAGACCCTCGCTTTCTCACCATACCCCCACAAATCCCTATACGTATATTAATTTTTGTTCAACGTTATAATCTGTTTCACTATACTGTTGAGCTCACAGGTCTTGTCTATTCTCAACACCTGTTCTACAGTTATGGGTGAATTCATGCCTGTAAATAATATAATACTGGTATTGTGTTTCACACTTTTTACATTATAGTAGGAAATACTCTATATTATCAAGTGTCTACAGAACTAAAAATTCCTAGCAATAAGAAACGACTTAAACTACTACTTGGATTGGGCTATTTTAGAATAGAAGAACCTTACTGTGCAGAGTTTCTACAAGGCAATAATATAGACTATACTGTAACCTCTACCACTGACTATGTTTTCCATTCACAGCTCATATAATTTTCATTTATATTTTAAGTGTTTAGCTTAGCTCTCACTGTTTTTGTTTCTTTGTCCCTGAAGAAGACTATTCTGTGTGAGGACTCACACAGGTAACTTTTTTCCTTCCTAGTAAAGCTTATTTCACCCATTTTTGTTTACTGCCACCATCCTTAATAGTATTACTGTAGTCCTCCTTATTTTCTTATTGCTATACTTTATGCATGTGTATTAAGTCGCAAAGGGGTCAGAGCACTTGCTCCTCAAGACAATGTTACTGGGTTTGAAACCAGGCAGCATAATGCTCCAGTTTGCTCAACTGTAAAAGGTATGATACTCTGCTCTTGACTTGAGGAATGCAAAGGCAGCGAACTGGTCACTATACCTCACACAGATGAAACCTAGAATAGTGAAGTCTCTAAATCTTAACTCCCTACGGCAGTAGGCTATCTGATATGTCTAGGCCTACCTTTTTTTTTTTAAACTTTATGAACAAG
Source organism: Oreohelix idahoensis (assembly GCA_024509875.1). Lineage (NCBI taxonomy): Eukaryota > Metazoa > Mollusca > Gastropoda > Stylommatophora > Oreohelicidae > Oreohelix > Oreohelix idahoensis. Next base: position 5,560 of record JAMPIV010015978.1, on the reverse strand, counting down.
ACATGAAACTAGCCGACTGAACGCTCCACAATAGTTCTGAAAAAGGTCCAGATAATCCTCTTCTGCTTTTAATGCTGAGTTTCGTGTTACTTGTTCAGCACTCGTACTCAGGGAATTTTAATTAACACGAGTTTTTTTTTTGTTTTTTTTTGGTTTTTTTGTTTAAGCTTGATAAGCCATATGTGTACCTTTCACGTTTGCAGATGCAGCAAATGCCATGACTCTTCTCATGATCATGGCATAGTACGAAGCTCAACTTTCTTCTAACATGAAGGGCACAAACACTTGGCACATCTTTTCCCCCTTCACATAAGAACAGCAAAAAAGTTCCATAAAAAATCTACTGAGCGAAGTATTGAGCAGCCATAGTTACAACAAAACCAAGGGGAAATAATACATGGAGGTTTAGTTGTAAACTGGAATGAAACCTGTTGCCATTTATAGACAGTTAGGTGTATAAGCACGTTAGTCGCCGTGCTAGTTTATCACAAGTTACGTCGCAACGTGAGCAATAAACTTCACCATTCATTCAGTATACTTCAGCTCTCCAAGGAGAATATGTCATAAACTAACTCGTGCCAAGTCCGCCGATCCCGTGCCATCTCACCTCTTTCATTTCAGACTCCAGCCTCTTGTCCAGGGCCGGCCTTGGCAGTTACAGGGCCCGATTTTGTCCGCTTTGATGGTGCCCCTTGACATTTCATTATTTCATATTAGGTATCAGGAATAGATGCTATCACATTGTATTAAAATAAAACAATGTATATGATTGTTCCCTTATGTTGACCTTTATTTTAAATTTAACTATGACAAATAATCCGTTCAACCTCTGATGGGTTATAATTAGGATATAAAGTGTTTTCAATTCCAAATAATATGAACAACTGTCGATATTGGAAAGTGACATCACACCTGTCAAATCATTGTAAACATGGCAAATCACAATTACTAATTATGCTTGTATGTTTAAAAAAACAAACAATCCCAAACAAACAAATACGAGTTCAGACATAACAAAACCAAATAAAAACACCAAACAAAAGTAATATTAGGGGGCAGGGGTGTAAAGGACTGATGGTGTTTCCAGTTATATGACTAATAGATATTTAATTGACTTTCACCTGTCAAAAGTCATATGTATTGTAAGAACAGCATCAGACCTTCACCTCCCCAATTACTATATATTAACCTTTGTTCTAGTTAAATACTGTTTGACTATATTATGCAGTTCACTGGGTCTGTCGATACTTAACACTTCTTATATCTTTATAGGTAAATTTGATGCCTGCAAATAAACTAATATTGGTATTCTCAATTGTTCATACCGCTTACATTTTAACAAAAAATGCTCTATATTATTGTCTTGTCACAAAAATGTGTTAAAACAAAAACTATACTTATCAAGAAATATTTCTTGCTGTCGGTTCCACAAATTCTTTCAAAATTGTATCGAAGTTGAGTGTTTTGCTTCATCAAATTCTCAATTTAATATGGAAAAGCTGAAAATATGAAAAGAATGGAATTTCATTTTTCAACGGCAAGGAAGAATTGGCTACAGTGCTTCCATTTCCTCGACCAACATATGACCATCCAAATCTGCTAACTTTACAGACTCGACAAGTTTGTTGTGCTGAATGAGCTTGGCGTAAATTAGCGCAATTTCTCAATATGCAGATAGTTTTTATAATTCCTCTCTTGGAATTTGTTGACATTACTAAAATTCACTTTATTCGCCCACTGCATCAATCAATCAATCAATACCCTTTAGCTCCCCAAGGAGCACAGGCCTTCAACAAACACATGCCAAGTCTTCCGATTTATGTTCCGTATTTGACTTGTCCATGTTTGTTGAAGTTTTTTGGTATAAGTTTTTTACGGGATGGGGCAACCAGCCCCATGCCCAACCCTCCTTAGTCGCTTTTTTACGACGCGCATGGTAGGGTACAGTGTTACTATTCTTTGCTCCCCTTTCGGGTTCCGGTAACACACTGCATACGACAGGAATAAGATCTTTTATTCCTGTCGTATGCAGTGTTACCGGGGCCCTTCGATTTTCTCACAGTTCTGTTGGTGGACTTGCTGAAGTATCGTCCGTCAGTGACAACGTTTACATTGTTTGGATGTGCAAGTAACCGAATTTTTCTGCCCGAGAGTGTCTTTGTTCTGTTGTTTTCTGGACTGATCAGTTTCCGCTGGATCTTGTCGATAATTTCTTGAACAAAGAGTCGTCTCGAAAGTCCACATTGATTTAACACAACCACTAAATTACCTTTTGACTTTTCATGCTTTGCCAATCTAGTTTGGATACTTCTTCTTCTTCTTCCTCGTTCGCCCTGAAAAGGACGGTGGTTGCGTTGTGTCTGTTTACGCCGTAGCTGTGATATCTGCACCTTTCGGTCGACACATCCGACTTCAGCACGGCATTTTTTAGGGACCGGGTTTGCCTTCCCATTTCGATCCGTACTCGCTCAGCCAGACTGCACTGCTGCAGACTGTTTCCAGGACCACCACGTGGAGGTGGAGTACGGTCTTGCCCAGCTCTGGTTCGCTGGTCCTGATGCAAGCAGTCAAGCTATGGGTCGCTGACTGCATTCACCATTGCTGCATCTTTGGGTCCCAGTTTGGATACAGGGCCAATTGTAAAATCCATTAGTACTCTAAGCACTTTTCGTATCATTTGCAAACAGGCGATAATAAAGAAAGGAATATATACTACTCGTCAAAAGTCAAGGGCCACCCTATTATTTTCAATACACTTTTATATAAGCACATATAATGATTAAATGAAGGAAGTTTTTTTAGTAAAAATGGGTGCAATATCTTCCTCTGACAGTCCTCTATGCACGTTAAGCATAAAAACAACTCACCGACAACCATGGTGATCACGTGCAATTTGGTTTGCTGACAATAAATTCACATTTTTAATCTGTTTTTTCAAACTTCCGTACAACCAAACAGGTGAAGTAATCGTGCTGATTGACATTTCACGTGCAATGGCGACTTTTCGTGAACAGAGTTCACTCTTAATTTGTTTTACAATCAGCAGACTTAGGGTAGTTTCATCACTTGCAAAAACCATACCACCGAGAAGAAGTCTTGACACCTTACAAAGAATGAGGACTATAGCGTGGGTTGAAAGTGGTTTATCTGTCCGTGAGGTTGCTAGACGGCTTGTAGTGTCACACTCTACTATCCAAAGAATTTTGGAGAGATTTCAGGCCACAGGAAGTGTGGAGGATCGCCACCGGCCAGGTCGCCCTAGATGCACCAATAGACATGATGACCGGTACCTCTTGTTGTCAGCCCTGCGCCATCGAACAGTGACTTGTTCCACTCTAAGATGTCAGCTGAGACAAACTGTAAACGTTAATGTCAGTCAAAGCACCATTCGCAGACGTTTTCATGAATTTGGACTGGCTGATCGACGTCCTGCAGTCAGAATCCCTCTTACTCCTGCTCATCGCAGAGCCCGTGTTGCTTGGTGTCGCGAGCACATCCGATGGACAAGGCAACAATGGAGTCAAGTTCTCTTCACTGATGAATCTCGCTTCACTGTGTCATTCAATGATGGCAGGATTCGAGTTTGGAGACGACCAGGAGAGCGATTTACTGATGACACAATTCGAGAGGTGGATCGTTATGGTAGGGGTTCTGTCATGGGCTGGGGAGGCTTCTACAGACACGGCAGGACCCCACTCTACATCATCCAAGGCAACTTGACCGGCCCAAGATACCAGAACGAAATCTTGAGACCAATTGTTCAGCCTGCTCTGGAGGCCATAGGTGGTAATGCCATCCTCCAAGATGATAACGCTCGACCCCCATCGAGCTCGTGTGGTGAATGAGTTTATTCAGCAACATAGGATCATCAGGATGGCGTGGCCAGCTCATTCACCTGACCTTTCTCCGATTGAGCTCCTCTGGGATGTCCTTGGTCGAAGATTGTCAACAAATCACCCCCTGCCAATGGATGTTGCACAGCTGACTGCATTTCTGCTTCAGGAATGGCAAGCTGTTCCTCAGGATACTCTTCGGACCCTTGTGGACTCGATGCGTTGCCTTCTTTATTATTCATTTTCCTCGTACACTCTCAGACGTCCAATTGTAACATGTTTCAAAGAAAGCAGTATTCAAGTTTTGAGGCTGTATGAACCTCAGTTAGATCTTTTCCACGAATGGTTGGAGGTTTTCGGCCCCTTGCGCTTTCTCTGTTCTGCATATGTTGGGCAAACTATTGAAGCATATGTTTCAGCAGTCATTTTTATCAGTGTGCCACAATTACACTGACTTGTAGTTCCTATCTTGAAGCTTTGTTGAATAGATAGTATCTCACTGCTTTTGTGGCCCGTGCTTAGTCCTGAAAGATTACCACTTGCTCTTTTCTGTTGAGATTGGGCAGAATGGCATTATTTTGTGTGTAACCTGGATGCTCTACATCCCATTTGTTTTCTGTAATTCTTTATTCTCAATAGATTATTTTGTTGTAAGTCGTTAACTCACCGTACATGAAAACAAATCGACCAACCGTAAAAAAAGCGGATTAACTTACCAATTGGTTCATATTTGCCTACTGTAAATGAGGCTGTTCTGAAGAAATTAACTTCTCTGTAGTAATTATGGACGTCCTAGAAGTTCTTGTTATAGTATTCCGGTTCAAACACAAGACATATTATCGACAGGCGGGGTAAAGCGTGCGGAGAGACAAATGTTAGGAACGTTGCAAACATGTTTAACATAAATGGAATGCTTCGAAAACGCTTTCCCCCCCAAAAAAAAGAATTAAATCAGAAAAAATATTTCTCAAAATAGATACTAAATGCTGGGAGAAAAAGTGGGACATTTACAATGAGCGGTGATTTCAAGTAATCGCTTTCGTATAGAAAGTTCATAATAACAACATATTTAACTATAAAAAAAAAAAAAAAAAAAATGCTGAACGTTGACGAGAAACTGAAAGATGTTATTCTTATATAAATTCATATACATATGTTTCAAGGGTTCGAAGTGGCTAAAAGGTATCGGGTCCCGCCTCTAATTCTCAAGGATTCCTTGAATTAGATTTACTAGCTTGTTCACCATTGCTCAATACTTTCAACACCGGATGGGGCGGTTATTTTTGAACTGCCCTTCGCGCCTATTATCAATCACGCAAGTTTAAACACAGTCAAAAGACTTTGCTTAAAAAAAAAACACAACATACAAAACTTGACTTAAAATAAATATCTAATCCTCATCTTCAAGTGCCATTCAAACACATAAGCGATTCTTGATCTCCTAACTTCCTCAATCTAGCATCTCCGTTGTTTGACTTTTAACCAACAATGATGTCAGGTCATCGGGTCTTATTCCTTTAGTACAGCCAGTACCTTATTCCTCCGTCTATTTAGCCCATTTCCATAATGCAGTTCAATTTTCCTTCTCATTATAACAAGCCAGATAAGCGAGGATTGTATTCCTTCTTAGAGGATACACACAACGAATAGACGGGGATTTGGTCATGGAGACATCCGCTGGTGGTCCAAGCATGAAGCAGGGAGCGCCGAGACTTGGTAGTATCCGA